>JAJGRW010000832.1:769956-829223 GCA_025461045.1 Carex parvula
GGGTAAATATTTTAACAAAACATTTTTTACTTAATGCAGCGGAAAAATCATATCAGAGCTTTTTAGATTCTATAGTCTGTGCGCTGCATGAAGGTAAAAACTCTGTTAAAATCTTACCCCAAATTTTGTTAGCTACCGCCGGGCCTTAGAAGAGTGAATATCCTCCCCTCAGGTACCTGAAAAAGTAAAATCAATTCGTTGTCTGTTTGAAAGATAGAGGGTTCGTTTTGAGATTCGTGTCAGATTGAAACGGACGACTCAGATCACATTCTACTCGATCAGGTATTGCACTGGATCTGAATTCGTCTTTGGATCCATCTGGAGTCTCGTACCGTTTCTACTTTCGCTGAGGTCTCCTCCCATCCGAATTGTTTCGTTACTCCAACAGAGTACCAAGACATAGAGAGAAGGATGCGAAAGCGGGATCTGGGGATTCTCCTGTTGGCGGCCTTGGCCATCTTCTTCTCCCTCCAGGTATTCTGACTTCTAGTGAACTCTACTCAGATTAAACTCTGAATATCAATCCTCAATCAGAATTCATTCCAGTGTAGATTTCCCCTAATTAATATATTGTATATTTTTTTCATTCAACTATAGCATGAAAGAGATTTTACATTTAGAGAGGCATGGGTACACTTCTCTGAAGATTACCCTGTAAAGTACGAGGCCGAGCGCCTTCCCCCTCCACTTGTCACCGATCTTAATGGCGATGGTAAAGCTGAGATCCTTGTTGCCACTCATGATGCCAAAATCCAGGTGTTGGAGCCGCATGGGAGGCGAATTGATGAAGGGTTCACAGAGGCCAGGGTTTTGGCAGAGGTGTCTCTCTTACCAGAAAAGGTGCGTATTACCAGTGGTAGACGTGCCGTGGCCATGGCCGCAGGTGTTGTCGACCGCTCATTCATGCATGGTGAAGTCAAGAAGAAGAAAGTTTTTGTTGTCGTCACCTCTGGTTGGTCCGTCATGTGCTTCGACCATAACCTAAAGAAGCTATGGGAGCAAAATCTACAGGCATGTCACACACAGCATCTTTTCTTACTGCCTTGATTACATCATTCAAGCAAACTTAAAACATGTAGAGAAAATTTAATATTTTACTGTCTGATAAGTTAAAAGGAAGTGCTTATCTCTTCAACAAAAGAAACAAAATTAATACTTGTACTGAGGTGATTTTTGTATGTAGTTATTTACCTTGTGAAAAGTCAAAATTTCAGGTGTACCCCTATAATCTAGGTAATTGTATTTATCTGTGTAAACCATGAAGCTGTCAGTTTTACATCTCTGCTCCATTTCAGTGATATCCAAATTACGCATCTTTTCTTACTGCTTGTTATCTCTACATTGAGTGGGGGTGGCTAAGAGTATGATAGTTTTTGAATAATTAGCAGATGGGCACGCTTGATTTTCTCATTTCACCAGTTGTATTTTCACCTTTTTAGGGTAACATTGAAAATTTGCCCTTTTTTTTTTTAATTATTTATATATTTACTTATTTTTAGGAGGACTTTCCACATGGTGCTCACCATCGGGAGATATCAATCTCTATCAGCAATTACACATTAAAGCATGGTGATGCCGGTTTAATTATTGTAGGAGGAAGAATGGAAATGCAACATCATGTATGCTCATTTTTATGCTAGTTATCTCTTTACTGCCAATCTTAAAATTGGAAATCGCTGTTATGTTTTTTATATTAGGAAATTTTCTTCCATACTAATTTTTTTGTCGGTGGTAGTAATATATCAGCTCTTTCCTGTGCAATATTTTGTGCTGAGATGGTAATATATGAATTTATATAGAATAACATGGATGTATTAGAGGAAATTATGATGACTGGGACAGAGGATGATTATTTGCGCCGAAGAAGTGCTACTGAGAAAGAGGTATGCTATTTGGTTCTTTTTCAAAGGTAATATCTGCTATATGCTGTAACTTTTAATTTTGTGTTGACTTTTTTTTTTTTTCTAACATGATGGATTTATAAAATTTATTAATCTTTCAGCAAGGTTCTGGTGCTAGTACTGTTGATCTTCGCCATTTTGCATTTTATGCATTTGCTGGTAGAACAGGACAGATACGCTGGAGCCGCAAAAATGAAGTATTTTCCTTTACTTATTTCTTCTTATTTATAATTAGTTGTTTTTTGTTTATCTTTCTTCTACTGTAATTTACTGGCAGAATGATTTCTTTCAATAACTTGATACTTGTTCACAAAAGTACTACATACTTTGAATACTTCTTTATGAAGTTAAAATACTTTTTTGTGGTTTTAAAAGAAAATTTATGTTTTTGGTATTAGATACATTTTTGTGCACTAAAAACTTTCTTTCAACAATACTAAAATTTTATATATCTTAGATGCTAAAATTAAATTGTTCTAGCATTCAATTTATTGAATGATGGACGGATTTTTGTTGTCCGTACTTCTCGGGAACAAAAGGGGAAATTATATTAAAAAAATAAAACATAGTTTCCGCCCCTGTTTATTTCAAAGCAGCATGTTTAGCAAATGGTCTGATTTATTTCTGTGTTTTTAGAATATCGATGCACAACCATCGGATGCATCTATAATGCTTCCACAGCATAACTACAAGCTTGATGCCAATGCTTTAAATAGTCGTCGTCCAGGAGAGGTACATGGTTATTTATGTAGTAGCCCTTGCTAATATCGTATTACATATCATTTTTTTGGGTTGATATATGGTACTTGTCCTGCCAAGGCCCAAGGATATAATTATACAATTACAGCAGGAGAATCTCGAGAATTTTTTTTTAATTTATGGATATTTCCATGCAGTTTGAATGTAGAGATTTCAGGGAGTCCATTCTCAGGGTCATGCCTCATCATTGGGTACACAACATCTCTTTCTCTCTCCCCAATTGAAAATCCTAACTAATGTATTACTGGCCACCTTCTTGGTTTCATCTCTTGAGGTACTTCTCTTCTACTTGAATCAGGATAGGAGAGAAGACACATCTCTCCAATTAGCGCACTTCAAAAAGCACAAGAGAAAAACTACCAAAAAGACACCCGGCAGATCAACTACCACAACTGTTCACAAGCCATCAGAGGATAATCCATTGGGAAAAGACCCCTCCAATAAAATCACAAAAGCAATCGGCAAGGCTGCTGATTATGCCAGCTCCTCTCGACCCAAAAAGGTATCGTTTTCGTTTACCTTCTCTCTTTATATAGGTTAAGAAGCCTTCATTGCCATTTTCATGTTGTAATTGTAAAGCTCTCAAACTAAAATTCATTCTTTGTAGTTTTTTCTTTTTCTTTTTTATGAAGTAAAAAAAGCGGCAGAGTTTACCACCTGCTTCTTAATATGAAACAATATTCTTTCTTTTTAGTATATTGTAGATATACTTGAAACTAAAAATCTTCTTTTGTTCAAAAAATGGTATGATTTCTGCAAACAGTATAGTGAATATAAAAAGTATTATATTGTTACAACAGTTGGTTATAGATATTTAAGCCTCAATTGAGTTATGCAATGGTCTCATTTAAGCATTCAGTAATAGTTTGAGCCTTGGGTGTTCAATTTTGGCATTTATTAACTGTTATTTATAATTGCAGAGATCGCTCTATATTCCCACAATAACGAACCACACTCAAGTTTGGTGGGTTCCGAATGTGGTTGTTGCGCACCAGAAAGAGGGAATTGAGGTCCTGCATTTAGCCTCTGGAAGGACAATTTGCAAGGTATGTTAAAAGTGATTCAACATGAAATAAATAAACATGTAGATCATTTCTGGCTGTTGGATCAAGAGAAATTTATATGGAAAACTATTATTCTTTTATGTTTTAAACATTTTTATTGTTTATCTATAATTTCATTTTCCTGATGATGGGTGGAAAATTTACTTCCATTTCTTCTTTCCTTGATATATTTAGTTTTTTTTTTTTTTTGCTTTAACGGACAAGATTCTCCTGTATATATTCAGCTGAATAGCTGAGCTAGATTGCCAATCATTTTTCTACTATCTATATTCCTTTATCTTAACATTTTCCATAACACATTGAAATATTATTAGATTGTGTTTTTATTTGTTAGTATTTTTATTTGCAACAGCTTCACCTAACAGAAGGGCTTCATGCAGACATAAATGGGGATGGAGTTCTCGACCATGTCCAGGTTTTTGAGATAGAAAAATGAAAATTATGGATCTAATATTGACAAGGTTGAATACATGTTATAGAATAGGGGTCTATTGACTCGTAGTTTCACAGAACCTAGTGGTTGTCAATGGTTATTTATGAAGGTTTTGGCTATTATAGTTAGAGTTAACAATTGGAATTAAAAAAAAATAGAAACAAATTGTTATGGTTCAATAATTGTCTTATTGACCCCACCATTGGAATTTTCTCGACTTTGCATCTGTACATATCCAGTACCGAGCCAAACTTACCTTTTTGAGAAATGGATGGTAGGGTTTCTTTGTTTTTAATGGGGGTTTCTACTTTGATCTAAACATTACACACAACAAAAATAAAATAAATAATATAGATTAACTAACTAAAATGAAAAGCACAAAAGTTATTGTAAAAGGTTCATAACCTTCTACAAGGACCAATCCTAAATGTATATCTGCAGGTCGTGGGGCGAAATGGGGCAGAGATGTCTGTTGTGAGTGGCACAGCTGATGTTCTGAGGCCATGCTGGGCTGTCGCTACGTCAGGTGTACCAGTACGGGAAAAGTTATTCAATGTCTCAATCTGTCACTACTACAGCCATCTTAACTTTTTCCCTAATGGCGACTTCTCTAAAAGCTTCCATAGCAATTCCTATGATACTTCTAATATTGAGGCGGCAACACCGATACTGGTACCAACAGATGATGGGCACAGGCATATGAAGGGTAGCCATGGTGATGTCGTCTTTCTTGCTAGTAATGGAGAGGTTTGAATTTCAAAAATTTTATACCATGTGAAAGTTACAGCAGGATCACAACTGGTGCCTTCCATCAGTACCGTAATAATTTTTGTATTTTTTAATACCTAGGTGACATCATATTCACCTGGTTTGCACGGTCACGATGCAATCTGGCGCTGGCAGCTGTCAACAGGTGCAACCTGGTCAAATCTCCCATCTCCCGCAGGTTTGACTGAAACAGTGGTGGTCCCAACACTCAAATCCTTCTCATTGCGGGCCCACGATCCAAGAGAGGTGATAATAGCAGCTGGTGATCAAGAGGCAGTTGTACTCTCCCCTAATGGAGGTGTACTTGCGGAAGTGGAGTTACCGGGTCCTCCAACACATGCCATAGTTCTCGAGGACTTCTCAAACGATGGGTTGACTGATCTGATTGTAGTTACCGCAGCTGGTGTTTACGGGTTTACCCAGACCCGGCAACCCGGTGCGTTGTTTTTTAGCACACTTGTTGGGTGCTTGATTGTTGTCATGGGGGTTTTGTTTGTTACTCAGCAGATTAATTCTGCTAATAAAAAACCAAGATCTGGACAGTTGGATTATAGGTGAGAGAGGTTTTTTTTGTGTGTTGTCAAAAGAAAACACAATGCTATGGTGATATAAAGAATTCTAGTGCTGTAATTTTGTTAAATTAGGATATATTTTTGGAGACATGATAGAAGAAAAAAAATATTCTAGTTTTGGGAAGACCATTTATTTGTTCCTTCTTCCATTTCTTGTTATTTATAATTTTTTTCTATTTATTATGATTATTATTACTATTGCATTTTGCTTATAACGTTGCCAAGCAATATGTTTTCGGATTCCCTAAAGTGATACAGATGTGGTATCAGTTATAAAATCAGAAAAAGCTTTCAATTTGTGCATACATTTAATGCTAAACCAAGTATGCTTAAATATTGCCCATTGGTCCCACTGATTAGTTCTCTAGCTGTTGTTGCATCCAGACATTTCTTATCACACAACAATAGTTGCATTCTTCCTTCCTCAGTTGCAAGTTCTTTCAAGCAATTCACCAATCAAGTTATAGACATGTTAAGCTTGGCGTTTTTACCGAAACAAGGTAACAAGTAGCTAGTGATTATGTGGCATTGTTTAAAGTTAACATGCTCTATATATTGATTTTGATTTCTATTTTCGTTTCTTTTTGGAAAAAAAAAAATTTCCTGACAGGAGTTGTAATAACAAGAGAAAGAAGATACAAATGCCAATCAGCAAGAAATGTGAAATGTGACATGAACATGAATACTGAAAATACAAGCAAGAGACAGAGACTCTATCTTGGTATAGATTTTGGTACCTCCGGTGCAAGATACGCTCTCATAGATGATGAAGGAAATCTCTTTTCGGAAAGAAAGAGAGCCTATCCAGAGGTTATTTCCTTTTCAAATGAACAATTTAACATATACCTGTATATTTTCTAAATAATACCTCATCTATATATGCAAAAAAACCAATATAACATAAGTGTTTTATAACAATCTGGATTAATTAAAAACCATATTTGGGTTTCCCTAGGTAGATTGGAAACAACAAAAATTGGGCTACCTCTTGGAAGGAAACACTCTTCATGCTTCTAAATGATATACCAGAGGAATACCGACCCAGTGTAGCCTCCATATCGATTGATGGTACTTCGGCTACAACATTAATAATCGATAGGTGGACAGCATTATTCCATCTTTTGTTATTACATTTTATATTAAGAAAAAAACATGCTGTAAAACAAAATATATAGTGGCCCTCATTTCACAATTTTTAAAGAAATTACACATTTTTCTTCCTCACAAAAATGGAGAACAATAGTAAAGATACGTAGTAGTTTCGGTCTTTTTAGTGATGTTTATGTTGTTGTTTTCTTTTATATTTTTCTCATCTCTTTTTCTTTTTGTTACTTTTTGTACTTGCGTGTTTCTTACAGGAGAAAAGGGGATGTTCTATCGGGGCCCTTTTTGTACAATGAAAGCTTTCCAAATGCATTACCTACTGTTGTTTCGATTGCACCTGAAAACCACACGGTTTGCACCGGTTCATCAACTCTTTGCAAGCTTGTCTCATGGTGGGAATTGAATAGCAGTACAAACAGAGAATCAGCTATTTTGATGCACCAATCCGATTGGCTGTTATGGCTGTTACATGGTGTTTATGGTGTTTCTGACTATAACAATGCTTTAAAGGTACCGATATTCTTGATTTTTTAATTTTTATAGTTCAAAGGATGTTTTATAGAGCTACTTAGGGGTGTCAATGGTACCCTTTCGTTCGTTTACCCGACCCATATCATATTCGATAAGACAGGTACAGATAAAAAAAATTTCGTTAGCTTATCGGGTATGTGTAAAGGTAAAAAAAATTTCATTAACATAATGGGTAAGGATACGGATAAAGACTATTTCGTATCCGTTACCCTATACGCTAATTATTAAGAATAAAATTATATAAATAGATATATATTTATATGGGGATGATGCATGATATGATATAGCTTTATTCATGGACCTTATATATCTATTCAATGACACCTTTCTTTTATCTGTTTACCCAACGGGTAAAGGTAAGGTTTTCTTCCCTTTAGCTTATTGGGTACGGGTAAGGATTAAGTTTATTTTTTTGTTAACTTAACGGGTTAGGGTATGAAAATGCTTCCACCCAACTCATTTAGTACCCGTTGACACCCCCTAGAGCTACTGCACTGTACCAATTCAATATGCATAGCTTTTATTAGAAGCTAACTACAGAATCAATAGTTAGGTTATGATCCCGAGGCAGATGCTTATCCGAAATGGTTGGCATCTCAGCCTTATTCGTTCATGCTACCTTCTATCAAGGCACCCAGGTACCCCTATTGCTTTCATCAAAGAAGATATAAGGCTACAATACGGTAAAATAACTACGCAATTTTTTTCTTTCATGATAAAGTAATATAATAAGACTACAATTTAGTGATCTCTGATATTACTTTAAGTAATTTTCTTTTGAAAAACATTTAGGGTTTCCTGAGGATTGTGTTGCCTGTACTGGCACAACTGACAGTATAGCAGCTTTTCTTGCTGCTCGTGCTTCTTCACCCGGAAAATCTGTGAGTATGCAATACTAGAAAAACATATGTTATGGTTTTTCTTTTCCAACTCTCACAGAATTTTCTATTTAAATCAATATTTCAGAAAGTGCTATAAAGTATATACAATGTTAGCATTTTTGTAATGTAACAAGCTATAAATTATTCTGTTCAAGTAATAAATAGGTGACTTCACTGGGTTCAACTCTAGCAATCAAACTCCTCAGCAGGGTACGAGTTGACGATGCACGATACGGGGTCTACAGCCACCGGTTGGATGACAAGTGGCTTGTTGGTGGTGCATCAAACACCGGCGGAGCCATACTTAGACAAATTTTCACTGACGAACAGTTGGTAATATTAAGTGGTAAAATCAACCCCTCACTGCAATCACCTCTCGATCTTTATCCGTTGCCAAAGAAGGGCGAAAGATTCCCCATCTCTGACCCAAATATGATGCCAAGGTAAAAGTTAAAAGGAAAATATATATAGGCAAATTCTTCTGTGCACCTAAGGACCTATTTGTAAATGAGCATATTTTCATTTTCAAAGTTCAAATAGTCGATCCGACCGTTCAACATTATCTCCATATTAAAATGTACTTGGAGGTCAAATTTTACATTTTTTTGAATTTTTTTACTATTTATTAAGATGGGTACAAAATTCAATGGTCTGAATTTGACTAGTTTTTTAAAATACTTAATAAATAGTAAAAAAATTCAAAAAAAATGTAAAATTTGACCTCCAAGTACATTTTAATATGGAGATAATGTTGAACGGTCGGATCGACTGTTGAACTTTGAAAAAAAAATATGCTTATTTTACAAATAGGTCCTTAGGTGCATAGAAGCATCCCTCAAATATATATAATGGATTTTACAATTTAGAATGTGAACATTTCACGGTGCTGGTACTTAGCAATATCTTGGTAACATTGTATGAATTCTGTACCGGGTTTGGCAGGTATAGAGCTAACTAATGTTTGTTTTATTTTCCATATTTAACTTATGGCCTAAAGAAGAGAATTAAATGCATCGTGTAATCTCTGTCTCCCCTTCATCTCTAGATTAGAACCACGGCCCGAAAGCGATGTGGAGTACTTGCATGGAATACTAGAATCCATTGCAAGAATTGAGGTACCAAATTTATAGAATCTATTATAATTTTTTTTTTAAATCACCCTTACTTTAATATTACCCTTACGTACTACAAATTAAAAAAACCAGGCAAAAGGCTATGGACTCCTAAAGGAACTTGGAGCAACTGCAGTTGAAGAAGTGTTTACAGCCGGAGGGGGCGCAAAAAACAAGACATGGAGAAAAATAAGAGAGAGGGTTCTCGGTTTACCAGTACACAAAGCGGAACAAACAGAGGCAGCATTTGGAGCTGCATTACTGGCAATGAAGGCTGCTCCCTGCAAAAATATCATGCATGGGAGTTAATTATACAATAAAAAAAGTCATTGTGAATGCAAGGATATATATATATATATACGACATTGTTTTGGGGCATGCAATTTATCATGGTGTATGAGAATTCTCATTCTCTGAGATGAACTATATATGTACGTATATCGTTGGTATCAATGATCTATTGAGTTTCCGGTGTAAGTAAGTTGAGCAATGTCTTTGCATTCTGTAATCATATCTGATAAGAACATCACTTTGTATAGGTTGATTTGATATTGCTGCTATCTATTTTACATAATCCTAATCATTGCACCAATAAAGACTAAAGCACAACCTGAAGTTTTATCGATCCACTTCGAGAGCCGAGAGCCGAGAGCCGAGAGATTTTATTGCGACAAGGTAAAATTTATGGGTAAAAGTCTAAAAGGCGGTAAATAGGGAAAAAAGAAATGGTAAGTATTTTATTTGTTGATAGCACCCAACAAGTCGTTGTAGTATAGTGGTAAGTATTCCCGCCTGTCACGCGGGTGACCCGGGTTCGATCCCCGGCAACGGCGAATTTTACTTTTTAATATTTAAACACTTTGATTGGAAAGAACCTTTCCCAAAATACGCAATTCTGAGTTTCTGGCTGTTAAGGTTTTAAGAAAAAATAATAATAAAGAAGTTGAAGAAATAAATTGACACATTCTCTCAATATTCTTTTACATACCTCCTATAATTTAATTCAAAAGTAAATTAAATATTTTTTTTTCTCTTTTGTTCGTTCATCTTCTTTATGCAAACTCAACACATTCTAAACACAGTTCTTGTAAAAGGCCGAGTAGGGGTGAGTAAATTGCTCATAACTCGTGACTTGCTCGTAACTCGTTCGCTAAAAGCTCACTAACAATTTGCTCATTATCAACTCGCTCGTTAACTTAACGAGCTGAGCATGAGCATACTCCAACTCGCTCATTAAAAATTGAATTACATGAAATCATGCCACATCCAATCCCTTGAAATCCAAATAAATCACGAAAGTTAGTTTTGTCGTTGAATGTTTTAGGTAAATGAAAATCACGCGGACCAAAACCTAGAGCCTGCCACTCAAAACCCTCTTTGCCTCTCCGCCTTCGCGCGAGTGCCGCCCCTCTCCACAACTCACCTTGGCCTAGTCTCCATCTCTCCTCTCCTTTGTCTGATTACTAAGCCTGTGCACTCAAATTTGAAACCCACCGCCTATCTCTGAGAGAGTGCCTCTCCAGTGTTGTCACTTGAAATTATGTACTGTTTAATTATGTTAGATTATAACAATTTATTAAATTTTATAAATAAAAATTAGTTTTTCGAATGATGTATCTTAAATAAAAACCTCAAAACAAAATTCAAATTGTCTACAAACTTAATTTCTTAACGAGCTACTTAATAAGAGTCAACTCGAACATTTAACGAGCCAAACACGAACACAACAGTCAACTCGGTATTGTCTTCTCAGCTCGAGTCAACTTGCTTATATAGCTAATGAGCCGAACAGAAGCATACCAACTCGCTCAAACTCGATCATTAATCACCCTTAAGGCAGAGATATATGTAAGAGTGAGGCTACGGTACTATGCATAGCACGGATTGGTCCGTGCTACGGCTCAATATTTGAGTTTTCAAAATTCTAACGGTCGATCCGAACCGTTCAACATGATTATAAAATGAATATATACTTGCAAATCAAATTTTACATTTTTTTGAATTTTTGTATTATGTTTTTTAGATAGGTAGAAAATCACTTGATCTGAAAATTCTAAACCATCCAAAAACAGTGATTTTATACCTATCTAAAATAATAGTAAAGAAATTCGAAAAAATGTAAAATTTGATTTGCAAGTACATATTCATTTTATAATCATGTTGAACGGTTCGGATCGACCGTTAGAATTTTGAAAACTCAAATATTGAGCTGTAGCACGGACCAATCCGTGTTATGCATAGTACCGTAGCCTCACTCTGTATGTAAGAGCATCTCCAACCTAGCAATCCATAAAAAGTTAAAAACAGCTGTAAAGTACTAGTTAAAATTAAGTTCCTTTTATTAGTTTCTTAACCCTTCCATTCTAGAAATTGAGTCAGAGCTAATGGGAAAGAGAACAAAGGAATCAGAGCCAATAAGAAAGAGAGAGTACCAACATCAAAAGAAATCGTTTATTTTATAAGCAAATTTGTTTTTTTAGAAATTAATCTACAATCTAACAATTATATTAGTAATTAATACATCAAATTAGTAATTTAAAAAAGAGGAATGCTTCTATGGGCATAAGAACCTATTTGTAAAATAAGCATATTTTTATTTTCAAAGTACAAACAGTCGATCCGATCGTTCAACATTATCTCCATATTAGAATGTACTTGGAGGTCAAATTTTACATTTTTCTGAATATTTTTACTATTTATTAAGTATTTTACAAAACTAGTCAAATTCAAACCATTGAATTTTGTACCCATCTTAATAAATAGTAAAAAAATTCAAAAAAATATAAAATTTGACCTCCAAGTACATTGTAATATGAAGAAAATATTGAACGGTCAGATCGACTGTTTAAACTTTAAAAATAAAAATATGCTCATTTTACAAATAAGTTCTTATGCCCGCAGAAGAATTTGCCTTTAAAAAAAATCGGCTTTGTGGATCTCTCAAGTACAGATTCCTACCTTTATTGCAATTTAAGTCCTTTCTCCCGCCGCCGCCATTTCTTTTATTTTTTCCGGCCTCGATTTCTCCACGCTCAACTCCACCTCCTCCCACCTTAAGCGCACCGCCCTAGAAGTGCGACGCCGCATCTCACTAACCAAGGTCAGAATTTACTTTTCATCTTACAATCTCAGTTTTTTAGGGTTTTAAGTAGGGTTTTCGGTTTTTAGTATGGCATCCATGCAATGCTTAGGGTTTTCAGTTTTCACTGGATTTTTGATTTCATGTTATTAGTTTTGATTTAGGGCACACAATGTTTACTGTTTTGGTTTAGTTTTGGTTTTACTTTTGGTTTCATGTTATTAGTTACTTGCTTCTGGGATATAGGTTTTGCTGCTCTGGAACTGGAATATAGATTAGCGGTTATCTAAATTTTATTTTATGGAAATCAATTAAGTGAGGTTTTAGTATCAGTATAAATGTCTATTTTGATGATTTTTCATCACATTTTAATTTTTGATTCTTACTTGAGTGCTTTGCAATGCACGGATCCTCTCATTATTAGTAACGAAAAATTAACATGTGAATGGATCAGATGGATTTTCTATTGCAATAAGAAGATCAGTTTGACTTGGCACTTGCGAGAATTTGACCAAAGAAAACAAGCCTCAAAGTTCTCCCCCAACTCCTCGCTCTATGCAACCGCAACTGACGCCGCAACCAAGCTCTCTTCCTTGCCGCATCCTGTTCCTTGTAGACCGCTGCACCAGTATCTCCCAACTCAAGCAAATCCATTCCCACCTCATAACTCATGGCCATGGCCGCAACCAGATCTTTCTCTTTAAGCTGCTTCGCCTCTCCTACCTCTCATTCTCCTCCCTCTCATACTCCCGCCTTATTTTCTCCAGCCTCAGATTTCCCAATGTCTACCTTTACACAGCGATGCTCACTGCCCACTCACAAAACTCCGATTCTTCCTCTCTACTCCAACTGTTCCTTGACATGCTTTGCCGTGGTCGTGCTCGGCCTAACGAATTTGTATACCCTCTGGTTTTACGGGCTTGCTCAGCGGAATTGGGTCTGAATTTGTTTAAATCGGTTCATGGGCATGCTATTAAGAGTGGTTTTGGCGAATTTGATGTACTGCAAACCTCGTTTGTTGATGGGTATGTGAAATTAGGTGATGTGCAAATTGCACGCAAGTTGTTTGATGGAATGTCTGAGAAAACTGTATTTTCTTGGACTGCTTTGGTTTCTGGTTATGCTAGGGGAGGTAAGATGGGCAACGCAATTGCACTGTTTGATCAAATGCCTGAGAGAGATGTGCCTTCTTGGAATGCTATTATTTCTGGCTGTGCACAAAATGGTTTTTACAATGAGGCAGTAATGTTTTTTCAGAAGATGGTGGAATCTAGTGTAAAACCTAATGCAACTACTGTCATATGCATTTTATCAGCTTGTGGTCATATTGGGATGCTTCGTCTCGGGAAACTAGTGCATGGTTATGCTTATAGAAACCATACTTGCTTTAATTCTTTTGTTGTCAATGCATTGATCGACATGTATGGGAAATGCGGGAGCTTGAAGGAGGCGCAATGGATCTTTGAGAACTTGTCAGATAAGAGTTTAATTATTTGGAATTCTCTGATCAACTGCTTTGCACTGCAGGGGCACAGTAAAAGTGCAATCTTGGCATTTGATAAGATGCTGGAAGCAGGGGTAGCACCCGATGAAATTACTTTTGTGGGTCTCCTAAATGCATGCACGCATGGTGGTTTAGTAAACCATGGTCTCAATTATTTTCATGACATGACATATGAATACAGTATCGAGCCATCAATTGAACACTATGGCTGCATAGTAGACCTCCTTAGCCGAGCTGGGAGGTTTCCAGAAGCAATAGATATCATTAATAATATGAAAATTAAGCCAGATGAGGTGGTATGGGGTTCACTTCTTAGCGGGTGTAGAATCCATAGGCAATATGATTTGGCTGAAGTTGCAATTAAGGAATTACTAAAGCTAGATCCGGATAATGCTGATTATACTATAATGCTGGCCAATTTGTATAGTGAAAATGGCATGTGGGATGAGATGAGAAGGACAAGAAAGGTTATGAGAAACATAGAGGGTAAAAAGTTGCCAGGATGTAGCTGGGTCGAGGTAAATAAAAAGACTCGGTTGTTTTACTCTTGTGACAAAGCTCATCCTGAGTCTGATGAGATTTACATGGTATTAGATGATATGAGGGAGATCATGGAATCTCCATTGTCAATGTAGCGTAAAAGTTTCATGCGAATACAAAATTGATTCAGCCGAGTATAGGCCTACTAATGAGCCGGCCCGGCTCATAGCCAATGGGTTGGACAACTTAATAAATTATATCGAGCCGGGCCCTAAACTGAATAAAGCCCGAACTCGGCCCAGACTCAAATTTTATAGCTGGAACAGGGCCGAGTCCGAGCCGAGCGGAGTCACCTATTGAGCTTCCTCTTTCTGTCTTTCGCTCTCTCGCTCGGTCTCCTCTGTCGCTCTCTCACCTCGCGCTCTTGCTCTCTTGCTCAGTCTCTCTTCTCTTGCTCAGGTGCTCTCTCTTTCTCTCTCTCTCTCAGTTGCGAGGTTATATGTATTTAGGTTAAATCAAAAATCTCAGTTGTGGTAAATTGGTACTGTTTTTATTTTGTGGGTTTTGCTCGATACTTGGCATCTATCAGCTTTATCTAAATTGTTTCAAACACAAATCTTGCTTCTTTTTTTCAATTTTAAGGCCAATTTGCAATTGGTTTCATCATCATTCCAAGCAAAAGAACTAGGGTGAAGGAGGAAATTTAGTATTCAAACCTGTAAAAACTGTACCAAAAAGACAAACATTACCATCCTGATGAAATTTCAATTAAATAAATCATATGCTTTCATGGAAAATTATATATATTTGCTATAGTTAGCCGTGTTAATTATTTCCATATAAGTATATTGATAATTATGTTTGTGTGCAGCATCCATGGAGTAGTACAATCCGTTTTGCAATCGATTTAGAAGCAGTAGGGATTGGCGGAAAGTCTGGTATTCTTCAGGTATTAAACTTTTGTTATCTATGATGTTAACTACTCTTAATTATGGATCTCTTGACCAAGTCTTCTTTGTTTTATTATGGTATGTTTATCACACTAAGCTTATACTAATTTCTTTGAGGCGTACTTTCACCTAAAGGCCTGTGTATGTACAGTATACATGCTGGCAAACAAGTAACATCATGTTACTATAAGAAACAAGAAATCTCACGTATGACCTAACAAAAAGTGGAAATATCCTATGCAATCCTTCCTCATTGTTTCTCTCTGTAAGCAATGAAAGAGGAGCAAGTTGCCAATTTTCAAATAAATTCACAGAAGAGTAGAAGTGGGATAGTTTGTAATTTTCACATCTCCTCCTTGTCAGTACTCTTTAATTAGTAAAAGCAATGTAAAATGTAGGGAGATACTGTGCCTTGTCCTCTTAATCAGCCCCTAAAAAATGCTAATTACAAGTTAATCATGCTGTGTGTTTTATCGATACTGGTTTAGATAGCAAAGTAATATGGTACTGGTACTGTTTGAGATATAGATAGCTGGTACTTGATAAGTTGATAAATGGTACTGTTAATCTGGTACTGTTGAATTCGTCTATGCAAAGTACTAGTTTGGTACTGGTATATAGCAGGTGGTACCAGCCACTATTCATGTCAGGATTCTTCCTTTCATGTTTTAGTTTAGTTGATGTTTATTAACTGTTCTTGAATTAAGTTGGGTGCACCAAAAAAATTTAAGTTACACAATTTTTTCTCCAATGCTCTAAATGTCTAACTTGTAATTTTTGAAGGGTTCTACACAATAGCAGTATGCATCAAATATTGATGTTTTATATTGTTTAGGGTGTAATATTAGAAAGTTTCTACTTTTGGACTTTTTATTTATTTTAGTTAATAAATATTGAGCTAGTGCAGTATTCTGTTCTCATCAACCTATTATATATTTTATTTATTTTAAAACACTTTAATAATACACATACGATAAATTAAAAAAAAAAAAACAGGCGAAAGGCTATCGATTACTAAAGGAACTTGGAGCAACTGCAGTTGAAGAAGTGTTCACAACCTGAGGTGGCGCAAAAAACAAGACATGGCGAAAAATAAGAGAGGGTTCTCGGTTTACTGGTACACAAAGCGGAACAAACAGAGACAGCATTTGGAGCCGCATTACTGGCAATGAAGGCTGCTCCTGCAAAAAAATGCTAATAAATTTTTGTTATAGAGCAAATATTTTCTTCTTAATATCTACTTAAAACTGATTTTTGCAAATTTCATATTCATAGTCATAGAGCAAATATTTTCTTCTTAATATCTACTTAAAACTGAATATCAAATTTTAAAAATTATAGAAGAAATTATTCTACTTCATTGAGAAAAAAAAATATAAAAATTTGAAACAAGCATTGTGGAAGAGAGTTTGTGTGAAGCTGGCATTTGATGAAATTGTCAAAGTAGGGTCCTGATATAGTCATATTTTACTATTTTGGTGAATATATAATAATTGTGTGCAAAGAAAGCATTAAAATGTGAAGAAGTTGGCACAAACAAACAAAGGTAACTGGACCAGACATTGAATGATGCGATCAACCTTTTTATCGTGCTTCAATACATATTTCATTTCAGAGGAGGGTTCAAATGCCTCAATTTTTCATGCCTCCACCATGTCTTCATTTTTTAAAACTTTAA
The DNA here is from genome assembly GCA_025461045.1 of Carex parvula. NCBI lineage: Eukaryota > Viridiplantae > Streptophyta > Magnoliopsida > Poales > Cyperaceae > Carex > Carex parvula. The sequence continues at coordinate 786,773 of JAJGRW010000832.1, forward strand.
TAACTCAAAATTTAAAACTTAAAAGTCAAAATAAAACCGTTGGATAAGATCTACATCATTTTATCTATGTGCTCATAACAAATTATCACATTTTGATTTTGTTTTTATGTGAATCAATAAGTTGAAAAATCAACGTCTAGAAATTATCCACATTAGTACGTTTTTTACAAGCTCTTGATGACAACCAAAACAAAATTAAAATGTCATAATTTTTTACACGTGCATAGATAAAATGATGTAGATCATATCCAACAGTTTTATTTTGACTTTTAAGTTTTAAATTTTGAGTTATTAAAGTTTTAAAAATGGAGGCATGGTGGAGGCATGAAAAATGGAGGCATTGGAACCCTCCTCTTCATTTCATTTCATTTTTGTCAGTATTATTTTCTCATAAAATCTTGATTCTACAAGAACATCCTCCAAATGTACTTTTTTTGCTTTAGCAAATTCCTCCACGGCTACACTTAAGAAAAGAAAACGGAGCATAGTTTTGAATTGATGCGCAATTTGCATTTTTAAGAGGGTATTTGAGAAAATAATGATGCATTTATTAAAGACTCATTTGGTTAGGTTCTATACAAAATTGTATGAGAACGGAGTAGGTCCGATGTCCATCAGACCTACTTTTAGGTTCAACGAGCATCATGACTGTCCGATCTAATTTAAGATTTGTGCGTGCGAAAATTGAAATAGATACGCACGAAGTTTAAAGCATTCTGCACGAATCTTAAAGCAAATCGATGGTGAAATTGTATACATATTGTGAAAGTCAGTAATGACGCCTAAATAACCATCTAGTCAAAATAAGGTATTCTAGTTAAAGAACATGCTCTTATTTAAGGAAGAATGTTATTTTCAATATAGTATAGCTAACACGAAATATTAAAAATTTAATACAAAAATATGGAGTCTTGCTATTATATCATCAATAGCATTTCAATCTAAGTGTCACCGATTTCAAAACTTATCAAATAGACTTCAAACCGTTAAAACTGATTTAGATCTACTTCACAAGTGTTGTACTTACATGCAAAATTTATAAAAGTTTGAATTTATTTAGTATCAGGTCAACCGGTCAAATGAAGAAAGTTTTTTAGTTTTAATGCATTTATTTTTCATTATTTTTTTACCAACTAAAAAAAATTGAAAATTTATATATTTTATCTGTAAACGCAACTTTTCTGAAATAAATCGGTTTAAATTAACTTGATACTGAAAGGATCATGACTGATTTGATTTGTTTATACAGTAGTCAAATTTTGGACCCATATATACCAGATTCATTTGAATTTAAATCAGCTGAAATTCGAGATCCATGAATAGTACCTCTGAAATTTCTGAAATCCTGAATCTAGCCGTCCAATTTTTTCTGTGCACGCATCTCGAAATAGTTTGACAGCTGGATTCCGGATTTTAGAAATTTCAGAGTTACTGTTCACGATGTCGAATTTCAGCAGATTTGGATCCGATTCATTTACTCGTACATTTTTTTAAAACGGGTGAGTAGGAGTTGATCCGTTAGATCGGCAAAAAATAATAAAAAAAACCCTCTAGTTGACGACAGCCTTCTTGTACACATTACAATGATTACATAAGGTCGAATTTTATACAAATTAATGTCAGACTAATGTAACCAACAACCACATGCTTTTTATTACAAACTTGACCGTCTATATTTTTTAATGAAATCTTGACCGTCAAATTAGAAAACGTGTTAGCAAAACTCCGCGTTAAATAATAACCCTTCTCTAAACTAGCTAGACCCGGTCCATCTTTTGTTAAAAACCCTAGAAGACCCTTCCGACAAACATTCCCCCCATCCGGATCATCTCCACCTGCATAACTACAAGATTCAAAATCTGATGACATCTAATGGTCCTAAGTCCTAACGACTCCAACATCCAGATTAAAAATAACAAAGGTAAGTAACTGACACCGTTCGATCATTAATTAACGGTCAAGATTTTCCCATACTAGAGCTGTTATACTTCATGGATATAATCAGCGAGAAAAGAATCTCATATGCCGTAATTTAATGTTACTTTTCCTCCATACCCATTAACGGTTACCCAACCCATACCTTCCTAATAAATTATACCCATTAACCCATATTCTCTCCCCTCACTGGCTCAGTGGGAGAGAGAGAGAGAGAGACCCGAAACCAAATCAAAATTCAAAAACACGAGGAAGCAAATGTATCCGACTCTCTCTCTTCTGCTCTTGATGGCCATATCTCAGCCGTGTGTTTCTGATCGGACGGTTGTGAACGACGACTACTCGGAGTCGAGAAAGTTGATGTTCATCCTTGCGGGGCAGTCAAACATGGCCGGGAGGGGAGGTGTCAACGAAAACAAGTGGGACCACGTCATTCCACCTGAGTGTGGGCCCCACCCTACCATTCTCCGACTGAATGCCAGCCTCCAGTGGGTCCCGGCCACTGAGCCTTTGCATGCTGACATCGATGTTCGTCGGACCTGCGGCGTGGGCCCCGGCATGTCTTTTGCTAACTGGATTAGGTACTCTTCTTTTTATTTTTTGTGCTGGCATTATATATACCAGAAAGAAAAACTTTGCTGATAAGACAAGTAATTAAAACAAATGATTGGCACAGAGAACCAGTAAAAGAAGGTGGATGGAGCCTAATAGGCTTGGTACCATGTGCGGTAGGTGGGACCCGCATCCAGGAGTGGTCCCGGGAATCAGTTTTGTACCAGCAGATGATCGGTCGAACTAAAGCGGCTTTAACTTCTGGAGGAAAGATCGGTGCTGTTTTGTGGTATCAAGGGGAAAGTGATACTGTCAAACATGAAGATGCATATTCGTACCGTGCACGGTTGGAGAAGCTTATCTTCGACCTGAGAACTGATCTTCACTTGCCACATCTGCTATTTATTCAGGTCATTTTTTTATTTATTCGTTCCTTCAATAAATTATTTTGTTCTAGTTAATGTGAGAATTTGATGAAATGTCAATTTTATATAGGTTGCATTGGCATCGGGTGAAGGGCCGTATGTAAATATTGTGAGAGAAGCTCAAAAAGGAATAACACTTCCAAATGTGAAGTATGTGGATGCAATTGGGTTAACATTAGAACGGGATCATCTCCATTTAACGACTCACGCTCAAGTCCAGCTTGGTATAATGCTTGCGGGTTCTTATCTAAATTCTGGTATAAATGGTATTTATAACTAGTTTATTTCCGACACAAGATTTGTTCTTTAATTACATTTGAAATGGCAGAGTGAATAAAAGAAAGAAGCTAAACACTAAATTTGTCATGTCAGTGTTAAATTTTGATTCATGTTAATATCACTTAATTTCATGCTAGCAATTTTTGGACATTGCAAATCTTGTTTCCTAGCAGTACATCAGTTTCTATACAATGAGACCAAAGATATTAGGTTTCTATAAAATACATCCCGGTACTCGGCAGTTACCTTACCTGAATAGACCAGACTAATGTGATTCTCGATCGGTTTGCAAATTACTTGTTTTGATTTAAATATGTGAAATCCTTTTATTGTATATGGTGGAAATAGGTAATGGTGATTCGTCACATGCATGGTCGCGCAAGACTAAGCTCAAACTCCTCTACTACGTCTTACTAATTCTCTATATTACCATCTCATAATCCCACATCATACACAATTCTTGCAATTTGTACTGTAAAAAAAAATTGGTTTTCTTGTGCTACTTCTGAGTTCTGACCCTACATTATATCTAAATAATTCTTATTAACAGTTACAGGATATAGGAGTTGTTTAGTATTTTTATCATTTTATTAATAGTATTACCTTTCAGAAATTGGCAAAAGTACAATTATATTAACTACTGTAATTGTTGTCCTCTTTAACAAGAAATTGTTCAGTAATTATGATGTGATCATGGATTCTGACTACATGCCAGTTGATGTAATTCAAAATCTTGAAATATTGCTCGAAAGAATTGATTTGAAGTATTGTCAAGTTGGTAAAGTACCTTACAACTTGGTTTTTAGAGAATTTGAGGGGCAACTTTTGTACCAGTACAATTTTGGGTTTGGACCATCAGTTTTCATTCATAAAAGGAACTGTACCAATAAATGCTGGTACGAAACCTCATTCTTAATTTAATTAATCTTCGATTAATATATACTAAAAGTGATGGTTAGAACTAAATGGAGGAGCTCAAGTACCAAAAACTATAAACCTTAAAAAAAAGTACCAAAAAAATGTAAATTCAAAATGTTCAGGCACCAGAATTGGACATTTTTTTTTGACAATTACATTAGTGCAATTTATTTACACAACAATCACAATATGATATGTTTACATTGTACGAAAAGACTGTAATTTGGATCGTTTGTTCAGTACAATATAGTATTAATTACCAGGTACCAGTAAAATACCAGAGGAGCCCTGTTGGTTTGGGAATTGATTGTTGCCATAATAATTCATACTGTATCAAATATTACAGTATGATTGAGCTGTTTTTTGGACAAAATGCCACAATCAGGGAAATGAAACCTAAATGCACTGAGTGAAAATTATGTTACAACAAATCCAATATGCTCTTTAGTTGCCACATTTGTTTCCCTTTTAGGTTTGAATTGAGCTTGCTCTAGTGCAGAATCAGTTTCCCTTTTATCGGAAACCGATTCTCATTCAAATTTTCAAACTCTTAACTTAAGCACATTATCTTTTCCTTTTTTGTTTATCATTATTATTTTGAGGAAGTCTCATAAACTTGAAATATTAAGGGAGAATATAAAAAATGTTAAATAAGCGAGTAGAGTAGTGTGCTGAGAGAGAGAGAGAGGAGGAGATGAGTTGGTATTTCATAAATCTTATTTTGAGCTCAAGGCTTTATTATTTTTTGGAAAAGAAATTCAAGGCCTTATATTATGGCCCAAAGTAACAATTAAAGAGAAAAATCAAAGTAGGCTTGATCAGGCCTTGTTTGTTTTCGTGTGAACGTGAGCCATGCCGACACAGATATGTTAATGAGTCTCCTCTCCTATATATTTTAATTTTTGGGTACCAATTAAAAAGAGGGACAAGTTCAGAGTATTAGAAAGCCGTCCAGATGGAATGAATGAATGAATTAGCAAATGATTGTATTTGGTCCAAGGACAAGGAGACCACCTAGAGTGGAAAAAACGTGTCGTGCTGTGCTGTGCCGTGATTAAAATATCAAGAGGTGGTCACGGTACGCGAATGGTCACGCCACGTGAGTCACGCCGTGCCTAAACGTGCCGTGACCATACATGACTCGCATGACCATTTAATTATAATTTATGTTAGTTTATTCAAGATTCACCAGTAAATCAATATCTAATGATCATAATTACACGTGACTCGCGTGACTACGTGTTGTGCCGTGATTAAATCTTTTAATCTTTCATGTGCCGTGTCGTGTCATGCTAAAGTTTCAAAAGATAAGCACGATACGCGAATGGTCACGGCACGTAACTGATATGCGTACCTTGCCGTTCCGTGAAGAACCGGCTCCGCCGTATCATTTTTCTCACTCTAAGACCAACACAGTCTTTGAAACATAACTCCAAATAATATTAAAAAAGAATAAAAAAGAAGAAAGAAGAAAGAAGAATGATGGTGCATATATACTGAGGTCAAATTATTGTGTTGCTTTCTGCACCGCACCGTTCCGACAGGCCCATGCCATTCATTAATTAATTCATAATTAATACATAATTACATATACATTCCATTTCCATAACTTAGGTGAGGTCTACATATTCACCTACCATTCGGTGACTCGACATTCTTTTCTTATTTATTTTCATTATTTTATGGGAATGTCTTTCTTCAATAGATATCACCAAATTTTTGTCGGTATCATATCATCGTTTCAGGTTCTGTTTTAAGGTTTACCTGGCAACAATCTATTAATCAACACAAATTATACACAACTTCTACATTTGTTAACAAGAATCAAGAATCAAGAAAAATCCAATCAAAACATTTTTTTGTATATTGTTGAATATATAAAAATACCATGAAACAAGGGAGAATTATGTATCTAATTAGGGCACGTTCGTTTGTTACGGGAATACACGGGATAGGATTTGACGGGGACGGAAATTCACTTTTCAAAAAGTAAGAACCCATAGATAAAAGCACGAACGGTATTGACTATGAAAATGTGAGGAAATAAGTGTTCGGTTGTACCGTGAGATTAGTTGTGGAAAATTTTGATTTATTTTAAACAAAATATTTCTATTTAAAATTGTCACCTAAACCTATGGGCACAAACAGATTAATTTAAGTTATAACTCAAACTATCAAACGAAATATAAAATATGAAAAGTAAGATGAATTAAACAATTTAATCCTCTTTAAATTTACTCTACAACTAATGACCTTAATATATTATATCAATCTATAAAAGTTGAATGGGGTTCCAATTAGGAGAACACGTATTCTCTGCATTAACTCAAAAGAGAATCTTTTGAGTTAATGCATCTTGGCCGCTGATATTAAACGGAGCCAATTCGGTTGTCTGATTTTAACAGAGGGGTCCTTTAATATTAGTGTGAATCTATCTTGCACAGATCTTAAAGTAGATCGGATGGTCCAGATGCATTAACTTAAAAGATTCCTTTTGAGTTAATGCAGAGGATACGAATTCCAATCAGGAACGGTTCCAACATAACTCGTAAGTCTAGCTCCTCCCCCTAATTTCAACCTTCAAAATTTGAACCATTCGTACCGAATTTCCGCTGAATCTATTTATTTTATTCATTGTCATAAGAATATAAAAGGGAGAAATTTCCGGCATAGAAATAATGTACTTAAATTCTTCACATGGAATTTGGAATGGATAAGTCAGATTGACCAAAACAGAGCACATCCTTTTCAATTTGAATAATATCATGTTCTATAATTTATGCTGTCCCTACAATAGGTGTTGGAATATATGCTATCAAGCACTCATGAGACCCCAAACTCAGGACAGAATATGCATCTCTTATTCCATTTTATTTTCTATTCAGTTCTAATCTCAACTAATTACCATCCCCAACTTGTCCCCTTATAATGCCCGTTTGCAATAATAATAAGGAAATTAAAAGTTGAAGATATATAATTTTTTTTCAACAACTATAAAAGATGGAACTGAGTACATGTTGCATATATATACAACATGCACTATTGATAAGAGTCGAAATGATGATGAATTACGTAGCATTTTGGCTAGAATTTTGGCTTAGATTTTGCATATTATCTCACACTTATGTTTAATTAATTAGAGAAAAAGGTTACTATCATCCTTCTTTATGTTTTATCGCAGAAAACATATTATGGGACTATTTCATATCAAATGGAGCAAGAATCAGGTCAATCGAATAAGCAATGCTCATCGACTAAGTCTCTGTTACAGTCCGCACTATAACTGATACGGACCTAGCCGGATACGGACCAGGAGATAGCGCAATACGCATTAAACCCCTCAGCGACATGGTTTGGATACGGACCGTACCAGCCAGTACGGTCCGTAACCAAGACGCCCTTTGGGGAATAACTGCTCCAGCTATATCCAGATCAGGTTTCTTGGCCTCCACTGATTTGCAAACATCCCCTCACTCCTATATAAGCACTCTGGACCGAAGAAGAAGATATCTTTGTAATTTTGGTTAAATTTGATTAAGTGAGAAAGAGAGGAGTGTTGTAACCATACCGTTCCGCGGCTAAGTTCTTTTCTTAGAGGCTAGGCAGTAATTATTGTTACTCATGATGCTTAAATATATATATTTTCTGTTGATTATGATTTTTTATTGTTGATTGAAATGCATTTGTGATTTATTCTCCCTTCACCTGATTTCAATGATCTAGTTTAATCCGTTAGGGTAGTGACAATACTTTAATAGTAAGAGAAACTATGATGGACAAGTCAACCTCGTTGGGAGCCATTAGATTTATGTGAAGAAAATCTTAGCGGGGAAACCATAAATCGGAACAACAAAACGCGAACCAAGTTCTGTCATTTGCGTAAGTAACTCGCAGTGTCCTATGTAGTAACTTGTGTATTTTAGAGATCTGTCATTTGCGTAAGGTAACTCGCAGTGTCCTATGTAGTATCTCGATGGAAGTCCCGTCATTTGCGTAAGTAACTCGCAGTGTCCTATGTAGTGTCTCCATAAACAACAATAGGAAATCAGACCCGACAAAAGTAGAATATCAAAGAGGATTGAGTAGCAATGGTGTGCCAAAATCCTAGAAATTTTCATCTCTATCTTTATTTTAATTACTTTTAATTATTACCAAATTTACATTGATCACAACTTCAACTCTCAAATTTTTAGATTTTGTCTAGCCTTTCGAAAGATTGTAATTTGATCGCTCAAAACTCTAAACCAATATTCCCTATGGATCGACCTCGATTATACTACTCGATAGGATTATGCGCTTGCGATCCGAACCGATAGCATTTCCGAGTTTTTAAATTTTAAAAGATAACATCGCTCACTTTTGGGTGATCAATTATCAATTTAAAAACCGAGATTTTTTTCGTCACCGCCTTAAACTTTCAAAATTCTGACATTACCACTGCTTTAGAAAAAATTCAAAGCTTGACACATGCGCAGACTGAGTTCGTGCATTATTTTTGGCGCAGGCGCAGAACTAGTATGCGCACTATTTTGGTAATTTTTTTTGTTATGTTCTCTTTTTGCACATAACAACAGAATTTTGGTGTGCAGACCTAGTCTGTGCACGCTTCAAAAATGGTGCGCAGGTCCAGTCTGTGCACGTGTCAAGATCTAAATTTCCAAACAAGCGGTGATAAGATCAGAATTTAAAATTTTAGAGTGGTAACTAAAAAATATTTTGGATTTGAAAAGAGAGAAATGTCAAAAAGGAAGAAAAGGGGAGGAAGCTCCCTTCCTTTTTAGTCTGAACTATCATAGCAGGACATTTAATTAACAAACATTGTTTTGTACTAACAAGCAATCAATTAATTATTACAAATTAATTCCTATCGCTTAGTTCGCCTATTGCATCATCAGTGATGTCAAATGGGGATTAGCAATCATATATTGTATAACAGAGATATAGATAACTGAAATATCAAGGAAGCTCTTTTTAAAATAAAATTTAACTGAAATAATTATGATATTGTCAATCATACCAACAATATTATAATAAAGATAAAATAATAACTAACTATTCTAAAGTTATACAATTAGATATGTTCAAGAGGGATCTAAGAGGATCAAGGAGACATAATTAACAAGTATTTAGAGTGGGAAAAATGGTATGGTGGAGTCGGCTCCGTTATGGAACGGCATGGTTACGGCACGGCACACGTGTCGGTTACGTGTCGTGACTCGCGTGTCCGTTATGTGATTATCTTTTAAAAATTTAGCACGGCACGTCACGCTAAAGATATGGTCACGGCACGGCACGGCATGTGGTCACGCGAGTCACATGTAATTAGGACCGTTAGATCTTGATTAAATGGTGAATCTTGAATAAACTAACCAAAATTATGTCAAATGGTCACGTGAGTCATATTTGGTCACGGCACGTTTGGGCACGGCGTGATCATTCACGTATCATGACCACCCCTTGATATTTTGATCACGGCAGACACAACACGTGAAAATTAACTTGGTCACGGAACGCTACACCACGAAACCAAAATCACAGCATGTAAGTCACGGCACGGCACATTTTTTCGACTCTAATTACTCTCATCAGTAGATGCATGATGAATAAATTTCCAGATTATATTATTTATTTAATAAAAGTGGGGTAACACATCTAATTTCATTCCTTTTTTTTCGATTGACTATGACTTTAGGGGTAATTCGGTGTGAATAAATTTGTTACCATGCTATTAAAAAAATACATTTTTGTCAAAAGTGTTGGCGGATCTCCTAATCGAATCAGAAAAAATAATTAAAATTAGAAGATTTCAAAATTAGTCTAAAAGGTTATAATAATTTGCCCACCAACTGCTAATTATACTTTCTGAAGAGAAGTACAACCATAAAGTGAGAGACCAAATGACCATTATACCCCCACTGGCTCCTATTTAGACATATCAATCAGGCCCTGTTTTGCAAACATCATATAGTACTGCTCTGTTTCGCCCTGTTTTACACAAAACCAACACCATACTCTGTTTTATTTCTTAAACAGGAAAAGAAATAGATGGAAGAATACACTGAAAAAGAGACTGTAAAACCAACAATAATACCAAGAGAGATAGTGATTCAGAGGCGAAAACCAACGGCTTCTCGCTTTAAGAGAGTCTGTGTGTTTTGCGGGAGCAGCCCGGGAAAGAAAGCAAGCTATCAAGTAGCAGCTATTCAGCTTGGCAACGAACTGGTAACAAATTCATGTTCTTTGTATATGTCTGGATTGATTTAGTAAATTGAAGTAGAAAGGAAATGTGTCAATTTAAGGAAGAAGGAAAAGAGAAAAGCATTAACAATAAGTTGTATTATCTTTTGTGTTAAAAAAGGTTGAAAGGAAGATAGACTTGGTGTATGGAGGTGGCAGCATTGGTCTCATGGGCCTGGTTTCCAGGGCTGTCTATAGTGGCGGTTGCCACGTGTCAGGGATTATCCCAAAAAAGCTCTTGCCAAGAGAGGTAATGTCATGTCATTGTCATAGATATAATTATATTTAGCTAAAATTTGATTAGATATATATTAACATAAAACATTCCTCAATGAATGAATGAATGAATGGTAGATTGTAGGAGAAACGATTGGAGAGTTGAGAGCAGTGTCGAGCATGCACCAACGAAAAGCAGAGATGGCTCGCTTATCCGATGCTTTTATTGCTCTCCCAGGTGATCACAATTTCAAATTCCTACAAAAGATTGAACCAACCAACCGTTGGAGATTCCTTAATCCTTACCTATGTCTATGTTGTACCACAAACAAAAAGAGGTCAATTTGGGTCCGATGCCCATCGGACTCAAAGTGAGTTCGATGGGTCAATGACCGTCCGATCTGCTTTAAGATTCGCGTCCGCAACTTTCGAGTCTGCTTTGAAATTCATGCGCACAAATTTTAAAGCAGATCAGACGGTCCCGAAACCCATCGGACCCAAATTTGAGTCCGATAGGCATCGAACCCAAGCTGCTCTCAAACAAAAAAAGGTTAAATAGTAGTGTAGGTCCGTTATAGTTAACTTAAAATTGAAATTGGTTAATTTGATATGTAGGTGGTTATGGGACATTGGAAGAGCTACTTGAGGTCATTACTTGGGCTCAACTTGGAATCCATAACAAGCCGGTAATTAATTAAATTTTTAATTAATTAGTTGGTACTTGGTTTAGTTTAATTCATATATATATAATTAACATGCATGCATTGCATTGGTGTAGGTTGGTTTATTGAATGTAGATGGATATTACAACTCTCTGTTATGCTTCATGGATAAAGCGGTGGATGAAGGTTTCATTAAACCATGTGCACGCCAAATCATACTCTCTGCTCAAACTCCATATGAATTGCTTTCTAAACTTGAGGTACCATTACCATTACCATTACCATACATTCATTTTACTAATTCTATCTTTATTCAATTCATTCATTTATTGGAATTAATTGGAATTAATTAATTGTAGGATTATGTTCCAAAACACGATGAATCGGCAATTAAGCTGAGCTGGGAGAAGGAACAGATAGGCGCCTATGCTTTTAAACCTGATATTTCTCGCTAACAAAGACCATTAGCTAGCTATTCATATCTACATATATATATATATATATATATATATATATATATATATATATATATATATATATATATATATGTAGATGCTACATTTCTAGATGATAATCATAAATCATCTCATGATTTGCAAGCATTGATTCTCAAAATTCAACCCAATTTTATTTGTTTAAATGGGTTGTTGCTTAACCGATCGAACGAACTTCCTTTGTTATATTTTTATTATTAAAAGGAAGTATGTAGTCTAAATGTAGCTTTGAAATATTATTATACGTATATATATTATATTATATATATATAGTTTATATTTTGATGTATGATTGTATTCTCCAAATTGCAGCTCTTACTGCTAAATTGTGTGCTTGTCATGTGCCCATATATAATAGATTAACATAAATTAAAATGATTTACATTAATCATTGTAAGTTGTAGCCTTTGGTTTATATATATGCTATTTCATGCAAGAAAAACAAAACAATATCTCTGAATGTCTCAATTCAATCTACATTTTTAAAAGAAAATAACATAAACACTAACAAATATTATTATAACTAAACATTACAAAACCAAGCTTATAAAATTAACCATGTGTTTTAGGTTGCTATTTGATTTTGGCATCCTTCATAATATTGTACAAAACAAAAACAAAAAAGTTGAAATAAAAAAATGGATATTTTACTAAGTTAAGTTATTAGGTGCAAATTGAGGCGTTGTAACAAATAATTATTCCAGCAGGTGAGGTGTTGACTAGTTTACATTAAATTATTGCCTGGATCTTGATACGTGGCATAATGGGGGCATATTGGGAATGAAGATGGTCAAAGTTTTACAAATAATTTAATTATTTTTTAATACAATTGTTGGTTATCTCGCCGACCATTCAACAAAGAAAATAAAATAAAAGATAATTTCATTTACACTCAACGACCAACTATAACTAGTTTGATTTCATACGGCTGCCCATTTTATTGACTATTTTATTATTATACTTACAAATTGCAATAACTTCTTTTAAATTAATATTTTAAATATCAGAACTCAAAGAACGAAATCGAAATTGAGTGATGAAATGTTGTTTAAATGTTTCAACTGTTTTTCTTAAATATAAAAAAATTGTTGTTGGTGTCTTTGTGTGGTACGGTAGACGTGTCATGCCGTGATTAAGTCAGATTTATTTGTGTTGTGTCGTGATTAAATTTGAAAAGATTATCACGACATGTAAATGGTCACGGTACGTTAGTCACGTTGTGACCATATATGGCGTGTCCAAATGTGACTAGTCATGTTTAACTTTTTGTATAATATTTTAAGTTAGTTTATTCAAAATTCATCATTTGATCAGATCTAACGGTTCTAATTACACGTGACTCACATACCCACTTGTCATGTCGTGATCAGATTTTTCCATGACATGTCGTGTCATGTCAAATTTTGAAAAAAATAATCATGTCACGCGAATGATCGCACTACAAGATATGCAAATCACGGCACGTGACGTGTCATGTCGTGATTAAGTCAGATTTATACGTGTTATGTGGTGATTAAATTTGGAAAGATGATCACGATATGTAAATGGTCACAGTACGTTAGCTACATCGTGACCACATGTGGCGTGTCCAAATGTGACTAGTCGTGTTTAACTTTTTTTATAATAATTTAAGTTAGTTTATTCAAGATTCACCATTTGATCAAGATCTAACGATCCTAATTACACGTGACTCACGTGCCCACGTGCCGTGTCGTGACTAGATCTTTCCGTGACATGCCGTGTCGTGTCAAATTTAAAAAAAAATAATCATGTCACGCGAATTATCACACTATGAACACGCAAATCACGATACGTGACCGACACACATAATGTACGATGTATCCGATCACGTCGTGACTTTTTCATATTCCTTCGTGTATTATTTTTGTTGGTTGAAACATTACATGCCAGTAGACTTGGTCAATGAAGTTATTACCGATGTGCTACAGTATCTTGATATTATTGACGCTTCTCTCTGAGTCTTTCAGTAGTCAGTAAAAAGCTTTGATCTTTCTGGTATTGCTTCTGCTCCAAAGCCTCCAACTCCAATCACAATTTCAATTTTCTACCAATTCACAATCATTTATTACTGCCCGCCGCGTCAAATCCGGCCAATACAAATGCACTCAGTGCATTGCGTAGCGGGACCCACTCTACCAATAGAGAGGTTGCGTCGTCAGGGGTCCAAAACTAGAGCAACAGCATGCTCGACACGTAAGTCTTTTCGTGGGCCCCATGGAAGCGGGGGCTGTAATATTATATTCTTTTTTAATAGACAAATTGTAATGTAGCGCTGGACTTGGCGCTCTGAGTTTGATCGATCTGCAATTGCCGCGTGTCGCTAACTGGGGAACTGGGACGAAACTATGACCGTTGGATCTTCGACAGAGGACGACCGAGCGAAATCCGTCCGTATCTTTCTCTTACATTTATTGATTTTTCTTTTCCTCTATGTTACAAGAAATATATATACTTCCAAATGTGTTTCCGACTTGTTTTTGCTACTTCTAGTGTAGCAATAGCATTGATTTTTTTTTTTTTTTAATATATACAATTTCTAGTGTTTTCATGTCAATCAAACTAAAAATGTCAGCAAACTCAAAATAGCATTGATTGGAAGGTCCTATCTATTTTAAAAGAATGAAAATTTCTGAAAATTAGGCCATAAATAAACGTATTTAGTATGTATGTATGTGTTTTGTTCGTCTTTTAAGTTGTAAATGAACCGAATTGAACCGAATTAGCAAAATTCAAACTTAGCTAGAGTAGAACTAAGGTATTTCTAAGTTCACCAATTTTTTTTGTGAACTAAACTCTAAAATCTATCGGATTGACTTCAAATGATGAATCCGAACTGTTGAAACGTGTCTACGTTATGAGTGATACATCTACATGCAAAAAATTTAAAATTAATTTGTATAGAATCAAGTGGTAAAAAAATCATTTAAAACATGAATTCATTAAAATTAATTTATAGATCTAATTTTGACCGCTTGATTTTATACTAAATTAATTTGAAAGTTTAAAATTTTTGCATGCAGATACATCAATCATAAGGTAGACAAGTTTCAATAGTTAGGATTTGTAATTTGAAGTCAATCTGATAGAATTTAGAGTTGAGTTTACAAAGAGGATTGGTGAACTTAGAAACACCCTAGTTCTACTCTAACTAGAGAATATAACGAGCCGAGTTGAGCAAATTATGAGTCAAGCTAAGAAAGTTCGTTAACAACTTGTTCATTTCGTGAATTGCATATATATCAAAGATTTTCGCCAACTATGTGTGTTGTGAGGACATGAACTTCTTCTCACTCAGAGTCGACACGAAAAGAATTAGTGAAATAGTTGAGAAATAGGTTCATCTTCTTCTCTTCTACAACGAGTCGAGCCTATACAAATCGAGACAAATAAATTTGAACTTAGTTCATGTTAAAACAAGCTTGGATCGAGCTAGCAAGTCACATACAAACTTTTTTCAAACTGATCTCGAACAAGTCATGAGCTACGATTTTTTTTTCAGTCCAAATCATTTCATACGAACAAGTCATGAACAAGTATCTCATTCCCATGCAAGCTATCCCCGCAACACTGAAGAACATTGGTCTCACTTTCTGATGAGGAAGACAGTTCTCACTCCTAAAATATTATGATAACAACACAGCTTGAAGCCTTCTGTTCTTACTATCTTTAGCAGGGGTAGATCCAGGATTTTCATTAGGGGGGGCAAAAAAATATCGAATCGGGTTTAAATCCATTAACCAATTGAGTACTCGACAAAAAATAATACTTTAACTTATACTTTCCAATACTTTGACTTGTAATTTCTGATGCTCTGACTTATAATTCTAATTACCAATAAAAATTCAACAGATTTATTTCAATTTCAACCTAAATTTAACTCAAATTACAAATTAAACGTCCAGAGGGGGGCAAAAAAATTTCAGGGGGGGCAAAGTCGATCGGAACTGATAAATCTCCACTAAAACTCAAAATCCAGGGGGGACAGCTGCCCCCCTAGAATACTCTGGGTCCGCCCCTGATCTTCAGTTTCTTTTGTGGATGTTTTCGGTTAAACCTTGGTTGTGATACTTGTTTGATTTTCTGTTGTTATGTTGGTAGTAAGCTATGTTGCATGCTTTTGGTTTAGTTTGGCTATGTCAGTACGAACAAAATTTTTACTTTTGGTTGTAATTTTATCAATTTCGTAATGAAACGGGCCTAGTAGCCTTTTATTCAAAAAAAAAATTATTATTAGTTAGGAAATTCTTAAAAGGCTGGACATAAATTCATATTTGTAATGTTACAGATTAACTCGTGCTACGGATCCATATTTATATGGTAATATACATATTATGGATCAACCCGTGCTATAGATGCATGTCTCTATTTTTACAGTTTAAACAATTAATCAGAATAGTTAAACATGTTCTTCATATAAAAATGAACTTCAACAACAAATTTTCTATCTTTTAGAATTACTTTACTATTTATTTAGATAGGTAGAAAATCACCGCTTCTGAATGGTTCAGAATTTTCAAATCAAGTGATTTTCTATCTATCTAAAAAATAGTAAAGAGAATCTAAATAATATACAATATGGTCAATAAGTGCATTTTTCATATGAAAATAATGTTGAATAGTTTAGATTGAGTGTCTTTCAACTTTAAAAACACAAAAAATATATGTTCATACGCGAAGCGGTATGAATATGCATATTACCATAACCTCACTCTAATACAAATGAAATATGGTAAGTCTACAATTCTATTTTTTAAAATCGCAATCATCAAAATAGAAAAAAAAATATATATATATATATATTATGTACAATTTACTATTAATTGAGCTATTATTATAACATAGGTTTTGATATTGATTGAACGGTCAAATTAGATGAATTCGAAACCTTTTTATTTACATATTTAAAATTAATTGTCTCGTATGAATCCCACAATGCTAAAAAAGGTTTTCTACGGATTTCTTTTAAAGAAAGATGGAGATTAAGTCTTCAAATTTTATACTTATGTTATTACAACAAAACATTTTTTTCATCTGGATTTTTACAGGTTTCTTATTCTGGCTCTTTTATATTCAGTGCTCGATTCGCATTAAAAAATATATGTTATATTATATAAAGAGTGAGTCTATGGTACTATGCATAGCACATATTAGTCAGTACTACAGTCTATGGAGTCATATTTTCATTTTAAAAATTCTAATGGTCGATCCGAACCGTTCAACATGATCCCTACATGAATATCTACTTGCAGACTAAATTTTATATTTTTCGAAACTTTTTACTATATTTTAAGGTAAGTAGAAAATCACTTGATCTAAAAATTTTGGACCATCCAAAAACAATGATTTTTCTACCTATCTAAAAAATTAGTAAAAAATTCTAAAAAATAGAAAATTTAGCCCACAAGTATATTCTCATATGAAAATCATATTGAACGGTTCGGACCGACCACTAGAATTTTGAAAATAAAAATATTAATTCGTAATACGGACCAATCCGTGCTATGCATAGTACCATAGACTCACTCTTATATAAATTATATAATTTTTTTTCCTTATATTAAACGCCCTTTTGAAGAAAAGAAAAATCTCTTGTGAAAGAAATTCTCATCCTTTGGTAGTGGAGAGCAATGGGCAAAGGAGAGAATAAAACATAGCTAGCTAGCAAGTCCATGTTTATCAGATGTTAATGTCTAAATTGTCAATTGCATATATAATTGCATGGGAAAATGAGAGGGAACACAACATATCCAATTGCTATTTTCTTACAAGCATTTTGTCACATGACCATAACTTTTTTTTTTTTTTCAAGTGTTGGATGTAAATAATTGGTGTCAAACAGTGTTTTAAAATTCGGTTATATTCTTATTTAGTGTCCGGTCGAATAGAAAATAGCTATTCGGACCGAATATTCAATCCATGCTTTAAAAAAATTAAAAAATATTCAAAACCCATTAAAATAGTTCCGGACCGAATCCAGAACCCATTAAATGAGTTTCAAACCTGCCAGGTAGGTGTTCTCTTCAAGCGTCCCACTCAGAAGTCTTTTATAACCTCTCTACATGCTGCCTTATTGTATTTAAGTACTGTGAGATTAAATATTTAATAAAAGCTCCGCATATATAAATCCGATTAAGAATTCGCATATTCAGCTGCATACTGTATATGCAGTATGCAGTATGCGGTGACCTTCCGAATACCGCATGAGAACCGAATATTAAACATTGATGTCAAACATAGTCATGTCTCTGTCTTTTGTCTTCTCTGCTCATGCTTTAGAAAGCAAGGAGCTTTTTGTTCGTTCAATTTTAAGGAAGGAGCATTGAAAATGATTCTGTTTGTTTTGTTTTTATTCGACTTTTTTTTTTTTGGATTGAGCGGTGTAAATGATTCGGATTTGTTTTATTTTTTTGGGGGAATTTCATGGATACCTCTCACAAAATTCAAAATTAAGAATTTTTCCTATAAAATTCATAATATCATATATACCTTTATAAATTTAAAAAAAATTTCATAAAGTACCTATTTTATTTTTATTAAGAAAATAAAAATATGTAAGCATATTTAAGATAAATGTTCATTCTTCTAATTAATTAGTTGTCAGGGCAAATGATTCATTTTCTTAATGCCGCCGTGTATGCATCACCAAGTACTGAATAAACCATTTGTCCTTGAAAATTAACCAAATTAGAAGAATGAACATTTTTCTTACGCATGCTCTAAAAAATAAAGAATATTTTTGTTAAACATACTACATTTTTATTTTATTAATAAAAGGTAAAATGAGAACTTTGTAAATTTAAAATGAGTTTTAATAGAAAAGTCTTTTATAATTTTTTGAGTTTTTGAAAATTCGAGTGGTAAATATGACATTAAGAATTTTAGAGGGAAAAAAAAATACATAATTTCAAAGTTTTTGGGATATACATGAAATTCCCTCTATTTTTATTCGAATTAATATTATTTTTTTATATAAAATATTTTTGTTGTTTGTTTGATTTGTTTCGGTATATAATTTATGGTAATTTGATTTTATTTATTTATTTACGGTTTGACTTTGACAATTGAAAATAATAAAACTGAATAATACTTGATTAGCCACTGTTAAAATTAAAAATAAAATAAAATAAAATAAAATAACTGAATGAATTGAAATGGTAATATTACCGTGTTAGTATGATAATGATGTACACATTAATAATCAAAATTATATTATTCATACTGATTCGTCTTGATCGAATTAAAATTCAGTTTACTTATAGTTCGGTTGAAACGATTATTTGATTGGTTCAATTATATTTAGTTTATCTTGTTAATTTGTATTAATTATATACAAATATCAATTGTGATAGGGCCATGTTCCCAAGACCCTCAACAAACCCGCCACGGACCATGAAATAACCGGGATTTGGACCTTCTTGAAAGGCCAACCCGAGATCAATATGAAAAGTCCGAGGTCCATCCAAGCAAGGCCCAACAAAAAGCCTCATAAAGTCTCACGAGGCTCAGCCCAATGGTTTGCATAATTGCCCAGTCTCCCATAACCGCGCGGCATAGCGGTTATGGACAACCTATATAAGGTAAGAAAACCCATTAAACAAGGTTCGAAACTTTTGCTAAGAGAGATATCGTATAGGTCAGAGTCCGAATATCTTCAAACCAACCCGAGCTCCATACACATCTCGGCCTGTCATCCCGCGACAGGACAAGCCCAACCATTTCCTATACAGCCTACTCTCTCCGAAATAGGACGTATCAAATTGTATAAATTTACATATATTGTCACTAAATTTTGAATGGTTTGTGGTGTCATTGTTGAATTTCATATTAAGACACCTCTTGTTTCTTAGAGAAAAATTATTGCATATTGTTCACTTGAGTCCTCAAACTTTTTTTATTCAATGAAGCCCCGGAACTATTGTATGCGTCAAGTTATTAAAAACAATGAAACACCTCCTCTATTATAAAATTGAATGATACTTGGATTAAATCGGATCAATTAGTTGGCATGAGTTTACTATCAAAATGGAAATTCAGACATGATTTTATGATCTAATTAAATTTAGGGATGACTATAAAAAAAATATCACATTAAATTATTTGCCGAGTTATGTGCAAAATTATTAAGATCATGTTTATTATGAACAGGCATGTCAGCAGATATAAAATTACACATTTATCATTTTCATACTTAAAATTTCAAAAATATCATTTTAGTCCTAATTATCACATAAATAACATTTTTAGTTAATTTATAAGGGAAATTGTCACGAACACTAATGCTATTCATATTTGATGTCATGAACAATTATATTTGTTTCTGCATTATTTATATTGTTTGAATATCGATGATTACATCTACACTAATAGATCCAATACTAATAATGATGATAAATGATGAAATTATTATTTTTGTAATTAATGTTAAATGTAAAACAAATTTGTTACAAATTAAAAAAATTAAGTATAAAAAAATACTTTTGAAATTTTTAAGAAGTAAAATGATAAAGGAATAATACTTTAAAAACTAACTAAAACGGAACTTTTAAAACTTTTAAAACTAAAATCAATAAAGAAAATAATATATTAAACATATTTATGTAATTTATTGTTTACAATTTGTAAGATATGGTGATAGGGGCGGATCCAGGAAGGGCCAGGGACTGCTCTTGGATTTTGAATTTTTATGGATATCTATAGGTCTGGACCAATGAGTGCGTATCCTCTGAGATATCTCAACTTTTGCGTGACCGACGTGTCCGGTGCCTATTCGGAGATAGCGAAGAGGGCCAGTATTATTTGTGCTTTGAGATTCGTACAGAACTTATTTAAAGGTTGATATTTTCCAAAAAAACACGCAAAAGTTGAGATATCTCAGAGGATGCGAATTCCTTTGCTCCCTCCCTTTTTTGGGATTTTACTTGTCCTCCTCTGAATTTCTAATTTGTAATTAGAGTTAACTTTAGAGTTAAAATTCGAATAAATTCATTAAATTAAGATTGGTAATTAGTATTGATAGAAGTCAGAACATTATTTTTTTATCTAGTATCCGATTAACTAATAAATTTAAATTGATTCACTATTTTGTTGACCCCATGACAAAATTCCTGGATCTGACTAAAAAAAAGCTGATATAGGTGCAAAAAAATGAGATAACATAGAATGCAATAAGTGCACCAAATGCACTACAGCAAACAGTGCATCATTTGGGTTTTGATTTGTGCTTGTTTGTATGCACAGCACCTAAATAAAAAGTTTGAAAATAAAGTTGACAGCTATGGACAGCACCTTAAAAAGTTGACCTTTTGGCTTTGATTTGTGCTTGTTTTTGTGTTTATATTTTAGGTCTACATCAATCCATCTCTTATATAATTTGACCCATATTAGATGAAGATAACTAGATAAGAACATCCTGTCTCAGAACAGCATTAATTGGGGAACATGACTCTGAGTGACATGAAAAAAAGTCACAGTAAAACAAAAGGTGAAATCATATCAGATAAAAGTTATATAAATGTATATCTCACATTTAAAAATAAAAATTGCGGAGTAAGGCTTAAGTGCTATGGATAACATAAGGTATTCTGTGTTACTGTGTTACGGCCTCAAAAGTATATTATATAAACTTCAAATTTCGATCTAAATAGCTCAGTAAATTGGTTATATAATGAACTTGTAGAATATTAATATTTACTATTTTTGAAATTTTCTTACTAATTTTTATGATTTATGGAAGATGGCAAAAAATGGTCTAAAAATAATAAAAAATAGTAAAAAATTTCAAAAATAGTAAAAATTGGTATTCTACAAGTTCATTATATAATCAATTTACTGAGCTACTTAGATCGAAATTTGAAATTTATACGATAGGTATTTTTAGACCGTAGCACAGAAGACCTTATGCTATCCATAGCACCTAATTATAAGCCTTACTCAAAATTGTGTTATGATGCTTTTCAAAATAAAGATGTATTATTATTTCCGCTCCAACTTATGATACTTAAAATTTAGAGATACTCCATAAAATATTTATATTTTTGCCTATTTTCTCATTATAATACTCAAATTTCTTATATCATCATTTTAATCTGAAATAATTGTTGTTATACCCATAAAAAGAACTTCTATATATTTAATTTTTCCATCAAAGTTTGAAAATTGCTTATTTCTCCACTAAAAATAAACCACCTTTCTCATTTCTCTTTCCTTGATCTAATTTTAAACTTTTATTTCTCTTTTTCCATCAACAATTGATTGATTAAAATGCAAAAGAATATTGATTGTAGTTGGACAGTCAAAATGTGTTCATTTGAAGAGAAAGATAAATTAGTCATTTCATCTTAAAATAAAAGATTAATAATGAGCTCAAATAAAAGTTTAAAATTAGATTAAAGAAAGAAAAAATGAGAAAGATTGTTTGATGGTGAAATTGGATATTTAGAAAAATTTTATGGGTATGACAACAATTGCTCCTAAAGTAAATAGGTGATTCGAATTGTTTAATATTACTTGTATATATATTAAAATTTTATTAGAGATCAAATTTTATATATTCTTATTTTTTTTACTATTTTTGAAAACAAAAAAGTTCATTAATTTCTGATTATGGACGGGTCTTACTATATCATATGTATTATTAAAAATAATTAATTATTTTTAATTACACTTTAATTGTGACTTCTAAACCTTGATAAATTATTATGCAATTACAAATTTATTACTTATGCAGGATAATCCAGAAATTGCGTTAAGATTGAAAGTTCATAACGGTTGTGGCATTTAACGATGATAAAAAAAGGAGAAATTTCATGTATACCCCTCAAAAACTTAGAAATTACGTATTCCCCCATCTAAAATTTATAATATCATATTTATCCCGAAATTTATAATATCATATTTATAATATTCATAGGAAATACAAAAAAAAATTAAAAATGAGAAATGACAGGGTGGAATTTTAAAAAAAGGAAGGCAAGATTACGGTTTGGAGTCTCGCAGGGACGCCAAATCATATCGCAATCTCTGCTATAAAAGAAAAATTATATATGTGGGACTCCAAATGAGAACAAAAACTCGAATTTTGTTTTTCTAAATGCGAGATGCCAAATTAGACACAAAAATTTCTAGAGGAGGAGGAAGCGATAAGACGTAAAAAAGGAGCAGGCGATTGCTCTCCTGGAGATATTGATGGGAGTAAAAAAAAATTCGCATGAGTGGGGTGGAGATTTGGCGTCCCACTTAATATTTTTTTTTTCGTTTTGTTGTCTAATTTGGAGTTCCACTTTTAGAAAAAAAAATTTAATTTTTTTGTCTAATTTGACATGACGCCAAACCATAATCTTACCTTTCTATTTTTTAAATTCCACCGTGTCATTTCTTATTTTTAATTTTTTCTTTTTTGTATTTCCTATGAATAAAAATTTCGGCATATTTATTCTACTAAACTTCAAAAACTGACAGACTTACCCATTTTAATATTTTTTAATAAAAACTCATTTTAAGTTTATGAAGTGTCCATTTTACCCTTCATGTATACCTCTTTCTATTTGTCAGTGTCTTTATCAGCCGTGGAGACTAAAAAAGCTAAAAATAGAATGAATAACAAAATTAAAGTTTTAAAAATGAAATGGAATGAAATGTTTTTTTTTTTCTAAGGCTGGTAGCTTAATGGTAGAATTACTGAAACTAGAATACAAATTGCATTAGCATCCATGTTGAAATAAAAGTTGCATTTAACTGTATGTGTTCAAAACTCAAAAGCAAAGGTTAATGGAACCTAAAATTAATGGTTGGATAGTAGCTAGATCAAAAACCTTTCAATTATTATAGTTTGTTTCAAAACTGTTCTCTATGGTACCCACCTCTCTCTGAGGTCAATTTGGGTCCGATGCTCATCGGACTCAAAGTGAGTTCGATAGGTTCGATGACTGTCTGATCTGCTTTAAGATTCATGCACGCAACTTTCGCGTCTACTTTAAATTTCGTGTACACAAATTTTAAAGCAGATCGGACGGTCCCGGAACCATTGGACCCAAATTTGAGTCCGATGGGCATCGGACCCAACCTGCTCTCCCTCTCTCTCCTCCGCTCTTTAAGTTTAATTAAAACCTTAATTTTGTTATTCATTTCATTTCTAGTTTCCACGCCTCAATCAAAGACAGACAGATAGAGAGAGGGACATAAATGAAGGGTAAAATGGGTATTTCAAAAAATTTAAATGAGTTTTATTAGAAAAGACGTTAAAATGAGCAAATTTGTGAGTTTTTGAAATTTAGAAGGGTAAATATGATATTATGAATTTTAGAGGGAGAAATACGTAATTTCCAAGTTTTTTAAGGGGTATAAGAGGAAGTTCAAATTTTATTATTTTGAAAACTTTAATAATATAAAATTTAGAACTACAATATTAAAATAAAATGATTAAATATAACTAATCATTTTTTTATATACATGTAAAAATTTATGACATTTCTACTTTATTTTAACTAGTATCAAAAGCATACAAAAATATACTGCTGTGAATAATTCAATATAACCATGTTTGACTAATTAGTAAACAAATATTCTTTGGATGAAACAAAAGAAAACCAAAAATTTTAGCAACAAAAACTTGAGCACAGAATAAATGGAATGATGAACAAATAAGAACCTGAAAGGTTTAAGCATGCTATCAGCATCTAATATTGCAAACTTTAGTGCTTTCATTAAAATACTCAACCTTCATGAAAAATTTGTTACTGAACTTAATAAGCATTCATATTTTTTTTTTCTTTTAATTCTTCTTAGCAGAGTACTCTCAGTTGCTGAACCAAGGAATATGCTAAGCGAAAAGTTCTCACTTGATATAGTTGATGAGATCGAGGCCATGAAAACATTCATCAATTTGTTATATTTTTTGTTTTTGAAAAATGCAATTAGGTAACATTATGTCATTTCAATATTCATAAAAACAAATAAACAATACACTAATACAGACATAATCAAAATTTTAACTCGGATATCATTTTGGAGATTTTTTTCAACTGAAATTTCCTGGGCTTTTAAGGCTCATATTGGACCAATTCCCTGGGCTTTTAAGGCCCAATTGGACCAACTTCCTGGGCTTTTAAGGCCCATAATAAAAAAATTTAAGATAGTAAAAAAAGCTCAAAAGAAGCTAAATTTTCATGAGAATCATACATAAAAAACATTTCCAAATAGCTGTTGTTGATTACAGCTGATTAAAAACAATACACTGTACAAAGAAAAAAAACCAAAGGCTCAAATATTCATTAATCGTTCCTCTACAAGGCGTAAACTTAGTTTCCTCCATTAGAGGTTGAATTCAAATTCAAATCTCACTGGTGTTTGCTTAGAAAAGCAGGGGTTCGCATTTTGCGAGAACTCATGCTAGCAGTTTTCAAAAGCCTCCGAAATTCATCGAGACTTATTTTCCCATCCTTGTCTATGTCAGCTTCTTCTAGTAGCGGGTCGATTGATCCCTTCAACCCAGTATGCTAAAAATAATAAAATAAAAATGTTTTGCCTAGTTAAAATTCTACCAAAATTATAGGTATCCAAATAGTAGTAGTATGACAAAAGAATAGGTTTTCTCATAATATTTTTGAGAAGAATAAAATTTGTGATACCATTCTCAGTTCTTCAGGTGTGATATATCCATCTCGATCAACATCAAATTTGTAAAAAGCAGCTTCAGAGAGAGTTATCCATTTTTCTGTGTCATGTTCGACCAGTTGGTGCACATGCATTGTGGCCGCTACAAACTCATCAAAATCGACCAACCCATCCGTATTGCTATCGATCTAAAACTCAGAAAATAGAAAAAATAAATTAGTAATTGATTAGAAACTACAGTAGAACAGACAGTTTGAACAATAGCAAACTTACTGCTGCAATTATCTCGGCAACACGAGGACCCTTAGTTTTCCAAGGAAGATCCTTCGATAAAGCCTAGATTCAACAAGAAAAATTGTTCAATTAACACAGGTTCAATTCTGGGATTTCAGAAGGATTCTACCGAAACTAATTCTAGAATTCTAGACTAAGTGTGCTTACTTCCTTCATCTCTTCGAGACTAATTTTGCCATTTTTATCGACATCAATGGCATTGAACTGGTCACGGAGGTCGGCAAGCTCCTCTTCATTTAATGTGCTTGCCAAAGCCTGCCATGATTTGCAATTGAAGTTAACAGACTTTATTATACAAACACTGCTACAAATATCATAAATTTACTGGTACAATTGCTAACAGAATCAAGACTACTAGGGTTGCCTTCGAGTAACTTATTTAATTTCCTAAGCAATTTACAAGTGTCTTCATATGATAACTATATTTACTGGAATACCCTCAAAGCGAACTGCTTGAAGCGGCTGTATTTGACAAACTGCCTCATGTTTGACAACACCGAAATATCCAAAGGTATGTCTGATGCATTGCCCCCTTCTCGCACCCATGCATGCGCTATTGAAAATGAAAGGCAAAAACTTCATAAAAAACATAAATAAACAAATACAATTCAAGAACAAAGAATAGTCAGGATTGAGTTTAATCATACAAAGAGCTTGAGCTGCTGTGAGCCTTGTACGTGGATCCTTGACAAGTAGCTTATGTATAAAATCCTTTGCACTTTCACTTATACTAGGCCATGGCTTTCGCTTGAAGTCAGGAGTGTTCTTCAAAACCTATATCAAAGATTTACAGAAAAATAAGGAAAAAAAAAAAAAACCCGCATCATGACAGGTACTATAGATCAATTTCTTCATTTTCAAAGTCCAAACAGTTGATCTGAACCGTTTAACATGATCTCCATACGGAAATGTACTTGTAGATCAAATTTTACATTTTTTACTATTTCTTTTAGATAGGTAGAAAATCACTTGATCTAAAAATTCTAGACCATTCAAAAGCAGTGATTTTCTACCTATCTAAACAAATAGTTAAAAATTCTAAAAAATGTAAAATTTAGTATGCAAGTACATTTTCATATGGAGATCATGTTGAACGGCTCAGATCCACTATTTGAACTTTTGAAAACGACGATATTGATCCATAGTACGGACCAATCCGTGCTATGCATAGTACCATAGCCTCACCACAGGACAATTAGAAATATTAAATGTACCTCTTTGAAAATTCCATCCTCGGTTTTGTCCCAGAAGGGTCTTCGGCCACATAATAAAATATAGCTTATGACACCTATACTCCATACATCAGATTCCGGTCCCGACCGACGCTTCAGCACTTCTGGCGCCACATAATATGCACTTCCAACTATGTCATGGAACTTCCTTCCTGTACCAGGTCAAACTTCACCTCAACTTTTTCATGTCTTTATCAGATTCTTATTATTCTTTTTTTCTCTGTAGTTGTGCTGCTTATTTACTGGCAATCTTCTTACTTTACTTATACTCAAAACGAAATTCTAACCTGGTTTTATAAAAACAAAATAACCATCTTGCTTTACTGATACTCAAATTTGTGCAAAAACAAAATGCTAACCTGGTTTTATAAAATCTGATAAGCCGAAATCAGTAGCCTTGAGAGGTGACTCCTCCTTAGTCGATTTGAAAAGAAAATTCTGTAATTAACGTGAGATATTATTCAATCATAACCGATCATGAAGGCCGTGACCTAGCAAGAGTAAAAGAAAAAAAAACAACTTTTAAATATAAAAAAGCCAACCTCGGGTTTCATATCCCTATGAACTAGACCATTTAAGTGGCACTCAGCAGCAACTTTAAGCATTTGTCTTACTATTACTGCTGCATCTTTCTCTGAATAGCGGCTATCCTTTCTGAAGCAAGTTTTTGAAAAACAAAACAAAAATTAATACATAAGAAGCATGGTAAATGTTCATTATATGGACTATCTTGTAAACAAAGCCAAGAAAAGGTTAAAAAAAAAGGAAAAGTTATTACGATTACCTAATTGAAAACTGAAAATCTTGCAAAACTGTGACAATTTTTTGTTTTTCTCAATTAACCATTTTAATGGTACCCCACGATTTCCTATTTCTGATTTGGGTCTCACAAAGTTCCAATTTCAAACAGTGAAGAATGAATTTTAAAGCAAAAAAGCAACATATATCTTGTATTTCATGAGTGCATATTATACCAGACGATAAAATAAAAATCGAGCTCACCTGGCTAATATGCGGTCAAGAAGTTCACCTCCCTCACATAATCTGAAAATAGAAATGGAATTTCAAAAGACCATTTTAAAAAGATCAAGAAAAAAACATAGTTATTGAGTATTATACAAAAACCAGCCAATATACAAAGGGTACTGGTATGAACTGAAATTGTGAGTCTCTCTTACTCCATGACAATATAGACATAGCTGCCATCTTCAAATGCATTGTAAAAATGCACAACATTTTCATGCCCCTTTAATGCTTTTAATATTTTCACTTCCCTCTTCACATCCTCCACAGCAACTGGTAGTACCATCTGTAAAATAAAATTTGATAACCAAAATTGGTATTCTTAATTTAGAATAACACTATAATTGCAAATTTCCATTTTTTATTTTTCAAAACTTTTTCCAGTGTTAATTCCAATTCTGATTTGATATCACTAAAGCCCCATTCTTTTTTTTTTTCAACAAAACCAATAACTAGTAACGAATCTGGAAATACAGTTCTCACTTAACTTAATTACTATTTTCAATAATGTTCACTGTTCATCGGTAAAATAGTTCCAACTTGGAAAGAAAAAATTGCAAAATTACCTTATTTTTATCAATTCTCTTCACTGCGACTTTATCCCCATTGCTTTTATCCGTGGCTACAAAAGTGTACCCGAACTGTCCATGACCAAGCAGCTTCCCAATACTAAATCGGGTACCGAAATCCTTATCATACCCGAAATCCGTTCTCTTCCCACACGACACCGCCGCAACAGCAACATTTTTCTTTCTCTGATCGCCATTCGCGTTATTTTCACGATCGGGTTTCTCTTCTTTCTTCGCCTCAGTGTCAACAACCTCTGAGGTATAGCAATTGCCCATGGTGTCGCCACAAGAGAAATGAGGATTGTAACACCATCAATCAATGGAGAATGGAGAATGAGAGTTCACACTTCGAAAGAGAGAAACAGTCAAAGAGAAGACCGTGAAAGTAGTTCATTAGCATTTTCTAATACACTGAGGTTTCAATGTAGCAGTCTACCAGCTAAATAATAGGTATTAGTTAATTTTATTTCTACAGCACATGTACACTTTACGCTAATTTACGGAAAACTAGGCGCTCTAATGCTCTATATTATATATAGCCTTTTCAGCAATTAGGCTTGCCTATTATATTCTTATATTATTATATTATTATATATACACTTTCCACATCATATTCAGTATAGCGCATAGTGTGGATGACTTTTTCTGAAGGGGTACGTGGCGAGGAAGAAGGAACGAAATAGCGCAGCAGCGGTTGATCTAGGTGGAAACAATTTGGGTCCGATGCCCATCGGACTCGAAGTGAGCTCGATGGGTTCGATGACCGACCGATCAGCTTCAAGATTCGCGCCCGCAACTTTCGCGTCTGTTTTAAATTCTTGCGCACGAATTTTAAAGTAAATCGGACGGTCCCTAAACCCATCGGACCCAAATTTTAGTCCGGTGGGCATCGGACCCAAGCTGTTAACGATATTAGGTGGCTTGGACATATTCTCTCCATCCATTTAAAACAAATGGATCATTCCAGTTCTGTACTCTGTCATTAACTCCTGCGAGGCAGCGACACACAGCATTTCACCAGTGATTTGTAGCTGGAGAGGAATGGTGGCGTTGCTTGTCAAAAGGACAAGACCGCTCCGCGTGTGAGACTGTCAGTTGTCACGCAGACACACACAGTTGGATTAAGAATAGGGGGAATTTACTTATATACCTCAAAAACTTTAAAATGACGTATTTCTCCTCTCTTAACCCTTTAAAACTAAAAAATTTACCCATTTTATTGTCTTTTAGATTAAAACTCATTTTAAATTTATAAATTGCACATTTTATTCTTTATTAAAAGTATAAAATTTTTGTAGCTTGTTTAAGAAAAATGTCGGTCTTCTATTTAACTGGTCTTCGAGGGCAAAATTGATATTTTATAAAGAGTAATGAGTATAATGATTATTCGTTTTTCGAGAGCAAAATGAGTATTTTATAAAGGATAAATGATATAATTGTTATAAAATAAAGATGAACAAGCATAAAGAAAAATAAACAAGATAGAGAGGAAAAAGATGACAATATCTTTATTCATACATTTCTCATATGTGTACAATACAAGAGTACAAAGGCTCTATTTATAGGCCACAAATTGTGAATGAAAAACCATCTAAATTAATTACAAGAATAAATGAGAAAATGAATTCCAATAGTAGTGGGGTAGTGGAGAATGAATGTTGGGAGTTCTGGACATCCACATTAATAATTTATTCATAACACTCCCCCTTGGATGTCCATTACCTAAGAATATGCCTCATTAAAATCTTACTAGGAAAAATCCTATGGGATAAAAACCTAGTGAAGAAAAAAGAGTACAATATTCTTCTAAATACGCAACTACAACCTTACCAGAAAAACCTAGTGGGAAAAACCATGGTTAAGGAAAATATAGTGCATATTAACTCCCCTTCATGACAGCATCAATCAAGATCTTTAAGTCAGCAAACTCCAGTATTACGAACTAGCTTTTTGAATATTGCAGTAGGGAGTGCCCTAGTGAATAAATCTGCTGGATTTTTCACTTGAATGGATTTGCTGAACATTATTCTTTTGAAGATCATGTGTGAAAAAGAATTTTGGTGAAATATGTTTTGTTTTATCTCCTTTAATGTATCATTCATTTCATTGAGCAATACATACAATATTATATTCATATATGATCTTCGGGATCATTTTTCTAAAAGACAATCTACATGTCTGACAAATGTGTTGAATCACAGATCTTAACCGAATACATACTTGACTTACTTTTGTGTATTGCTAAATTTTCTCATAGGTAGCGAAGTATATGTTTAATTATATGACAATATCTTCGTGTGGGAGAAGAACTATATCTTGCTCATAAATTTACAGCAAATGATATACCATGTATGTCCATTAAGATACATAAGTGCTCATATTGCACTAAGACATGGTACTTCAGGACCAAATAGTTTTTCATCATTTTCTCGAGGTCTAAAAAGATCTTTATTCACATCTAATGATCTTACAACCATCGGAGTGCTTAATGGATAAAATTATTTCAGCACTCTTACAATATAATTTTCTTGATGCATAAAAATGTCATTTTTAAATGTTTGATTTGCAATCCAATGCAAAATTTTGTTCTCCCAAGATCTTTCATCTCAATTCTTCCTTTAAATAATTTATTGCTTTTGGAAGCTCTTCAGGAGTTCCAATGATGATTAGATAGTCAACATAAACTGCAATTATAACAAAATCATTTTTATATCTTTTTATAAAAATACATGGACAGATCGTATCATTTTTATATCCATGTTTCAATAAATATTCACTTAAACGATTATAGCATATGCGTCCATATTGCTTTAATCGATATAAAGATTTATTCAATTTAACTGAATAATGTTCTCGAGAACCTAAATTATATGTTTCAGGCATCTTAAATACTTCAGAGATTTTTATATAAATATCATTATCAAACGAGCCATTTAAATAGGCTGTAACAATATTCATTAGGTGCAAATCAAGTCCTTCATGCACTGCCAGACTAATTATGTTTCGAAAAGTTATTGCATTCACCACAAGCAAGTGAGTATGTTTGTTCATAATCAATTACAAGTCTTTGCGAAAAATCTCGGGTGACAAGTCGCGCTTCATATCTTACAATTTCACCCTTCTCATTTCTTTTTCGCGTAAATAATCATTTATATCCTACTATTTTTTTTACACATTAAGGTATTAAGACTACAGGTCCAAAAGCTTTTCGTTTTTCAAGAGAGTTTAACTCTGCCTCAATTGCACCTTTCTATTGACCAATCATTTCTTTGTCGACATTCTTTAATAGACTTCTAGTCATGATCCTCAATATTTATTATATTTAGCGCTATATTATATACAAAAAAATATCATTGATATCAATTTTATCTCGGTTCCATCTTATTCTATTCATGATATAATTTATCGAGATCTCTTTATTTTCATGAATTTCAGATACCTGAGTTTCTGCTGGAACTCCAATATTACTTATAATTTGATTCTCTTCTAGAGTTTTATCTGAAATTATCATATCCTCGACTTGACCATTTTCATTCTTTGCTCCTTTTCTTTTTCGAGGATTTTTATCTTTGAAACCGATTGGTCTTCCACGCTTCATGCGTGTTATAATTTCATTAGTCTGTCCAACAGGGACATTGACTTTAATTGGAGCATTAGCAGCTGGTACATGTGATTTGGTCACTTTCTTTGTAAATGCGTCTGGCGATTGATTAACTAATCTTTTCAAATGAATTATCTTTTAAACATCTAGTTCACATTATTTATGAGGATTTAAATTAGACAATGATAATTCATTTCAACTAATATATTTTCCCAGCTGATTATTTTTTTTTATTTTTTTTTTCCCCCTAAGGTTGGGAATATTAATTCATCAAAATGATAATCGGCAAAACTAGCCGTGAATAAATCTACCATCAATGGTTCTAGATACTTTATTACATATGGAGATTCAAATTCAATATAAATTCCCAACTTTCTTTGATGTTCCATTTTAGTGCGTTTGTGGTGGAGCAATTATAACATATATCGCACATTCAAAAATTCTTATATGGAAAATATTAGGTATGTGACCAAAAACCAATTATAAAGGGAAAGATTTATAATAGCTTGTTGGCATGATGCGAATTAGTGTTGTTGCATGCAAAATAACAAGTTCTCATTTTTGTGTATGAACATAAGCTACATGATAAACAACATCAATTCTAATAGACATGCATTGTCTGAGAAATAAATTCATCAATATTGTCTAGACGTATTTTCTTAATTGAATAATCATAAAATTATGCTCTTAATCAAATCAATTGAGCAAATAATCTTGCAAACGTCAGGTTGTGAGTTGATAATGTGACCATACTATTGATGCATCAATTATAACCATAAAATATCTAAATGGTTCACATGGTGGATATATTGGTCTACAAATATCATCTTGTATACGTTCTAGAAATGAAATCAACAAATAAAAATTTATAAGATTAAAGAATCTTCTGGTTCTTTAATGAATGTCCAAATTATCTATTATTTTTCGCATCACTATTGATCCGGAATTGCCCAACCGGTCATGCCAAACTATGAAAATATTCTTGTTTGTAAACTTCTGGTTTACAATAATATGTGCTTCAATTATACTAATACATGTGTAGTACAAGCCGGAGGAAAACATAGGCAATTATGCAAGTAATATAAATATATTCAATATTTTCTTCATTGGTTGTCTCAACATGATACCCATTTCAGCGAATATCCTTTAACAAATTCCTTGAGACTTAAAATAATATAATGCATCATCAATATAAATTTGTATTCCTCCATATATGTAATAAAAAGGTTGCTCTTCCAGACCTTTCAATCAATTTGTACTACCCGGAATAGTACTAATATTTACTTCTTACATTACTAAATAAAATAAATACAATTATGCATACATTTGATGAAAATTAAGCTAAATCTTTAAATAATTACCAATTAAAGCTTGTCGTGATCAATTCTCAGCAGCTTATAACAATAATTTGGCCTTGGCTTAACATAATAATAAAAAAATTATTTATTTGGCCAATTCATAAATTGCTACTTACCTAACAACATGTCAACTATTAAAACTTTTATCCAAATTTTATGATCAAAGTAAATCAAAGATAAAAATAAGTCTTATATAAAAAAAATCCACAAACCACAACACAATTATAGGGTCTAGGTCAACAGGTTTGAACAGATACCTTGTTTGCCAATCCGGTCAAAATAAAGCTATTCTATCCTTCAAAAGTACTAAATATTTTTTATTTCAAAGTTATACATATTTGAGAAAGAGAAATAAATTCACAATAAATAATTTATTGTACTGACAAACAATATATATTTTCATTATCGGTAACCAAAAAGAATATTCATTGTTTTTTATTGAAACAAAACAGAAAAAAAAAACATAATAAATACCATTTCAACAATAATAAATAAGTAGTTAAACTTATTGTCTTATAAAAAAAATTTCAATAAACACTAATTTAACAACAAAATTTTGTTTACTTATTTATTTTAAATATTATCATAACTAATCAATTGGTTAATTTTTATTTTCTTCGCTAATGAAATGAGCATCATTTAAATGAGTAACATCAATTTGGCTAAGATCGAGATCACATTCAAAAATAAAATCTGTCTCGATCTTTTGCTCCTTATTTTATAGTGATACTTAATATAGGTCAACAATATGTTTTGACATACGACAGGTACGTCGGCGTACGACGGGTACGTGACCAATGAGCTTTACTACCATAATAATAGCATGAATTCTCTTGTTCGTTATTATGTCCATTTTCTCTTTCTCATTATTTCTCCACTTCTGATGGAAAGATGTGTCTTTTCTTCATTATCAAGTCCACATCTATGATTTTGTCTACAAATTATCTATCTTTATTATTATGTGTTGATACATTCACTTCAGGGAATGAAGCATAACTAATTGAACGGAATTCATGATTTTTCATCAACAGCTCGATATTTTGTTCAATTATAAGGAGACAAGAAATTTACTCAAAATATAAATTTCTGCATCATATAATTTTTTCTTTAAATCTTCTTCAGGAAGATCTTCTTAATATCTTTTGAAATCTTCTTCGAGAAGATTAAATTATTGAAAAAAAAAATGTATGAATCATATCTAAATTTCACATTATAAAATTTATGATTAACAGATGGCTTCGGGCCATTTGATAAATTGAGAACTTATGATTAACCTATGACTTCGGGTCATTTGATAAAATTGAAAATTTATCTCAAATTTAACAGATTGTAATATTTGTTTAATTTGAAATCTCATATTATGGTATTTGTTAATCTGGCATTCGGGTACCATATACTTAAATGGTGGCATTTAATCCCGCACAACTAACTAGTACAAAATTAAAGAATAGTAACATAACAAAAGAAAAGAAAAAGAAATAATACGCATTTGAAAAGCTCAAACAACCCAAGGTGTCTGCCCCGGTTCTGGACCAGATCCAAGCCGTTTACCATTGAAATTTAGGTGTATTTCTTTTGGTATAATCTTCTAGATATTAAATTTTAAAATCTTTCAAAGATATATACCAAAATAAAGCTATATCAAAATCTGCGTACTACCAATCACCGGTAATCAGCAACCACAGATATAGTATCTATGTTTTGTTCTTGAAACCTTATGCTAAGAAAAGACTTGCGTATTTACAATATCCTCTAATTGTTAATTAGAAGTATTATAATATTAAAATAAAATAATACAAAAAGTTTACCTTGAATCTTCAAATAGTAGAGCTCTCGTGCTGAAAGCACAAAGTCTTGAATATTCAAATAGTAGAGCTCTCGTGCTGATAACGTGTTATAAAATAAAGATGAACAAGCATAAAGAAAAATAAACAAGATAGAGAGGAAAAAGATGACAATATCTTTATTCATACATTTCTCATATGTGTACAATACAAGAGTACAAAGGCTCTATTTATAGGCCACAAATTGTGAATGAAAAACCATCTAAATTAATTACAAGAATAAATGAGAAAATGAATTCCAATAGTAGTGGGGTAGTGGAGAATGAATGTTGGGAGTTATGGACATCCACATTAATAATTTATTCATAACAATAATGGGTATATTATATGATCGACATTTTTTAACAAACTATGATTTTTTATGCTTTTAATAAATGGTAAAATGAATATTTTATAAATTTAAAATGAGTTTTTAATACAAATGACAATAAAATGGATAAATTTTTTGTAAGTTTTGGAAGTTTAGAAGGGAAATACGTAATTTCAAAGTTTTTAGGAGTATACGTGAAATTTACCCTAATTTTAAATAAAAGATATCGAAAATATTTCAGCTTGCTCGTTTCTTCTTCGACGAAAGTATGTAATATTTTGCTTTAGAAACCATAATACTAGTCTATTATATATATATTTTTTTCATTTGATTACAACCATTATCAGATTTTTATATATTAATCATCATGGTACCAAGTACCAGCAAGTTTATCAAACTTTTTTTAGGGTAATGATTTTAACAGATCAGTTTTGGCTTCATGCAGCGCACGGAGTACATAATTTAAACATCGCTGCATATGATTAGTGCGCTGCATGAAGCTAAAACTACTCTGTTAAAATCTTTACCCCTTTTTTTATTGTACATCTATAGAGCAAGCAACAGATTATCCAACTTGTTTTTCTCTACATCGGATTATTTTAATTCTTCAATGAAAACCTTTAAAATTTAAAAATTCATGTTCGATTGCATTAATCCGTAAATAAAAGTTAAAAAGACTTAATTCAGAATTAGATGTGCCTTGGGAGTTCGGACTCAGATAGGAAATTAAAATTCGAGAAAAATGAAGCTAAAGAAGACTAAAGAGGTACGTGATATATATTCGACTCGTGATAGTTCAAATTCTATTCAAAATATGTAGATATTTTAAAATATTCAAATCAAAATATTTCTTCATTTTAAGTTTAAAAAAGTATGCAAACTATTGATTACACTAAAACATGGATTTGAGTAATATAGACTCAATCGGTTCGGTCTTTTTTATTTTGAAAAATCTAAACCAAAGTAATTCAAAAACTAAACCGAACCAATTAATCCAGTCTTTTTCGGATTAGATTTATATTGAGGCGGGTAGATAGGACATATTTTGGATGATTCTAGATTATAATTAATGCAGTTATAATTCATTGTTTAAAGATGATCATAGTCCGTAACCTAACTTTGATAAAGCCTTAAGCCCACAATTGGTTTTAAATGCTGATTAAAGAATGACCCATAATAGGCATGGGAAATAATATATATATATAGAGTGATGCTACGTTGCTTTGGGAAGTAAAGAGGGTATTTTGCTTTCTGCTCATATCTCTATTTTCAAAGTTAAAATAGTCAATCCGAACTTCTCAACATGATCTTTATATTGATATGTGCTTGGAGATCAAATTTTACATTTTTTTTGAAATTTTTTACTATTTATTTAGAAGTTTTGAAAATTAGTATTTTTGAATATTTTTATTATTTTTTATTTAATAAAAAGCTGTGATTTTCAAAAATTCTAAACAAATAGTAAATTTTTTTCAAAAAAAGTAAAATTTGGTTTCCAAACACATAACAATAGAAATATTATGTTGAGAAGTTCGGATTACTATTTGAACTTTAAAAATAGAGATATGAGCGGAAAGTAAAACACTATCTTTACTTCTCAAAGCACCGTACCATCACTATATATATATATATATAGAGAATGGCTAATATACAAACGTTTGTTCCTGGACTCAGGAACAAACGATTCTGTTCTCCAATTTTCAAAGTCCAAACAGTCGATCCAAACCGTTAGATATTCAATCTATATTAAAATGTGCTTGGAGACCAAATTTTACATTTTTTGAAATTTTTTTACTATTTATTAAGCTGGTTTGAAAACCGCTGTTTTTCAATGCTGTAGAAATTTAATAAAAACAGCAGTTTTCAAACCAGCTTAATAAATAGTAAAAAAATTCCAAAAAATGTAAAATTTGGTCTCCAAGCACATTTTAATATAGATTGAATATCTAACGGTTTGGATCGACTGTTTGGACTTTGAAAATTAGAGAACCGAATCGTTTGTTCCTGAGTCCAGGAACAAACGTTTGTATATTAGCCATTCTATATATATATATATATATATATATATATATATATATATATATATATTCCACGTGAACTTTAAATATAGATATATGCATTTCCACGTTTAAGGATAGATGTATGCATTTCCACGTGAACTTTAAATAAGTAGGTACTACAAGCTTGTTCATCACACTTTAAAGAGATTCGGCATTCCTTTTGGTGTACACAGTACACTACATGTACAGCAAAGGCGGTGCATGCGGTCTGGATCGATGCAAGTATCCTTAATTTGGTTCTTATTAGTGCTCCACTTGTTCTGACATCAGATCCAAATCTCTAGGAAAAATCCTGTCAATATTTATATCAAGTAAACAGTAAAGCAAAAAAATTAGAAACCACGTTTGGTAATGTTCAAAACCATATTTTTTTTTTGTTTCCTTCTCAGAAACTCACATTCTTAATATTATTAATTTTTTTTTTATGTTTTATCCCATTTTTATGTTTTACTTTACTATTTGAAAAACGTGCTTTGTATGTATTTTTGATTGAAATTTGTAAGCAGTTCATATACATCCAGTTACATATTGGAGGCAAAAATAGAATACTAAATAGGAATAATTTATGTGCCTTTACAAGAAACAAAAGACTAAGAAATGCTAATGTATAAATCATTATAAACCAATCTCTCTACACAAACTTGTAATATCAGGAATGACCCCACCGTTGCAATTTCTAATGATGTTGCCTTCTCCTATACAACCCTTTAACAAGGCAGCTGGGTCCTTGGCCCCACCATGGCATAAGAAAGATGTTCTGAGCACATTTCCAGTATTCTCTGACAAAGGATCAACACTGCATATTTCATGCCAAATAGTTGCAGCAAAACACCTTGCGTAAAGATAGCTGTAATAACCTGCAATATAATTAACACTAGTGATTAGGATAACGGTCAGATCTGTACCAATAACTAGTATGAAACAACCATATATGATATATTGAAAAGCAAATTAACCTTGATAGCAAAATTATACCTGCACCATAGTTGATGAGATGACTAAATTGTGTGTGCCAATGGGTGCCCTCCACGTGTCCCCAGCCTGTGTGCTCTCTTTTCAAATCACCATATATTGAAATTGTATCTCTTGGACTTGACACTTGTTCCCCAAAAAGACTCAGATCAAGCAGAGAATAGAATATCTATAAATTCCAAAAATAGCATTAACCTACTAAATCCATTCACATTTTGAGAAAAATTAAATTGAAATATTAAAAAGACTCAGACCTGGCGTTGTAGTTCAGTTGCTGCAAACATGCTTCGAGCAGAATTCATGGATTTAACAAGATTTTCTGGAATGGGATCTCCACTAGTTTCCTCTCTAGCAAATTTCTTTAAAACACGGTAATCCCATGCATAATACCTAAGTCAAAAATATCAAGGGAATAGTAAATATTCACTGGTCACAAACAAGGGAACCAAATCTCTTCTCTTCCATATGTATGGGTGAGATCTGGAGTTTTGGTACTGATGAATTAAGAGTATATTTTTTACTGCGTACATACTCAAAAAGGTTAGAAGGTGTTTCAGCGACATCAAGAGCAACTCTTGTCCCCGAGAAATGTTGATAATCCTGTAATGAACAAGTATTCAAATTGTCAAAATTTACACGAGAGAAGTCTCAATAATAAAATTCGTTACTATTTGAGGAAAGATAAAATTTAGATAAGCAGCTCAAGAAATTACGAACGTACAAACTTATTATCTACATTTCTTGAGAGAAAGGGCATTCATATAAAATCTAGAAATTAACACATTAAAATTTGCAATATGTTATTCAGGAATTGATCCAAAGTCCTTCAAAATCTGGCGAACTTTCTTTTTCACCAGTGTCAAGTCAGTCTTGGAACACTAACTATTGCATGCCATATGAAAAGAAAATTAATATACTTGCGGCCATATATACAGTTCTCAAAATGTCTTGGAACACTAATATACTTGCGGCTATTCTCCGTTAGTTGATTAACTACATCCAAGCAATCTAATATACTTGAGAAAAATAAATATAATTGTAGAATGGGCATTCAAGCAATTGAAAAAATGCAAAAATGTACTTGTTTATTAACATACAGTTCTAGAAAGCAGGGAATGGAGAGCATGGCCGAACTCATGGAAAAGGGTCTCTACTTCCCAATGGTCAAGTCTTGTTGCTAACCCATCTGAACTTGGGAAGTTACACACCAGTGCAACAATCTATAACAAATGTATTACAAGATTAATAAATAATAATCATTGAAATAACTGGTAAATAGAAAGAAATTTTTTTTTTTTTGAGAGTTAATAACCACTAAATCCTAAACGAGTGAGGCTACGGTACTATTCATAGCACATATTGGTCCGTACTATGGATCAATATCTCTACTTTTAAAGTCTAAAAACAATCGATATGAACCATTCGACATGATCTCCATATGAAAATGTACTTGTAAATCCAATTTTACATTTTTTTTAGAATTTTTTAAGATAGTATAATATCACTTGATCTAAAGATTCTAGACCATTCAAAAATAGTGATTTCTACTTATCTAAAAAAATAGTAAAAAATTCTAAAAAAATGTATAATTTAGTCTGCAAGTACATTTGAATAGAGAAATTATGTTGAACAGCTCACATCGACTATTTGGACTCTTAAAACAAAAATATTGATCCGTAGTACGGACTAATCTGCGCTATGCAAACTAACTCCCCCTCCAAAATAAAATAATTATATCAATCATTCGCAAATGATCATTGTTATATAAACTAACTCCCCCTCCAAATGATCATTGTTATATAAACTAACTCCCCCTCCAAAATAAAATAATTATATCAATCATTCGCAAATGATCATTGTTATATAAACTAACTCCCCCTCCAAAATAAAATAATTATATCAATCATTGTTATATTTTAGTCAGTCTTGAAAGCATAAAGCATGATGAAAAAATGATCTGGGTTCCGAGGAAAATTACCAAAAACATGTTTGATTGTTGACAATGTTACTTTTGTTTTCTTTTTGAAAACAAACAAATGAAAATATAAAAATTCATTGGAATTTGAGCTCG
Source organism: Carex parvula (assembly GCA_025461045.1). Classification (NCBI taxonomy): domain Eukaryota; kingdom Viridiplantae; phylum Streptophyta; class Magnoliopsida; order Poales; family Cyperaceae; genus Carex; species Carex parvula. The sequence continues at coordinate 827,457 of JAJGRW010000832.1, forward strand.
AACTTGTTTGACAACAGTATTAAAAGCTAATTGCACAATCACGTGCTTGATCCTAATATATTGTTTCTTATTACATGAATTACTAAAGAATGCTAACATGACTTCAGCTGGTGTTTGTAATTCATTGGTGGATAAAAATTCTACCATGAAACCATACAACAATCATTTTCTGTTAAAATATATTTACCGGTAATTGGTATTCTGCCTCTGATATCTTTCGGCCACCTCTAATGGCAAAATGCGCACATCCTGGATACTTCTCCTTCCTTGAATAGAGATCAAGGTACAAAAAACCTAGATCACCCTGCATCAAATCCACCAAAATTTGCTCACTTTATGCTGTTACAAATTACAATCACCCGAGATCTCCTGTCAACATCTAATAGTAACCTAGCAATGATATTAAATGTGGAAGCATATAATATAAATGAACCTCTTGATGATGATGGAGAGAAAGCTTTATCACATCAGGATGCCACGACTCCAAGGGTGAAATAGGAATTCTATGAAATGTAGCACCAAATAACGACTCAACTAGCATCTTTAGCCCCTCAAGACACCGTGAGTCCGTGACAATGGGAAATATCTCGCAATAACCTGCCATGGGCAAGAAAGTGAAATACAGATGCAGCTCTGGTAAGAAATTAGAAACTCAATTCAACAACACAAAACCCACTAGGAGTAGGAGAGATAGAGAAGAGATAACTAGGAGTAAGATTCCATGTTCAGTTTAGATTCTTCTCCCCATTTAAAAAATTAGTTAAGACTTACTTGGAGGTACTCATAGATTCTCATGGAGGCCTTGCCAGCTTCTTTCACATATTCTCTAAAACATGAAAAAAAGGGGTAAATCATAGAAACTTGCGTGGTACATGTGATCAGAGAGGAGAGAGAGAGAGAGAGAGACCTGTCAGGATTTTATTTTTTTTTCAAAAAAAAATAAAAAAAGAGAGAGACCTGTCAGGATGTGTGTTTGCGGCATAATTCAGCAGAGTATGACAGAGCAAACCTAGCAGAAAAAAAAATCAATTAATTTAAAATTGTTTGGAAAAATACTCCAAAACACTAAGCTATGATATGATGAAAAGAGTAAAAAGGTAACATATATACAGTGTTAGATATCTCATCCATGGTGCTTAACTGCTTATAATCTCCATTGATGGTGGCAGCTTAGAGATGTGAGATACTAGCTCCTCTGATCTTTAAGTAAAAGAGAAAGTTTCCCAATGTAAGGTAAAAAAAAAGGCATTAAATTAGAAATGATTGTTTGGTTGGTTGCATTATTATTAGAAAGAAAATGACTGGCCTTTGAATGGCGTCATCAACAAAGCGTCTGAAGCCCTTGGCTGTTCTCAAAACGGAGAATCCGTAGAGCCCAGTCTCCTCCGAAGCAGCCACTGAGGCGGAGGCGGAGGCGGAGGCGGAGTCATCGAAGCAACTGTGAACGGAATACGCACGCCGCACAATTCTCAGTTTGAAAGCATGAGATAGCATCCCTGCGAGGAGGAATGAAATCCTCTCCGGAGTTTTTAAAATCCGCACTGCGGTTCTTTTAATCTGGTCCGTTCGTTTTGACTTGGCACGAATCTCAAAGCCCAATAATACTGCCCCCTCCGTTAGCCCGTTATCTCAAAGCGGCTGAGAGTTAATCTGGTCCGTTCTTAAAAAACTCCGCAGAGGATGCGCGCCCCTGCGAGGAGGGAGTTGCAATCGAAGAGAAACAAGTGATGACACGAGAAAAGAAAAAAGAAGGATGCAGTGGCCCAA
>JAJGRW010000832.1:833723-1148170 GCA_025461045.1 Carex parvula
CGAGACGCAACTACGCCTACCGAAAGGTAATTAATCCCTTTGTAGTTTGTACGGTTGTACAACAATAAGAAGAGCTGCAGGCTGCAGGAGAGACACTGAGTCTGACCAAATCATTCCCTTTGCGAGTTTGCGGTGCGCTCTCTCCTCTGTTCCTCTCAGTCTCCGCAGCTGCTCCGTCCAACTTTCACCCCAATGCCTAATTTCCTCTACCTTCACCGCTTCTCCTTCGCTTTCACCGTTGTACTTGTAATCCTCTCTCTCTCCCTCCCCTTCTCTACACACTCCTTTGACTTCACTGAAGCCACTGTAGACTCCATCCATGAAGCATTCGCAAACCACTCTCTCACCTCCCTGCAACTCGTTCAATATTACCTTTCTATGATCCGAAACCTCAACCCGCTTCTCCGTGCAGTCATTGAAGTCAACCCAGACGCGTTGACTCAAGCTGCTCGTGCCGATCTCGACCGGGAAAGGAACTCTACTTCGAACAATAACAGGTAGGTTTTGTTAAAGAGTGCTTTAATTAATTACTACTTGAACAAATATGAAATTAGTTAGTTGTGAACAGTTTTATGTTTTTGTGAGCAGATTGCATGGTATACCAGTTTTGTTAAAGGATATAATTGGTACTGCTGACAAGCTTAACACTACAGCTGGTTCCTTTGCATTACTTGGTTCTGTTGTGACTCGAGATTCAGGTGTGGTTAAACGTCTAAGAGAAGCTGGTGCTGTGATTTTGGGCAAGGCCAGTTTGAGTGAATGGTCTTTTTTTCGGTCAGACCATGCACCGAGCGCTTGGTGTGCACGGGCTGGACAAGGCAAAGTTAGTTAATTTTCCTCTCTGTTAAATGTTGGATGTGATTATGTCAATTGTAAATATCCTAACTTATGTGATAATACAGAATCCATACGTGGTGTCGGCGGACCCATGCGGGTCGAGCAGTGGGTCGGCCATAGCAGTGGCAGCCAATCTGGTGACAGTGACTCTAGGGACAGAGACTGACGGTTCAATCCTCTGCCCGTCAGCTGCCAACTCTGTGGTCGGGATTAAGCCGACTGTGGGGCTCACTAGCCGGAGTGGGGTCATTCCCATCTCCCCTAGACAAGACACCATTGGGTACGCATATCATTTTTTTTTTTTTTTTGGTGCAGTATAAATATAGTGGATATTACTGACATTATATCCTACCAATGCAGCCCGATTTGTCGAACAGTGACAGATGCAGTGTATGTATTAGATGCCATTGCAGGATATGACCAATATGATGCCAAAGCGACTGAAAAAGCAGCAAAGTATATTCCTCAAGGGGGCTACATGCAATTTTTAAAACTTGAGGGGTTGATGGGTAAAAGAATTGGAATTCTTAGAAAAGGTTTCTTTGATTTTCCGAAGAATTCCCTGCAGGGAAAAGTATTTGAACAGCACTTCAGTATAATGAGGTATGGCATAAAAAAATAGTATCAAAATGTGTATGTAACATGATAATTAAAATTTCAAATTGATTAATTCTAGCATACATCCAAGTTTCAAGCCACCTCCTATATTAGCAAACTTTCCAAATAATAGCTGTTTATTCTCAAAGGGTAGAAACTAGAAAGTCATATCCAATAATAGTATCAAATTATTTTTTATATAAGAAAATTTATAATACAATCCCATTAATTCTTCTAAAATCTTTGATCTCCTAATAACGTGTACATTCAATGCAGACAATTTTTCCCTTCTCTTAATAAATTAACTAGCAAAAATACTCTTTTCCTGAATTATAAAAGGAAAATTATTATATCTCTCAAGTTTTAATTTTAGTTATTGGATGTATGCAAAGACAATACCTTAAAGCTTGGATGCGTGTTAGAATCACCGCTTAAAAGTTATTACGTTTTACATCTTTTGTTCATTTTATTGTCAAGCATTGTTAATTTGTCTACTGACTACTCATATATCAGTCGTGCAATTAAGCCCTGATCTTATCCTTTCTTAATTTTACCCTATTTTGATCCGAATATTTTTAGCTATGCAATTAAGACTTAAATAAGGACCAGCAAAGCAAGCCTCAATCAAACTTTGACAGCCTCAATTTACTCTTAATCCATTATTAGGCGCAAAAAAAGAAGCAAAGACAAACAATATAAAGCAGAGAAAAATATTGGTGGTGAAATAAGATTCAGTTCTGGACCCCCTGGTACTTGAAGTCTTCAACAATTCAATCAGTGATTTCTCTATTTTACGCATCATTTCGTTGGTTGGATCTCATACTTTTTTCTTAATTTAACTGTAAATTTCAGGGAAAAAGGTGCAATACTAATCGACAATCTTCAAATACCAAATGTTAGTTCAGTCTTGGATTACAACCAAAGCGGCGAAAAGCTTGTACTTACTGCTGAGTTTAAAGTGGCACTAAATGAGTATTTGTCTAAATTGACCTCTTCTCCTGTCAGATCACTTGCTGATGTCATATCTTTCAATGAAAAGCACAAAAAAGAGGTACTGATAATAATAACAAAGAATTACAGTAAAATAGCAACAAATTGTAAGAAAGTTCAGTTGCACTAGAATATGAATTAACTGGGTTTGATACAAGACTAGTATTTACTGATATTATACTTTACAAGTTTGGTAGCAAATCTAGATGGAATCTCTGATGCTTCGTTGTGTATTAAAGTCCTTGGTTACTAAATTTGATTTAAACATGTTTAGCTAAGTACAGTGCCAAAAACTTGAATACTAGTTCATTTCTGAGAGATGCTTAAATCAAAGTCAGTTCTTTTGCTAAATGAAATGACACAAAGCATTGGAATCCAATGTGCCCCCCTCTCTAAGAACCAAACCAGGGACCAAATATTTGCAGTATAATAGAGAGCATAATTTATTCCAATCAATGGAGGAGGCCCAATCCCCTTCCCCTGTGTCAATATACGGTTTTTGATTCATATAACTTTTACCAACATGCCTTGTTTTGACTTAAATGTAAATTTGACTAGCTTTTTGCCTTTTAGATTCACAATGCATATTTCCCCCTAGGGTTTGGTGTCTTTTATAGTGCTTGTTAGGAACACACTCATCAGGCTTAGAACAGTTTATAAATATTTTTTTTTTGTGAATTTCAGGAAAAGATCAAAGAATATGGCCAACTAATCTTCCTCATGTCAGAAAGCACGAACGGGATTGGCTCAATAGAGAGAGATGCAATTTCCAACATGGCTCGACTCTCCTCCGAAGGGATCGAAACTCTTATGAGAGAGAAACAACTGGATGCAATAGTTACACCAGATTCAAGTGTGTCTAGCATTCTCGCTATAGGAGGGTACCCTGGTATCAGCGTACCAGCTGGATATAACGAAACAGGTGTCCCGTTCGGTATTTGTTTCGGGGGATTGAAGGGGTTTGAACCTAAATTGATTGAGATTGCTTATGCATTTGAGCAAGCTACTAAGGTCAGGAAACCACCTCATATTAATTCACCGATGTGCCCCTCGAGTGATTTAAAACAATGCTACTCACATCAGTGATTTAAGCTACTCGCCTCATTTTAAATCACTGATGTGAGTAGCTTATGCATGTGTTTTACTAATGGGTTTGAACCTAACTTTTCTTTTAAGATACTAATATTTATATTTCTCAAGAAAGAGAAAATAAAGGATATTTATATTTTCTCAGAAAAATATGATAGTAGTAGCATTTATTGAATCTTGTCAACCCAATGAGTTATTTCTACTATAACAACCAAGTTCGAATTGTTCCCCTTCAGGCCCTCAACTTTTAGTTGTCTGAATTCAAAAACTCGATTATTCAGCAACAAGCCATGTTGAAACGTGTAATACCACAAATTATTCAAGTATTATATGACAATAATTTGTGAAAGTGTACCAGGATCTCAAAACCATGTAATTTATACAGGTTTTTCCACAATTTCACTAAATGCTTGCTTGATTGACTTGTTATATTTCACAGGTGTCATATTTTACAAAATTGATTCATATAATGTCCATATTTTGATGCAAAATTAGCACCTATTGCGTCAAAAGCAATAGGAGTACAGTGGCTGTGAGGGGACAAATTTCCAAGTGGCTTTGTGAGGAACAAAATCATTACTGAGATATAACTTAAAAAAAAAAAAAAAAAAAAAAATTCGAAGCTGGTTAAGTGATTAGGTCAGCTATTAAAAAACAGGGCCCAAGTCCGTTCGTTTCTAGAAATAATAAAAAAAAAAAAAAAAATTAAACCCCATAATTTGAGCTATTAACGTTGCAAATTCAGATATCATTATTTACGGGACATGAGTTTTATGTACTTGGATTGTTGGTATTGTAAAACTTGAGCCCATCACTGACTGGGTCATGGGCTCAATTAATTGTAGGATGAAATTGGGCCACTGCATCCTTCTTTTTTCTTTTCTCCTGTCATCACTTGTTTCTCTTCGATTGCAACTCCCTCCTCGCAGGGGCGCGCATCCTCTGCGGAGTTTTTAAGAACGGACCAGATTAACTCTCAGTCGCTTTGAGATACGGGCTAACGGAGGGGGCAGTATTATTGGGCTTTGAGATTCGTGCCAAGTCAAAACGAATGGACCAGATTAAAAGAACCGCAGTGCGGAGTTTTAAAAACTCCGCAGAGGATTTCATTCCTCCTCGCAGGGATGCTTTCTCATGCTTTCAAACTGAGAATTGTGCGGCGTGCGTATTCCATTCACAGTTGCTTCGATGCCTCCGCCTCCGCCTCCGCCTCAGTGGCTGCTTCGGAGGAGACTGGGCTCTACGGATTCTCCGTTTTGAGAACAGCCAAGGGCTTCAGACGCTTTGTTGATGACGCCATTCAAAGGCCAGTCATTTTCTTTCTAATAATAATGCAACCAACCAAACAATCATTTCTATGTAATGCCTTTTTTTTTACCTTACATTGGGAAACTTTCTTCTTTTACTTAAAAGATCAGAGGGGCTAGTATCTCACATCTCTAAGCTGCCGCCATCAATGGAGATTATAAGCACCATGGATGAGATATCTAACACTGTATATATGTTACCTTTTTACTCTTTTCATCATATCATAAGCTTAGTGTTTTGGAGTATTTTTTTCCGAACAATTTTAAATTAATTGATTTTTTTTTTCCTGCTAGGTTTGCTCTGTCATACTCTGCTGAATTATGCCGCAACACACATCCTGACAGGTCTCTATCTCTCTCTCTCTCCTCTCTGATCACATGCATCACTCAAGTTTCTACGATTTACCCCTTTTTATGTTTTAGAGAATATGTGAAAGAAGCTGATAAGGACTCCATGAGAATCTACGAGTACCTCCAAGTAAGTCTTAATTAATTTTTTAAATGTGGAGAAGAATCTAAACTGAACATGGGATCTTACTCCTAGTTAACTCTTCTCTATCTCTCCTACTCCTAGTGGGTTTTGTGTTGTTGAATTGAGTTTCTAATTTCTTACCAGAGCTGCATCTGTATTGAATTGCTTTAACATGTGCAAATACCAGTTGAAATTTCTACACTTACAACCTTTGGTGAAAGGAGCCCCTTTTGTTTTAGAAATTCAACATTTTATTATTTATTCTTCTACTATTTTGACTTATTGGGGATTTGTCTTTTTCTTTTTAGGAATTAAACACAAACACAACATTGTACAATGCCGTCTTCAAATGTGAGAAGGACCATGATTTGCACAGTGAAGAAGCCAGAAGGGCGGCCCACACACTTCGGGTTGACTTTGAGAAGGGAGGAATTCATCTCCCCACGGGTACATCATATCTTTCTTACTAAAGATTTCAGTATTAGATCTCAGTAAATCAGTACCAATTTTATGATCTTGTTGTTATCTTATTTTCTTTTCTTTGAGATCTCATGATCAATTATGAACAATTCAATTAATAGCCCAAAGATCACCAATACCGAATATTTCACAAACAAAACTTAATATGATCTATTGTTTAAGATGACATACCTTGATTAACAGCGGAAGATGTAATGGCTGCCATCTTCTTTCTTCTGACTCCTGACGGTTACTCTTCTTCTCAGAATTCGGTTTCTCTCTCTAACCCTATTTCTTTATGCGTTTCTTGATGGAGAAGAATGCGACTCTTGGCAGGGAGAGAGAGGACCCAATCCTTTTATATAATATTTAACTCTAAATCTGATACGTCCATCATATACCAATTCAACGCTTAAGATTAATCACAGATCTAATGCTCTAATTATAGAACGATCTATTTATGACTTAATTAATCGGGTCACATTAAGATTAGAAACTGCATAACGTTAAAAGTAAATGAGCCAATTGCAGTTTCTAATAGCAGATTTCTAACACTTGTGTCAACATTGCTACTTTCTAACCAAGGGTTTCAATTTGTTAATTCTATCTTATACAACATGACACACACAGATGCTGGTACAGGCTTTTTATTTAAATAGGTAGAAAATCACTATTTTTTAATGGTCTAGAATCTTTAGATCAAGTGATATTATACTATTGAAAAAATAGTAAAAAATTCTAAAAAAAAGTAAAATTGGATTTACAAGTACATTTTCATATGGAGATCATGTTGAACAGTTCATCTCGATTCTTCAAAATAGAGATATTGATCCATAGTACAGACCAATATGTGCTATGAATAGTACCGTAGCCTCACTCATTTAGGATTGAGTGGTTATTAACTCTCAAAATGTTTTTTTTTCTTTCTATTTAGTATTTACCATTTATTTCATTTTTTTTAATCTTGTAATACATTTTGTTATAGATTGTTGCACTGGTGTGTAACTTCCCAAGTTCGGATGGGTTAGCAACAAGACTTGACCATTGGGATGTAGAGACCCTTTTCCATGAGTTCAGCCATGCTCCCCATTCCCTGCTTTCTAGAACTGTATGTTATGTTAATCAACAAGTACCATCTTTCCTCAAATATTAGGTATTTTTATAGTTGAGATCGACTTGTCTCATGTAAATTTTGTGTACTTTTTCATTACAGGATTATCAACATTTCTCGGGTACAAGAGTTGCTCTTGATGTGGCTGAAACACCTTCTAACCTTTTTGAGTATGTATGCAGTAAAAAATATACTCTTAATTCATCAGTAACAAAACTCCAGATCTCACCCATACATATGGAAGAGAAGAGATTTGGTTCCCTTGTTTGTGACCAGTGAATATTTACTATTCCCTTAATATTTTTTACTTAGGTATTATGCATGGGATTACCGTGTTTTAAAGAAATTTGCTAGAGAGGAAACTAGTGGAGATCCCATTCCAGAAAATCTTGTTAAATCCATGAATTCTGCTCGAAGCATGTTTGCAGCAACTGAACTACAACGCCAGGTCTGAGTCTTTTTGGTATTTCAATTTAATTTTTCTCATCTCAAAATGTGAATAGATTTAGTAGGTTAATGCTATATTCGGAATTTATAGATATTCTATTCTCTGCTTGATCTGAGTCTTTTTGGGGAACAAGTGTCGAGTCCAAGAGATACAATTTCAATATATGGTGATTTGAAAAGAGAGCACACAAGCTCGGGACATGTGGAGGGCACCTATTGGCACACACGATTTAGTCATCTCATCAACTATGGTGCAGGTATAATTTAATTTGCTATCAAGGTTTGCTTTTCAATATATCATATATGGTTGTTTCATACTAGTTATTGGTACAGATCTGACCATTATCCTAATCACTAGTGTTAATTATATTGCAGGTTATTACAGCTATCTTTACGCAAGGTGTTTTGCTGCAACTATTTGGCAAGAAATATGCAGTGTTGATCCTTTGTCAGAGAATACTGGAAATGTGCTCAGATCATCTTTCTTATGCCATGGTGGGGCCAAGGACCCAGCTGCCTTGTTAAAGGGTTGTATAGGAGAAGGCAACATCATTAGAAATTGCAACGGTGGGGTCATCCCTGATATTACAAGTTTGTGTAGAGAGATTGGTTTATAATGATTTATACATTAGCATTTCTTAGTCTTTTGTTTCTTGTAAAGGCACATAAATTATTCCTTTTTAGTATTCTATTTTTGCCTCCAATATGTAACTGTACAGATGTATATGAACTGCTTACAAATTTCAATCAAAAATACATACAAAGCACGTTTTTCAAATAGTAAAGTAAAACATAAAAATGGGATCAAACATAAAAAAAATTAATAATATTAAGCATGTGAGTTTCTGAGAAGGAAAAAAAAATATGGTTTTGAACATTACCAAACGTGGTTTCTAATTTTTTTGCTTTACTGTTTACTTGAGATTTTTCCTAGAGATTTGGATCTGATGTCAGAACAAGTGGAGCACTAATAAGAACCAAATTAAGGATACTTGCATCGATCCAGACCGCATGCACCGCCTTTCCTGTACATATAGTGTACTGTGTACACCAAAAGGGATGTCGAATCTCTTTAAAGTGTGATGAACAAGCTTGTAGTACCTACTTATTTAAAGTTCACGTGGAAATGCATACATCTATCCTTAAACGTGGAAATGCATATATCTATATTTAAAGTTCACGTGGAATATATATATATATATAGAATGGCTAATATACAAACGTTTGTTCCTGGACTCAGGAACAAACGATTCGGTTCTCCAATTTTCAAAGTCCAAACAGTCGATCCAAACCGTTAGATATTCAATCTATATTAAAATGTGCTTGGAGACCAAATTTTACATTTTTTGAAATTTTTTACTATTTATTAAGCTGGTTTGAAAACTGCTGTTTTTATTAAATTTCTGCAGCATTGAAAAACAGCGGTTTTCAAACCAGCTTAATAAATAGTAAAAAAATTTCAAAAAATGTAAAATTTGGTCTCCAAGCACATTTTAATATAGATTGAATATCTAACGGTTTGGATCGACTGTTTGGACTTTGAAAATTGGAGAACCGAATCGTTTGTTCCTGAGTCCAGGAACAAACGTTTGTATATTAGCCATTCTCTATATATATATATATATATATAGTGATGGTACGGTGCTTTGAGAAGTAAAGATAGTGTTTTACTTTCCGCTCATATCTCTATTTTTAAAGTTCAAATAGTAATCCGAACTTCTCAACATAATATTTCTATTGTTATGTGTTTGGAAACCAAATTTTACTTTTTTTGAAAAAAATTTACTATTTGTTTAGAATTTTTGAAAATCACAGCTTTTTATTAAATAAAAAATAATAAAAATATTCAAAAAATACTAATTTTCAAAACTTCTAAATAAATAGTAAAAAATTTCAAAAAAAATGTAAAATTTGATCTCCAAGCACATATCAATATAAAGATCATGTTGAGAAGTTCGGATTGACTATTTTAACTTTGAAAATAGAGATATGAGCGGAAAGCAAAATACCCTCTTTACTTCCCAAAGCAACGTAGCATCACTCTATATATATATATTATTTCCCATGCCTATTATGGGTCATTCTTTAATCAGCATTTAAAACCAATTGTGGGCTTAAGGCTTTATCAAAGTTAGGTTACGGACTATGATCATCTTTAAACAATGAATTATAACTGCATTAATTATAATCTAGAATCATCCAAAATATGTCCTATCTACCCGCCTCAATATAAATCTAATCCGAAAAAGACTGGATTAATTGGTTCGGTTTAAATGGAACGGTTCGGTTCAGTTTTTGAATTACTATGATTTAGATTTTTCAAAATAAAAAAGACCGAACCGATTGAGTCTATATGACTCAAATCCATGTTTTACTGTAATCAATAGTTTGCATACTTTTTTAAACTTAAAATGAAGAAATATTTTGATTTGAATATTTTAAAATATCTACATATTTTGAATAGAATTTGAACAATTGATAGTGATATATAGAATTTGAACAATTGATAGTGATATATAACGAGTTGAATATATATCACCTCTCTAGTCTTCTTGAGTTTCATTTTTTTCGAATTTTAATTTCCTATCTGAGTCCCAACTCGCAAGCTAGGCGCATCTAATTCTGAATTAAGTCTTCTTAACTTTTGTTTACGAATTAATGCAATCGAACATGAATTTTAAATTTGAAAGGTTATTTTCGTTGAAGAATTAAAATAATCTGATGTAGAGAAAAACAAGTTGGATAATCTGTTGCTTGCTCTATAGATGTACAGTAAAAAAAGGGGTAAAGATTTTAACAGAGTAGTTTTAGCTTCATGCAGCGCACTAATCATATGCAGCGATGTTTAAATTATGTACTCCGTGCGCTGCATGAAGCCAAAACTGATCTGTTAAAATCATTACCCTAAAAAAAGTTCGATAAACTTGCTGGTACTTGGTACCATGATGATTAATATATAAAAATCTGATAATGGTTGTAATCAAATGACAAAAAATATATAATAGACTAGTATTATGGTTTCTTTTCTAAAGCAAAATATTACATACTTTCGTCGAAGAAGAAACGAGCAAGCTGAAATATTTTTCATATCTTTTATTTAAAATTAGAGTGAATTTCACATATACTCCTCAAAAACTTCCAAATTACGTATTTCCCCTTCTAAACTTCCAAAACTTACAAATTTACCCATTTTATTGTCATTTGTATTAAAAACTCATTTTAAATTTATAAAATATTCATTTTACCATTTATTAAAAGCATAAAAAAAATTGTAATTTGTTTAAGAAAAATGTCGATCAAATAATATATCCATTATATTCTTTATCCTTTATAAAATACTCATTTTGCTCTCGAAAACCGAATAACCATTATACTCTTTACTCTTTATACAATATCAATTTTGCCCTCGAAGACTGGTTAAATAGAAGATCTACATTTTTCTTAAACAAGCTACAAAATTTTATACTTTTAATAAAGAATAAAATATGCAATTTATAAATTTAAAATGAGTTTTAATCTAAAAAACAATAAAATGGGTAAATTTTTTGGTTTTGAAGGGTTAAGAGAGGAGAAATATGTCATTTTAAAGTTTTTGAGGTATATAAGTAAATTCCCCCTATTCTTAACCCAACTGTGCTTGTCTGCGTGACAACTGACAGTCTCACACGCGGAGCGGTCTTGTCCTTTTGGCAAGCAACGCCACCATTCCTCTCCAGCTACAAATCACTGGTGAAATGCTGTGTGTCGCTGCCTCGCAGGAGTTAATGACAGAGTACAGAACTGGAATGATCCATTTGTTCTAAATGGATGGAGAGAATATGTCCAAGCCACCTAATATCGTTAACAGCTTGGGTCCGACGGGTTTAGGGACCGTCCGATTTACTTCAAAATTCGTGCGCAAGAATTTAAAACAGACGCGAAAGTTGCGGACGCGAATATTAAAGCCGATCGGTCGGTCATCGAACCCATCGAGCTCACTTCGAGTCCGATGGGCATCGGACCCAAATTGTTTCCACCTAGATCAACCGCTGCTGCGCTATTTCGTTCCTTCTTCCTCGCCACGTACCCTCTTCTTCAGAAAAAGTCATCCCCACACTATGCGCTATACTAAATATGATGTGGAAAGTGTATATATAATAATATAATAATATAAGAATATAATAGGCAAGCCTAATTGCTGAAAAGGCTATATATAATATAGAGCATTAGAGCGCCTAGTTTTCCGTAAATTAGCGTAAAGCGTACATGTGCTGTAGAAATAAAATTAACTAATACCTATTATTTAGCTGGTAGACTGCTACATTGAAACCTCAGTGTATTAGAAAATGCTAATGAACTACTTTCACGGTCTTCTCTTTGACTGTTTCTCTCTTTCGAAGTGTGAACTCTCATTCTCCATTCTCCATTGATTGATGGTGTTACAATCCTCATTTCTCTTGTGGCGACACCATGGGCAATTGCTATACCTCAGAGGTTGTTGACACTGAGGCGAAGAAAGAAGAGAAACCCGATCGTGAAAATAACGCGAATGGCGATCAGAGAAAGAAAAATGTTGCTGTTGCGGCGGTGTCGTGTGGGAAGAGAACGGATTTCGGGTATGATAAGGATTTCGGTACCCGATTTAGTATTGGGAAGCTGCTTGGTCATGGACAGTTCGGGTACACTTTTGTAGCCACGGATAAAAGCAATGGGGATAAAGTCGCAGTGAAGAGAATTGATAAAAATAAGGTAATTTTGCAATTTTTTCTTTCCAAGTTGGAACTATTTTACCGATGAACAGTGAACATTATTGAAAATAGTAATTAAGTTAAGTGAGAACTGTGTTTCCAGATTCGTTAGATCTAGTTATTGGTTTTGTTGAAAAAAAAAAAAAGAATGAGACTTTAGTGATATCTAATCAGAATTGGAATTAACTCTGGAAAAAGTTTTGAAAAATAAAAAATGGAAATTTGCAATTATAGTGTTATTCTAAATTAAGAATACCAATTTTGGTTATCAAATTTTATTTTACAGATGGTACTACCAGTTGCTGTGGAGGATGTGAAGAGGGAAGTGAAAATATTAAAAGCATTAAAGGGGCATGAAAATGTTGTGCATTTTTACAATGCATTTGAAGATGGCAGCTATGTCTATATTGTCATGGAGTAAGAGAGACTCACAATTTCAGTTCATACCAGTACCCTTTGTATATTGGCTGGTGTTTGTATAATACTCGATAACTATTTTTTTTTTCTTGATCTTTTTAAAATGGCCTTTTGAAATTCCATTTCTATTTTCAGATTATGTGAGGGAGGTGAACTTCTTGACCGCATATTAGCCAGGTGAGCTCGATTTTTATTTTATCGTCTGGTATAATATGCACTCATGAAATACAAGATATATGTTGCTTTTTTGCTTTAAAATTCATTCTTCACTGTTTGAAATTGGAATTTTGTGAGACCCAAATCAGAAATAGGAAATTGTGGGGTACCATTAAAATGGTTATTTGAGAAAAACAAAAAATTGTCACAGTTTCGCAAGATTTTCAGTTTTCAATTAGGTAATCGTAATAACTTTTCCTTTTTTTTTTTAACCTTTTCCTGGCTTTGTTTACAAGATAGTCCATATAATGAACATTTACCATGCTTCTTATGTATTAATTTTTGTTTTGTTTTTCAAAAACTTGCTTCAGAAAGGATAGCCGCTATTCAGAGAAAGATGCAGCAGTAATAGTAAGACAAATGCTTAAAGTTGCTGCTGAGTGCCACTTAAATGGCCTAGTTCATAGGGATATGAAACCCGAGGTTGGCTTTTTTATATTTAAAAGTTGTTTTTTTTTCTTTTACTCTTGCTAGGTCACAGCCTTCATGATCGGTTATGATTGAATAATATCTCATGTTATTTACAGAATTTTCTTTTCAAATCGACCAAGGAGGAGTCACCTCTCAAGGCTACTGATTTTGGCTTATCAGATTTTATAAAACCAGGTTAGCATTTTGTTTTTGCACAAATTTGAGTATCAGTAAAGCAAGATGGTTATATTTTGTTTTTATAAAACCAGGTTAGAATTTCGTTTTGAGTATCAGTAAAGTAAGAAGATTGCCAGTAAATAAGCAGCACAACTATAGAGAAAAAAAGAATAATAAGAATCTGATAAAGACATGAAAAAGTTGAGGTGAAGTTTGACCTGGTACAGGAAGGAAGTTCCATGACATAGTTGGAAGTGCATATTATGTGGCGCCAGAAGTGCTGAAACGTCGGTCGGGACCAGAATCTGATGTATGGAGTATAGGTGTCATAAGCTATATTTTATTATGTGGCCGAAGACCCTTCTGGGACAAAACCGAGGATGGAATTTTCAAAGAGGTACATTTAATATTTCTAATTGTCCTGTGGTGAGGCTATGGTACTATGCATAGCGCAGATTGGTCCGTACTATGGATCAATATCTTCGTTTTCAAAGTTCAAATAGTGGATCTGAGCCGTTCAACATGATCTCCGTATGAAAATGTACTTGCATACTAAATGTTACATTTTTTTAGATATGTAGAAAATCACTACTTTTGAATGGTCTAGAATTTTTTGATCAAGTGATTTTCTACCTATCTAAAAGAAATAGTAAAAAATGTAAATCTACAAGTACATTTCCATATGGAGATCATGTTAAACGGTTCAGATCAACTGTTTGAACTTTGAAAATGAAGAAATTGATCTATAGTACCTGTCATGATGCGGGTTTTTTTTTTCCTTATTTTTCTGTATATCTTTGATATAGGTTTTGAAGAACACTCCTGACTTCAAGCGAAAGCCATGGCCCAGTATAAGTGAAAGTGCAAAGGATTTTATTCATAAGCTACTTGTCAAGGATCCACGTACAAGGCTCACAGCAGCTCAAGCTCTTTGTATGATTAAACTCAATCATAACTATTCTTTGTTCTTTAATTGTATTTGTTTATTTATGTTTTTTATGAAGTTTTTGCCTTTCATTTTCAATAGCGCATGCATGGGTGCGAGAAGGGGGCAATGCATCAGATATACCGTTGGATATTTCGGTGTTGTCAAACATGAGGCAGTTTGTCAAATACAGCCGCTTCAAGCAGTTCGCTTTGAGGGTATTCCAGTAAATATAGTTATCATATGAAGACACTTTTAAATTGCATAGGAAATTAAATAAGTTACTCGAAGGCAACCCTAGTAGTCTTGATTCTGTTAGCGATTGTACCAGTAAATTTATGATATTTGTAGCAGTGTTTGTATAATAAAGTCTGTTAACTTCAATTGCAAATCATGGCAGGCTTTGGCAAGCACATTAAATGAAGAGGAGCTTGCCGACCTCCGTGACCAGTTCAATGCCATTGATGTTGATAAAAATGGCAAAATTAGTCTCGAAGAGATGAAAGAAGTAAGCACACTTAGTCTAGAATTCTAGAATTAGTTTCGGTAGAATCCTTCTGAAATCCCAGAACTGAACCTGTGTTAATTGAACAATTTTTCTTGTTGAATCTAGGCTTTATCAAAGGATCTTCCTTGGAAAACTAAGGGTCCTCGTGTTGCCGAGATAATTGCAGCAGTAAGTTTGCTATTGTTCGAACTGTCTGTTCTACTGTAGTTTCTAATCAATTACTAATTTATTTTTTCTATTTTTTGAGTTTTAGATCGATAGCAATACGGATGGGTTGGTCGATTTTGATGAGTTTGTAGCGGCCACAATGCATGTGCACCAACTGGTCGAACATGACACCGAAAAATGGATAACTCTCTCTGAAGCTGCTTTTTACAAATTTGATGTTGATCGAGATGGATATATCACACCTGAAGAACTGAGAATGGTATCACAAATTTTATTCTTCTCAAAAATATTATGAGAAAACCTATTCTTTTGTCATACTACTACTATTTGGATACCTATAATTTTGGTAGAATTTTAACTAGGCAAAACATTTTTATTTTATTATTTTTAGCATACTGGGTTGAAGGGATCAATCGACCCGCTACTAGAAGAAGCTGACATAGACAAGGATGGGAAAATAAGTCTCGATGAATTTCGGAGGCTTTTGAAAACTGCTAGCATGAGTTCTCGCAAAATGCGAACCCCTACTTTTCTAAGCAAACACCAGTGAGATTTGAATTTGAATTCAACCTCTAATGGAGGAAATTAAGTTTACGCCTTGTAGAGGAACGATTAATGAATATTTGAGCCTTTGTTTTTTTTTTTTTTTTTCATTGTACAGTGTATTGTTTTTAATCAGCTGTAATCAACAACAGCTATTGGAAATGTTTTTTATGTATGATTCTCATGAAAATTTAGCTTCTTTTGAGCTTTTTTTTACTATCTTAATATTTTTATTATGGGCCTTAAAAGCCCAGGAAGTTGGTCCAATTGGGCCTTAAAAGCCCAGGGAATTGGTCCAATATGAGCCTTAAAAGCCCAGGAAATTTCAGCTGAAAAAATCCCCAAAATGATATCCGACTTAAAATTTTGATTATGTCTGTATTAGTGTATTGTTTATTTGTTTTTATGAATATTGAAATGACATAATGGAGTCCGGCTACTATAACACTAGTGTTATTTCAAACTAAATAACACTACATCTTAAACCATTTGATCTACTTTAATATTCGTGCAAGACACTAGTGTCATTCCAGTCCTATCTTGTACACGAATATTAAAGTAGATCCAATGGTTTAAGATGTGGTGTTATTTAGTTTGGAATGACACTAGTGTTATAGTAGCCGGACTCGACATAATGTTACCTAATTGCATTTTTCAAAAACAAAAAATATAACAAATTGATGAATGTTTTCATGGCCTCGATCTCATCAACTATATCAAGTGAGAGCTTTTCGCTTAGCATATTCCTTGGTTCAGTAACGGAGAGTACTCCGCTAAGAAGAATTAAAAGAAAAAAAAAAAAAAAATATGAATGCTTATTAAGTTCAGTAACAAATTTTTCATGAAGGTTGAGTATTTTAATGAAAGCATTAAAGTTTGCAATATTAGATGCTGATAGCATGCTTAAACCTTTCAGGTTCTTATTTGTTCATCGTTCCATTTATTCTGTGCTCAAGTTTTTATTCTGTGCTCAAGTTTTTGTTGCTAAAATTTTTGGTTTTCTTTTGTTTCATCCAAAGAGTATTTGTTTACTAATTAGTCAAACATTATTATATTGAATTATTCACGGCAGTATATTTTTGTATGCTTTTGATACTAGTTAAAATAAAGTAGAAATGTCGTAAATTTTTACATGTATATAAAAAAAAGAGTGAGTCTATAGTACTATGCATATCATGGGTTGCTCCGTAATACGGATCAATATTTCTTTTTCAAAATTCTAACAGTCAATCTGAACCGTTCAACATGATCCCCATATGAATATGTACTTACAGACCAAGTTTTATAATTTTTAGAGTTTTTTACTATTTTTTAAGATTGATAGAAAATCACTTGATCTAAAAATTCTGGACCATCCAAAAACAGTGATTTTCTATCTATCTTTGGAAATAGTAAAAATTTCTAAAAAGAATATAAAAATAGGACTGCAAGTACCTATTCATATTAAAAACATGTTGAACGGTTCGAATCAACCGTTAGAATTATGAAAACGAAAATATAGATCTGTATCATGAACCAAATCGTGCTATGCATAGTACCATAGACTCACTCTAAAAAAAAATATATAATTATATTTAATAATTTTATTTTAATATTGTAGTTCTAAATTTTATATTATTAAAGTTTTCAAAATAATAAAATTTGACTTCCTCTTATACCCCTTAAAAAACTTGGAAATTACGTATTTCTCCCTCTAAAATTCATAATATCATATTTACCTTTCTAAATTTCAGAAACTCACAAATTTGTCCATTTTAACGTCCTTTCTAATAAAACTCATTTTAAATTTTTGAAATACCCATTTTACTCTTCATGTATGCCCCCCTCTCTATCTGTTTGTCATTGATTGAGGCGCGAAAACTAGAAATGAAATGAATAACAAAATTAAGGTTTTAATTAAACTTAAAGAGCGGAGGAGAGAGAGGTGGGTACCATAGAGAACAGTTTTGAAACAAACTATAATAATTGAAAGGTTTTTGATCCAGCTACTATATCCAACCATTAGTTTTAGGCCCTGATCGGCTGCACTCCTATTTTTACTGTTCACGTGGGAAAAAAAAAATTTACTCAGACTGAATTTTTTTTTCCCACGTGAACAGTAAAAATCAGTTCAATTAACCTTGCCCATTCCCCTGCCCATGTGTCCGCGGAACAGAGCCTTAGGTTTCATTAACCTTTGCTTTTGAGTTTTTAACACATACAAATGCAACTTTTATTTCAACACAGATGCTAATGCAATTTGTATTCTAGTTTCAGTAATTCTACCATTAAGCTACCAGCCTTAGAGAAAAAAAACATTTCATTTCATTTCACTTTTAAAACTTTAATTTTGTTATTCATTCTATTTTTTAGCTTTTTTTAGTCTCCACGCCTGATAAAGACACTGACAAATAGAGAGAGGTATACATGAAGGGTAAAATGGACACTTCATAAATTTTAAATGAGTTTTTATTAAAAAATCATTAAAATGGGTAAGTCTGTCAGTTTTTGAAGTTTTGTAGAATAAATATGCTGAAATTTTTATTCATAGGAAATACAAAAAAGAAAAAATTAAAAATAAGAAATGACACAGGGTAATTTTAAAAATAGAAAGGTAAGATTATGATTTGGCGTACAAAAAAATTAAATTTTTTTTCTAAAAGTGGAACTCCAAATTAGACAACAAAACGGAAAAAAAATATTATAAATTTTATCATTGTTAAATGCCAAGCTTTTTTTTCGGGATAAATATGATATTGTAAATTTTAGAGGGGTGAATACATAATTTCTAAGTTTTTGAGGGGTATTCATGAAATTTCCTCTAATTTTATCATCGTTAAATGCCACCACCGTTATGAACTTTCAATTAAAGTGTAATTAAAAATAATTAATTATTTTTAATAATACATATGATATAGTAAGACCCGTCCATAATTCAGAAATTAATGAACTTTTTTCTTCAAAAATAGCTAGTAAAAATATAGGAATATATAAAATTTGATCTCTAATAAAATTTTAATATACAAGTAATATTAAACGATTCGAATCACCTATTTACATTTTAGGAGCAATTGTTGTCATACCCATAAAATTTTTCTAAATATCCAATTTCACCATCAAACAATCTTTCTCATTTTTTCTTTCTTTAATCTAATTTTAAACTTTTATTTGAGCTCAGTATTAATCTTTTATTTTAAAATAAAAAATTAACAATAAGTTTAAATAAAAGTTTAAAATTAGATCAAGGAAAGAGAAATGAGAAAGGTGGTTTATTTTTAGTGGAGAAATAAGCAATTTTCAAACTTTGATGGAAAAATTAAATATATAGAAGTTCTTTTTATGGGTATAACAACAATTATTTCAGATTAAAATGATGATATAAGAAATTTGAGTATTATAATGAGAAATAGGCAAAAATATAAATATTTTATGGAGTATCTCTAAATTTTAAGTATCATAAGTTGGAGCGGAAATAATAATACATCTTTATTTTGAAAAGCATCATAACATAATTTTAAGGATTATTAGGTGCTATGGATAGCATAAGGCCTTCCGTGCTACGGCCTAAAAAACCTATCGTATAAACTTCAAACTTTGATCTAAGTAGCTCAGTGAATTGATTATATAATGAACTTGTAGAATACCAATTTTTACTATTTTTGAAATTTTTTTACTATTTTTATTATTTTTAGATCATTTTTTGCCATCTTCCATAAATCATAAAAATTAGTAAGAAAATTTCAAAAATAGTAAATATTAATATTCTACAAGTTCATTATATAACCAATTTACTGAGCTATTTAGATCAAAGTTTAAAGTTTATACGATATACTTTTGAAGCCGTAACACAGAAGACCTTATGCTACCTTACTCCAAATTTTTATTTTTAAATGTGATGTATACATTTATGGCAAATTCTTCTATGCACCTAAGGACCTATTTGTAAAATGAGCATATTTTCATTTTCAAAGTTCAAACAGTCGATCCGACCGTTCAACATTATCTCCATATTAAAATGTACTTGGAGGTCAAATTTTACATTTTTTTGAATTTTTTTTACTATTTATTAAGTATTTTACAAAACTAGTCAAATTCAGACCATTGAATTTTGTACCCATCTTAATAAATAGTAAAAAAATTCAAAAAAATATAAAATTTGACCTCCAAGTACATTTTAATATGGAGATAATGTTGAACGGTCGGATCGACTGTTTGAACTTTGAAAATGAAAATATGCTCATTTTACAAATAGGTCCTCAGGTGCATAGAAGCATCCCTCTACATTTATATAACTTTTATCTGATATGATTTCACCTTTTGTTTTACTGTGACCTTTTTTTCATGTCACTCAGAGTCATGTTCCCCAAATAATGCTGTTATGGGACAGGATGTTCTTATCTAGTTATCTTCATCAAATATGGGTCAAATTATATAAGAGAGGGATTGATGTAGACCTAAAATATAAACACAAAAACAAGCACAAATCAAAGCCAAAAGGTCAACTTTTTAAGGTGCTGTCCATAGCTGTCAACTTTATTTTCAAACTTTTTATTTAGGTGCTGTGCATTCAAACAAGCACAAATCAAAACCCAAATGATGCACTTTTTGCTGTAGTGCATTTGGTGCACTTATTGCGTTCTATGTTATCTCATTTTTTTGCACCTATATCAGCTCTTTTTTAGTCAGATCCAGGAATTTTGTCATGGGGTCAACAAAATAGTGAATCGAGTTTAAATTTATTAGTTAATCGGATACTAGATAAAAAAATAATGTTCTAACTTATAATTTTCAATACTAATTACCAATCAAAATTTAATGAATTTGAGCAAAGGAATACGCATCCTCTGAGATATCTCAACTTTTGCGTGTTTTTTTGGAAATATCAACCGTTCAAATACGTTCTCAATACTGGCCCTCTTCGCTGTCTCCGAATAGGCACCGAACACGTCGGTCACACAAAAGTTGAGATATCTCAGAGGATACGCACTCATTGGTCCAGACCTATAGATATCCATAAAAATTCAAAATCCAGGAGCAGTCCCTGGCCCTTCCTGGATCCGCCCTTATCGCCATATCTTACAAATTGTAAACAATAAATTACATAAATATTTTTGATATATTATTTGTTTATTGATTTTAGTTTTAAAAGTTTTAAAAGTTCCGTTTTAGTTAGTTTTTAAAGTATCATTCCTTTATCATTTTACTTCTCAAAAATTTCAAAAGTATTTTTTATACTTAATTTTTTTAATTTGTAACAAATTTGTTTTACATTTAACATCAATTAAAAAAATAATAATTTCATCATTTATCATCATTATTAGTATTGGAGCTATTATTGTAGATGTCATCATCAATATTCAAACAATATAAATAATGTAGAAACAAATATAATTGTTCATGACATCAAACATGCATAGCATTAGTGTTCGTGACAATTGCCCTTATAAATTAATTAAAAATGTTATTTATGTATATCTTAATTTAAATAGGATGGTAGAACAAATTTGTGACAAATAAAAAATTTAGGATCAAAAGGATACTATTAAACTTTTGGAGCAAGATAGTAAACATGTGATAATTAATTAGGACTAAAAATGATATATTTGAAATTTTAAGTATGAAAATGATAAATGTGATATTTTTTTATAGTCATCCCTAAACATGATCTTAATAATTTTGCACATAACTCGGCAAATAATTTAATGTGATATTTTTTTTATTGTCATCCCTAAATTTAATTAGATCATAAAATCATGTCTGAATTTCCGTTTTGATAGTAAACTCATGCCAACTAATTGATCCGATTTAATCCAAGTATCATTCAATTTTATAATAGAGGAGGTGTTTTATTGTTTTTAATAACTTGACGCATACAATAGTTCAGGGGCTTCATTGAATAAAAAAAGTTTGAGGACTCAAGTGAACAATATGCAATAAACAAAAGGTGTCTTAATATGAAATTCAACAATGACACCACAAACCATTCAAAATTTAATGACAATATATGTAATTAAATTTATACAATTTGATACGTCCTATCTCGGAGAGAGTAGGCCGTATGGGAAATGGGTTGGGTTTGTCCTGTCGCGGGATGACAGGCCGAGATGTGTAAGGAGTTTGGAACTCCGGTTAGTTTGGAGATATTCGGACTCTGACCTATACGATATCTCTCTTAGCAAAAGTTTCGCCCCCTGTTTAATAGGCCTTCTTGTCTTATATAGGCTGTCCATAACTGCTATGCCGCGCAGTTATGGGAGACTGGGTGGTTATGCAAACCGTTTCGGGCTGAGCCTCGTGAGGCTTTATGAGGCTTTTTCTTGGGCCTTGCTTGGATGGATCTCTGGGCTTTTCATATTAATCCCGGGTTGGCCTCTCAAGGAGGTCCGAATCCCGAGTTAGCCCATATTGTTTGATGGACCTCGGACTTTTCATATTGATTCCAAATTGGCCTTTCAAGGAGGTCCAAATTCAGGTTCTTTCATGGCCCGTGGCGGGTTTGTTGAGGGTCTCGGGAACATGGTCCTATCACAATTGATATTTGTATATAATTAATACAAATTAACAAGATAGACTAAATATAATTGAACCAATCAAATAATCGTTTCAACCGAACTATAAGTAAACTGAATTTTAATTCGATCAAGACGAATCAGTATGAATAATATAATTTTGATTATTAATGTGTACATCATTATCATACTAACACGGTAATATTACCATTTCAATTCATTCAGTTATTTTATTTTATTTTATTTTATTTTTAATTTTTAACAGTGGCTAATCAAGTATTATTCAGTTTTATTATTTTCAATTGTCAAAGTCAAACCGTAAATAAATAAATAAAATCAAATTACCATAAATTATATACCGAAACAAATCAAACAAACAACAAAAATATTTTATATAAAAAAATAATATTAATTCGAATAAAAATAGAGGGAATTTCATGTATATCCCAAAAACTTTGAAATTATGTATTTTTTTTTCCTCTAAAATTCTTAATGTCATATTTACCACTCGAACTTTCAAAAACTCAAAAATTATAAAAAACTTTTCTATTAAAACTCATTTTAAATTTACAAAGTTCTCATTTTACCTTTTATTAATAAAATAAAAATGTAATATGTTTAACAAAAATATTCTTTCTTTTTTAGAGCATGCGTAAGAAAAATGTTCATTCTTCTAATTTGGTTAATTTTCAAGGACAAATGGTTTATTCAGTACTTGGTGATGCATACACGGCGGCATTAAGAAAATGAATCATTTGCCCTGACAACTAATTAATTAGAAGAATGAACATTTATCTTAAATATGCTTACATATTTTTATTTTCTTAATAAAAAATAAAATAGGTACTTTATGAAAAAAAAATTAAAATTTATAAAGGTATATATGATATTATGAATTTTATAGGAAAAATTCTTAATTTTGAATTTTGTGAGAGGTATCCATGAAATTCCCCCAAAAAAATAAAACAAATCCGAATCATTTACACCGCTCAATCCAAAAAAAAAAAGTCGAATAAAAACAAAACAAACAGAATCATTTTCAATGCTCCTTCCTTAAAATTGAACGAACAAAAAGCTCCTTGCTTTCTAAAGCATGAGCAGAGAAGACAAAAGACAGAGACATGACTATGTTTGACATCAATGTTTAATATTCGGTTCTCATGCGGTATTCGTAAGGCCACCGCATACTGCATACTGCATATGCAGTATGCAGCTGAATATGCGAATTCTTATTCGGATTTATATATGCGGATTTTTTATTAAATATTTAATCTCACAGTACTTAAATACAATAAGACAGCATGTAGAGAGGTTATAAAAGACTTTTGAGTGGGACGCTTGAAGAGAACACCTATCTGGCGGGTCTGAAACTTATTTAATGGGTTATGAATTCGGATCCGGAACTCTTTTATTGGGTTTTGAATGTTTTTTAATTTTCTTTAAAGCATGGATTCAATATTCGATCCGAATAGCTATTTTCTATTCGGCCGGACACTAAATAGGAATATAACCGAATTTTAAAACACTGTTTGACACCAATTATTTACATCCAACACTTGAAAAAAAAAAAAAAAAAAGTTATGGTCATGTGACAAAATGCTTGTAAGAAAATAGCAATTGGATATGTTGTGTTCCCTCTCATTTTCCCATGCAATTATATATGCAATTGACAATTTAGACATTAACATCTGATAAACATGGACTTGCTAGCTAGCTATGTTTTATTCTCTCCTTTGCCCATTGCGCTCCACTACCAAAGGATGAGAATTTCTTTCACAAGAGATTTTTCTTTTCTTCAAAAGGGCGTTTAATATAAGGAAAAAAAAATTACATAATTTATATAAGAGTGAGTTTATGGTACTATGCATAGCACGGATTGGTCCGTACTACGGATTAATATTTTATTTTTAAAATTCTAACAGTCGATCCGAATCGTTCAACATGATTTCCATATGAGAATATATACTTGTGGGCTAAATTTTATATTTTTAAAAAAAAATTTAGTTAGGTAGAAAATCGCTGTTTTTGGATGGTCCAGAATTTTTAGATCAAGTGATTTTCTACTTACCTTAAAATATAGTAAAAAAGTTCAAAAAATATAAAATTTAGTCAGCAAGTATATATTCATGTAGGGATCACGTTGAACGGTTCGGATCGACCATTAAAATTTTCAAAATGATAATATGACTCCGTAGTACGGACTAATCCGTGCTATGCATAGTACCATAGACTCACTCTTTATATAATATAACATATATTTTTAATGCGTCGAGCTCTAAATATAAAAGAGCCAGAATAAGAAAAATGTAAAAATCCGGATGAAAAAATGTTCTGTTGTAATAACAGAAGTATAAAATTTGAAGACTTAATCTCCATTTTTCTTTAAAAGAAACCCGTAGAAAACCCTTTTTAGCAATGTGGTATTCATACGAGACAATTAATTTTAAATATGTAAATAAAAAAGTAATTCTAAAAGATAGAAAATTTGTTGTTGAAGTTCATTTTTATATGAAGAACATGTTTAACTATTCTGATTAATTGTTTAAACTGTAAAAATAGAGACATGCATCTATATATAACACGGGTCGATCCATAATATGTATATTACCATATAAATATGGATCCATAGCACGAGTCAATCGATAACATTACAAATATGAATTTATGTCCAGCCTTTCAAGAGTTTCCTGACTAATAATAAATATTTTTTTGAAAAAAAGGCTAATAGGCCCGTTTCATTACGAAACTGATAAAATTACAACCAAAACTAAAAGTTTTGTTCGTACTGACATAGTCAAACTAAACCAAAAGCATGCAACATAGCTTACTACCAACATAATATCAAAAGTAAACAACAGAAAATCAAACAAGTATCACAACCAAGGTTTAACTGAAAACATCCACAAAAGAAACTGAAGATAGTAAGAACAGAAGTCTTCAAGCTATGTTGTTATCAGAATATTTTAGGAGTGAGAACTGTCTTCCTCATCAGAAAGTGAGACCAATTGTTCTTTAGTGTTGCGGGGGATAGCTTGTATGGGAATGAGATACTTGTTCATGACTTGTTCGAGACTTGTTCGTATGAAATGATTTGGACTAGAAAAAAAAAATCGTAGCTCATGACTTGTTCGAGATTAGTTTGAAAAAAATTTGGATGTGACTTGCTAGCTCGATCCAATCTTGTTTTAACATGAACTAAGTTCAAATTATTTGTCTCGATTTGTATAGGCTTGGCTCGTTTTAGAAGAGAAGAAGATGAACCTATTTCTCAACTATTTCACTAATTATTTTCGTGCCGACTCTGAGTGAGAAGAAGTTCATGTTTTCACAACACACATAGTTGGCGAAAATCTTTGATATATATGCAGTTCACAAAATGAACAAGTTGTTAACGAACTTAATTTCTTAACTTGACTCATAATTTGCTCAACTCGGCTCGTTATATTCTCTTTAGAGTAGAACTAGGGTGTTTCTAAGTTCACCAATATTCTTTGTGAAGTCAACTCTAAAATCTATCAGATCTACTTCTAATGACAAATCCTAACTGTTGAAGCTCGTCTACCTTATGAGTGATGCATTTGCATGCAAACTTTTTAAATTTTTTAATTAATTTAGTATAAAGTCAAGCAGAAGGTATATAAATTAATTTTAATGAATTCATGTTTTAAATGATTTTTTTACCACTTGATTCTATACAAATTAATTTTAAATTTTTTGCATGTAGATGTATCACTCATAACGTAGACACGTTTCAACAGTTCGGATTCATCATTTGAAGTCAATCCGATAGATTTTAGAGTTGAGTTCACAATAAAAGTTGGTGAACTTAAAAATACCTTAGTTCTACTCTAGCTAAGTTTGAATTTTACTAACTCGGTTCAATTCGGTTCATTTACAACTTAAAAAGACGAACAAAACACATACATACATACTAAATACGTTTATTTATGGCCTAATTTTCAGAAATTTTCATTCTTTTAAAATAGATAGGACCTTCCAATCAATGCTATTTTGAGTTTGCTGACATTTTTAGTTTGATTGACATGAAAACACTAGAAATTGTATATATTAAAAAAATAAAAATCAATGCTATTGCTACACTAAAAGTAGCAAAAACAAGTCGGAAACACATTTGGAAGTATATATATTTCTTGTAACATAGAGGAAAAGAAAAATCAATAAATGTAAGAGAAAGATACGGACGGATTTCGCTCCGGTCGTCCTCTGTCGAAGATCCAACGGTCATAGTTTCGTCCCAGTTCCCCAGTTAGCGACACGCGGCAATTGCAGATCGATCAAACTCAGAGCGCCAAGTCCAACGCTACATTACAATTTGTCTATTAAAAAAGAATATAATATTACAGCCCCAGCTTCCATGGGGCCCACGAAAAGACTTACGTGTCGAGCATGCTGTTGCTCTAGTTTTGGACCCCTGACACGCAACCTCTCTATTGGTAGTCGTAGTGGGTCCCGCTACGCAATGCACTGAGTGCATTTGTTATTGGCCGGATTTGACGCGGCGGGCAGTAATAAATGATTGTGAATTGGTAGAAAATTGAAATTGTGATTGGAGTTGGAGGCTTTGGAGCAGAAGCAATACCAGAAAGATCAAAGCTTTTTACTGACTACTGAAAGACTCAGAGAGAAGCGTCAATAATATCAAGATACTGTAGCACATCGGTAATAACTTCATTGACCAAGTCTACTGGCATGTAATATTTCAACCAACAAAAATAATACACGAAGGAATATGAAAAAGTCACGACGTGACCGAATACATCGCACATTATGTGTGTCGGTCATGTACCGTGATTTGCGTGTTCATAGTGTGATAATTCGCGTGATATGATTATTTTTTTTTAAATTTGACACGACACGGCATGTCACGGAAAGATCTAGTCACGACACGGCACGTGGGCACGTGAGTCACGTGTAATTAGGATCGTTAGATCTTGATCAAATGGTGAATCTTGAATAAACTAACTTAAATTATTATACATAAAGTTAAACACGACTAGTCACATTTGAACACGCCACATGTAGTCACGACGTGATTAACGTACCGTGACTATTTACATGTCGCAATCATCTTTCAAAATTTAATCACGACACAACACGTATAATTCTGACTTGATCACGTCATGACACGTCACGAATTTAAAACCCTACCGTACCACACAAAGACACCAACAACAATTTTTTTATATTTAAGAAAAACAGTTGAAACATTTAAACAACATTTCATCACTCAATTTCGATTTCGTTCTTTGAGTTCTGATATTTAAAATATTAATTTAAAAGAAGTTATTGCAATTTGTAATAGTAAAATTGTATAATAATAAAATAGTCAATAAAATGGGCAGCCGTATGAAATCAAACTAGTTATAGTTGGTCGTTGAGTGTAAATGAAATTATCTTTTATTTTATTTTCTTTGTTGAATGGTCGGCGAGATAACCAACAATTGTATTAAAAAATAATTAAATTATTTGTAAAACTTTGACCATCTTCATTCCCAATATGCCCCCATTATGCCACGTATCAAGATCCAGGCAATTATTTAATGTAAACTAGTCAACACCTCACCTGCTGGAATAATTATTTGTTACAACGCCTCAATTTGCACCTAATAACTTAACTTAGTAAAATATCCATTTTTTTATTTCAATTTTTTTTTGTTTTTGTTTTGTACAATATTATGAAGGATGCCAAAATCAAATAGAAACCTAATACACATGGTTAATTTTATAAGCTTGGATAATTAGATACTTAATGGTAAGATTTTGTAATGTTTAGTTATAACAATATTTGTTAGTGTTTATGTTATTTTATTTTATTTGTGCCATGTTATTCTTGCATGAAATAGCATATAAACCAAAGGCTACAACTTACAATGATTAATGTAAATCATTTTAATTTATGTTAATCTATTATAT
Source organism: Carex parvula (assembly GCA_025461045.1). Taxonomy (NCBI): domain Eukaryota; kingdom Viridiplantae; phylum Streptophyta; class Magnoliopsida; order Poales; family Cyperaceae; genus Carex; species Carex parvula. The sequence continues at coordinate 861,547 of JAJGRW010000832.1, forward strand.
ATGGGCACATGACAAGCACACAATTTAGCAGTAAGAGCTGCAATTTGGAGAATACAATCATACATCAAAATATAAACTATATATATATAATATAATATATATACGTATAATAATATTTCAAAGCTACATTTAGACTACATATTTCCTTTTAATAATAAAAATATGACAAAGGAAGTTCGTTCGATCGGTTAAGCAACAACCCATTTAAACAAATAAAATTGGGTTGAATTTTGAGAATCAATGCTTGCAAATCATGAGATGATTTATGATTATCATCTAGAAATGTAGCATCTACATATATATATATATATGTAGATATGAATAGCTAGCTAATGGTGTTTGTTAGCGAGAAATATCAGGTTTAAAAGCATAGGCGCCTATCTGTTCCTTCTCCCAGCTCAGCTTAATTGCCGATTCATCGTGTTTTGGAACATAATCCTACAATTAATTAATTCCAATTAATTCCAATAAATGAATGAATTGAATAAAGATAGAATTAGTAAAATGAATGTATGGTAATGGTAATGGTACCTCAAGTTTAGAAAGCAATTCATATGGAGTTTGAGCAGAGAGTATGATTTGGCGTGCACATGGTTTAATGAAACCTTCATCCACCGCTTTATCCATGAAGCATAACAGAGAGTTGTAATATCCATCTACATTCAATAAACCAACCTACACCAATGCAATGCATGTTAATTAAATTATATATGGATTAAACTAAACCAAGTACCAACTAATTAATTAAAAATTTAATTAATTACCGGCTTGTTATGGATTCCAAGTTGAGCCCAAGTAATGACCTCAAGTAGCTCTTCCAATGTCCCATAACCACCTACATATATCAAATTAACCAATTTCAATTTTAAGTTAACTATAACGGACCTACACTACTATTTAACCTTTTTTTTGTTTCTGGTACAACATAGGTAAGGGTTAAGGAATCTCCAGCAGTTGGTTATAGGGGTGGCAAAAAAGCTCGTGACTCGCTCGCTAACAGCTCGTTCGTTACTGGACCGAGCTGTTAACGAACCAGCTCGTTACTAGCTCGGTCCAGAATTAACGAGTTCAAGTTGGGGTCTAGCTTGCTCACCAGCTCACTAGCTCGTGAGTTCAAATTTATATGAATTTGTGTGCATTTTATACTGTCTAACTCGGTCCAACTCGATCCAAAAAGTTTGTAAAATTTATCTTAAAACAATATCTAGTTAGACCCAGCAAGCCAGCTCGCGAGCTAGCTCGGACTGGCTTGTCATGATTTCAGGCTGAGGTTTTAACTCGGAAGCTTTAAGTTGAGCGAGCTGAGCTAGGACTTAGCTCGGACCGAACCAGCTCGTTGCCACCTCTAGTTGGTTCAACCTTTTTGTATGAATTTGAAATTGTGATCACCTGGGAGAGCAATAAAAGCATCGGATAAGCGAGCCATCTCTGCTTTTCGTTGGTGCATGCTCGACACTGCTCTCAACTCTCCAATCGTTTCTCCTACAATCTACCATTCATTCATTCATTCATTGAGGAATGTTTTATGTTAATATATATCTAATCAAATTTTAGCTAAATATAATTATATCTATGACAATGACATGACATTACCTCTCTTGGCAAGAGCTTTTTTGGGATAATCCCTGACACGTGGCAACCGCCACTATAGACAGCCCTGGAAACCAGGCCCATGAGACCAATGCTGCCACCTCCATACACCAAGTCTATCTTCCTTTCAACCTTTTTAACACAAAAGATAATACAACTTATTGTTAATGCTTTTCTCTTTTCTTCCTTAAAACTTTCACATTTCCTTTCTACTTCAATTTACTAAATCAATCCAGACATATACAAAGAACATGAATTTGTTACCAGTTCATTGCCAAGCTGAATAGCTGCTACTTGATAGCTTGCTTTCTTTCCCGGGCTGCTCCCGCAAAACACACAGACTCTCTTAAAGCGAGAAGCCGTTGGTTTTCGCCTCTGAATCACTATCTCTCTTGGTATTATTGTTGGTTTTACAGTCTCTTTTTCAGTGTATTCTTCCATCTATTTCTTTTCCTGTTTAAGAAATAAAACAGAGTATGGTGTTGGTTTTGTGTAAAACAGGGCGAAACAGAGCAGTATTATATGATGTTTGCAAAACAGGGCCTGATTGATATGTCTAAATAGGAGCCAGTGGGGGTATAATGGTCATTTGGTCTCTCACTTTATGGTTGTACTTCTCTTCAGAAAGTATAATTAGCAGTTGGTGGGCAAATTATTATAACCTTTTAGACTAATTTTGAAATCTTCTAATTTTAATTATTTTTCTGATTCGATTAGGAGATCCGCCAACACTTTTGACAAAAATGTATTTTTTTAATAGCATGGTAACAAATTTATTCACACCGAATTACCCCTAAAGTCATAGTCAATCGAAAAAAAAGGAATGAAATTAGATGTGTTACCCCACTTTTATTAAATAAATAATATAATCTGGAAATTTATTCATCATGCATCTACTGATAAGAGTAATTAGAGTCAAAAAAAAGTGCCGTGCCGTGACTTACATGCTGTGATTTTGGTCTCGTGGTGTAGCGTTCCGTAACCAAGTTAATTTTTCACGTGTTGTGTCTACCGTGATCAAAATATCAAGGGGTGGTCATGATACGTGAATGATCACGCTGTGCTCAAATGTGCCATGACCAAATATGACTCACATGACCATTTGACATAATTTTGGTTAGTTTATTCAAGATTCACCATTTAATCAAGATCTAACGGTCCTAATTACATGTGACTCGCGTGACCACATGCCGTGCCGTGCCGTGACCATATCTTTAGCGTGACGTGCCGTGCTAAATTTTTAAAAGATAATCACATAACGGACACGCGAGTCACGACACGTAACCGACACGTGTGCCGTGCCGTAACCATGCCGTTCCATAACGGAGCCGACTCCACCATACCATTTTTCCCACTCTAAGTACTTGTTAATTATGTCTCCTTGATCCTCTTAGATCCCTCTTGAACATATCTAATTGTATAACTTTAGAATAGTTAGTTATTATTTTATCTTTATTATAATATTGTTGGTATGATTGACAATATCATAATTATTTCAGTTAAATTTTATTTTAAAAAGTGCTTCCTTGATATTTCAGTTATCTATATCTCTGTTACACAATATATGATTGCTAATCCCCATTTGACATCACTGATGATGCAATAGGCGAACTAAGCGATAGGAATTAATTTGTTAATAATTAATTGATTGCTTGTTAGTACAAAACAATGTTTGTTAATTAAATGTCCTGCTATGATAGTTCAGACTAAAAAGGAAGGGAGCTTCCTCCCCTTTTCTTCCCTTTTTGACATTGCTCTCTTTTCAAATTCAAAATATTTGTAGTTATCACCTTAAAATTTTAAAATTCTGACCTTATCACTCCCTGTTTGGAAATTCAAATCTTGACACGTGCGCAAACTGGACCTGCGCACCATTTTTGAAGCTGTGCGCAGACCAAGTCTGCACCTCAAAATTCTGTTGTTATGTGCAGAAGAGAACATAACAAAAAAAAAACTACCAAAATGGTGCGCATATTGGGTTTGCGTCCGCGCCAAAAATGATGCATGAACCCAGTCTGCGCATGTATCAAGCTTTGAATTTTTTCTAAAGCAGTGGTAATGTCAGAATTTTGAAAGTTTAAGGCAATGACTAAAAAATCTTGGTTTTTAAATTTGATAGTGCATATAGGAGAAATGTACAATTTGCTCTTGTTTTTCGAACCAACAAACAAAATACCCCTCTCCATAATTTATTAACAAAATACCTCTCGGGACCCACATTTCCCCTCCTTCTCACCTCTCCCCGTTTACTCCCATCTTTTTATTTGAAATGGAGAATTATGCAACAGACCAACAAATATAAAACGCATCTCCTTGTCGCATAATATGTTGTGTTTTATTTAAGAAACTAATCTCCTTATGCAACTTTTTTATTTTAAATGGATAATTATGCAACCGACCAACAAATATAAAACACACCGAGATTGATTTCTTAAATTTTTGGTGATTAACTTTCAATGTAAGATGGGAATAGGATTATTTATTATTACGTTATTAATATTTTCTACTTGACCCATGAAGTCTGTAGCGAATATTATGTTCTTAATATTTTGTACTTTATCCATAAAGTCTGTAGGCTGTAGCAGATATTTATTAATTTTTTGTTGCTGATTAAATTGCATTGAGATTGTTTCATAATGTGTTAATTTGCTTCATGACATGAACTAATATAAATAACACCCACATGCATTCTTTGTACCAGTTTGAAATGTGTAGTAGGAAAATTAAAATTAATTGTACCAGAAATGAACAACTGAAATTTCAATAGTTGAATTTAACATAATAATAGTAGTAAAAGGGACAACCAGTACATGACTTGTAACAATTAAAAACATAATAACAACAAAAAATGCAAAAGTTTACTCAAAGTTCTATCATCCTTGTAAATTGAACCTACTACAAAAATTACAGATTTAGCGTGATCTTGTTTTCAACCGTAGATGAGATCTCAAGTTCTGGCACATGCATCTCATATAATTTTGTTAGAAAAAATAATTAATATTTGAAACAAATGTAAATGGCATTACATCTAGTTTTTCGAAGCTGCCGAAACCTTTTTTTATAATAACCAAGCTCACTGCACTGCGGACATTTACGCTTTGTTGCATATGTTTCTTCTCTCACATCCATTAAATTACGTAAGCGAGTTGACTTTGGACGACCTCTTTTATTCCTAAGTGCAGGAGGAAGCACATTTGGTCCTTCAATGCTCGGCCAAAATCTCTTGTCTGGTACAGGATGAAACTGGATCGAGTATGCATTTCGATACATCTCAGTGGAGGGGTTGACACAGAGAGGCAAGAGGGGCGAACTAGAAAGAAAAATAGAAGAGGCGATGGGATGGAGGAAGAGATGATCAAAATAACAAGGAAAAAAAAGAGCGACAGGATGGAAGAAGAAGAGGCAAGGATGGGAGGGGAAGAGGCGCCCAAAAGATGGAAGTAAATGGGGAGAGGTGAGAGGGAGGGGAAAGTGAGGGAAATGTGGGGTCTATAGGGGTATTTTGTTAATAAATTATAAAGAGGGATATTTTGTTTGTTGGTTTAAAAACAAGAGCAAATTGTACATTTTCCCGTGCATATATGCAACATGTACTCAGTTCCATCTTTTATAGTTGTTGAAAAAAAAATTATATATCTTCAACTTTTAATTTCCTTATTATTATTATTGCAAATGGGCATTATTAGGGGACAAGTTGGGGATGGTAAATAGTTGAAGTTAGTATTGAATAGAAAATAAAATGGAATAAGAGATGCATATTCTGTCCTGAGTTTGGGGTCTCATGAGTGCTTGATAGCATATATTCCAACACCTATTGTAGGGACAGCATAAATTATAGAACATGATATTATTCAAATTGAAAAGGATGTGCTCTGTTTGGTCAATCTGACTTATCCATTCCAAATTCCATGTGAAGAATTTAAGTACATTATTTCTATGCCGGAAATTTCTCCCTTTATATTCTTATGACAACGAATAAAATAAATAGATTCAGCGGAAATTCGGTACGAATGGTTCAAATTTTGAAGGTTGAAATTAGGGGGAGCAAGACTTACAAGTTATGTTGGAACCGTTCCTGATTGGAAACCCCATTCAATTTTTATAGATTGATATAATATATTAAGGTCATTAGTTGTAGAGTAAATTTAGAGAGGATTAAATGGTTTAATTCATCTTACTTTTCATATTTTATATTAGAATTTGGCTAATATGCTACGCGTAGCATAGAGGGCCTCTGTGCTACGGCTCAATATTTGAGTTTTCAAAATTCTAACGGTCGATCCGAAATGTTCAACATGATCTCCATATGAATATGTACTTGCAAACCAAATTTTACATTTTTTAGAATTTTTTTACTATTTTTTTAGATAGGTAGAAAATCACTTGATCTGAAAATTCTGTACCATTCAGATCAAGTGATTTTCTACCTATCTAAAAAAATAGTAAAAAAATTCTAAAAAATGTAAAATTTGGTTTGCAAGTACATATTCATATGGAGATCATGTTGAACAGTTCGGATCGACCGTTAGGATTTTGAAAACTCAAATATTGAGCCGTAGCACAGAGGTCCTCTATGCTACGCGTAGCACCGTAGCTAACTCCTTTATATTTTGTTTGATAGTTTGAGTTATGACTTAAATTAATCTGTTTGTGCCCGTATCTATAGGTTTAGGTGACAACTTTATATAGAAATATATTTTTTTTAAATAAATCAAAATTTTCCACAACTAATTATACGGTACAACCGAACACTTATTTCATCACATTCGATAGTTAATCCTGTTCGTGCCCGTATCTATGGGTTCTTACTTTTTTCAAAAGTGAATTTCCGTCCCTGTCAAATTCTATCCCTGGTATTCCCGTAACAAACGAAGATGTCCTAATTAGATACATAATTCTCCCTTGATTCATGGATTTTTTTATATATTCAACAATATACAAAAAAATGTTTTGATTGGATTTTTCTTGATTCTTGATTCTTGTTTAAAATGTAGAAGTTGTGTATAATTTGTGTTGATTAATAGATGTTGCCAGGTAAACCTTAAAACAGAACCTGAAACGATGATATGATACCGACAAAATTTGGTGCTATATCTATTGAAAAAAGACATTCCCATAAAATAATGAAAATAAATAAGAAAAGAATGTCGAGTCACCGAATGGTAGGTGAATATGTAGACCTCACCTAAGTTATGGAAATGGAATGTATATGTAATTATGTATTAATTATGAATTAATTAATGAATGGCAATGGGCCTGTCGGAACGGTGCGGTGCAGAAAGCAACACAATAATTGACCTTAGTATATATGCACCATCATTCTTCTTTCTTCTTTCTCTTTTTTATTGTTTTTTATATTATTTGGAGTTATGTTTCAAAGACTGTGTTGGTCTTAGATTCGGAAAAATGGCACGGCGGAAACCGGTTCCGTTACGGAACGGCACGATTACGGCACGGCACGCGTGTCAGTTACGTGCCGTGACCATTCGCGTATCGTGCTCATCTTTTAAAACTTTGGCACGGCACATGAAAGATTTAGTCACGGCACGGCACAACACATACTCACACGAGTCACGTGTAATTAGGACCATTAGATATTAATTTAATGGTGAATTTTGAATAAACTAACATAAATTATGATTAAATGGTCACGCGAGTCACGTATGGTCACGGCACATGGCATATTTAAGCACGGCGTGACTCACGTGGCGTTACCATTCGCGTGCTGTGACCACCCCTTGACATTTTGGTCACGGCACGGTACGTGAAAAATTAACTTGATCACGATACGGCACGACACAAAACCAGAGTCACAGCACCGCACGACACGTTTTTTCCACTCTAGGTGGTCTCCTTGTCCTTGACCAAATACAATCATTTGCTAATTCATTCATTCATTCCATCTGGACGGCTTTCTAATACTCTGAACTTGTCCCTCTTTTTAATTGGTACCCAAAAATTAAAATATATAGGAGAGGAGACTCATTAACATATCTGTGTCGGCATGGCTCACGTTCACACGAAAACAAACAAGGCCTGATCAAGCCTACTTTGATTTTTCTCTTTAATTGTTATTTTGGGCCATAATATAAGGCCTTGAATTTCTTTTCCAAAAAATAATAAAGCCTTGAGCTCAAAATAAGATTTATGAAATACCAACTCATCTCCTCCTCTCTCTCTCTCAGCACACTACTCTACTCGCTTATTAACATTTTTATATTCTCCCTTAATATTTCAAGATTATGAGACTTCCTCAAAATAATAATAATAATAATAATAATAATAATAATGATAAACAAAAAAGGAAAAGATAATGTGCTTAAGTTAAGAGTTTGAAAATTTGAATGAGAATCGGTTTCCGATAAAAGGGAAACTGATTCTGCACTAGAGCAAGCTCAATTCAAACCTAAAAGAGAAACAAATGTGGCAACTAAAGAGCATATTGGATTTGTTGTAACATAATTTTCACTCAGTGCATTTAGGTTTCATTTCCCTGATTGTGGCATTTTGTCCAAAAAACAGCTCAATCATACTGTAATATTTGATACAGTATGAATTATTATGGCAACAATCAATTCCCAAACCAACAGGGCTCATTACTGGTATTTTACTGGTACCTGATAATTAATACTATATTGTACTGAACAAACGATCCAAATTACAGTCTTTTCGTACAATGTAAACATATCATATTGTGATTGTTGTGTAAATAAATTGCACTAATGTAATTGTCAAAAAAAAATGTCCAATTCTGGTGCCTGAACATTTTGAATTTACATTTTTTTGGTACTTTTTTTTAAGGTTTATAGTTTTTGGTACTTGAGCTCCTCCATTTAGTTCTAACCATCACTTATAGTACATATTAATCGAAGATTAATTAAATTAAGAATGAGGTTTCGTACCAGCATTTATTAGTACAGTTCCTTTTATGAATGAAAACTGATGGTCCAAACCCAAAATTGTACTGGTACAAAAGTTGCCCCTCAAATTCTCTAAAAACCAAGTTGTAAGATACTTTACCAACTTGACAATACTTCGAATCAATTCTTTCGAGCAATATTTCAAGATTTTGAATTACATCAACTGGCATGTAGTCAGAATCCATGATCACATCATAATTACTGAACAATTTCTTGTTAAAGAGGACAACAATTACAGTAGTTAATATAATTGTACTTTTGCCAATTTCTGAAAGGTAATACTATTAATAAAATGATAAAAATACTAAACAACTCATATATCCTGTAACTGTTAATAAGAATTATTTAGATATAATGTAGGGTCAGAACTCAGAAGTAGCACAAGAAAACAAATTTTTTTTTTACAGTACAAATTGCAAGAATTGTGTATGATGTGGGATTATGAGATGGTAATATAGAGAATTAGTAAGACATAGTAGAGGAGTTTGAGCTTAGTCTTGCGCGACCATGCGTGTGACGAATCACCATTACCTATTTCCACCATATACAATAAAAGGATTTCACATATTTAATTCAAAACAAGTAATTTGCAAACCGATCGAGAATCGCATATTTTAATCACATTAGTCTGGTCTATTCAGGTAACTGCCGAGTACCGGGATGTATTTTATAGAAACCTAATATCTTTGGTCTCATTGTATAGAAACTGATGTACTGCTAGGAAACAAGATTTGCAATGTCCAAAAATTGATAGCATGAAATTAAGTGATATTAATATGCATCAAAATTTAACACTGACATGACAAATTAGGGTTAATTTTGCTTCTTTCTTTTATTCACTCTGCTATTTCAAATGTAATTAAAGAACAAATCCTGTGTCGGAAATAAACTAGTTATAAATACCATTTATACCAGAATTTAGATAAGAACCCGCGAGCATAATACCAAGCTGGACTTGAGCGTGAGTCGTTAAATGGAGATGATCCCGTTCTAATTTTAACCCAATTGCATCCACATACTTCACATTTGGAAGTGTTATTCCTTTTTGAGCTTCTCTCACAATATTTACATACGGCCCTTCACCTGATGCCAATGCAACCTATATAAAATTGACATTTCATCAAATTCTCACATTAACTAGAACAAAATATATAATTTATTAAAGGAATGAATAAATAAAAAAATGACCTGAATAAATAGCAGATGTGGCAAGTGAAGATCGGTTCTCAGGTCGAAGATAAGCTTCTCCAACCGTGCACGGTACGAATATGCATCTTCATGTTTGACAGTATCACTTTCCCCTTGATACCACAAAACAGCACCGATCTTTCCTCCAGAAGTTAAAGCCGCTTTAGTTCGACCGATCATCTGCTGGTACAAAACTGATCCCCGGGACCACTCCTGGATGCGGGTCCCACCTACCGCACATGGTACCAAGCCTATTAGGCTCCATCCACCTTCTTTTACTGGTTCTCTGTGCCAATCATTTGTTTTAATTACTTGTCTTATCAGCAAAGTTTTTCTTTCTGGTATATATAATGCCAGCACAAAAAATAAAAAGAAGAGTACCTAATCCAGTTAGCAAAAGACATGCCGGGGCCCACGCCGCAGGTCCGACGAACATCGATGTCAGCATGCAAAGGCTCAGTGGCCGGGACCCACTGGAGGCTGGCATTCAGTCGGAGAATGCTAGGGTGGAGCCCACACTCAGGTGGAATGACGTGGTCCCACTTGTTTTCGTTGACACCTCCCCGCCCGGCCATGTTTGACTGCCCCGCAAGGATGAACATCAACTTTCTCGACTCCCAGTAGTCGTCGTTGACAGCCGTCAGATCAGAAACACACGGCTGAGATATGGCCATCAAGAGCAGAAGAGAGAGAGTCGGATACATTTGCTTCCTCGTGTTTTTGAATTTTGATTTGGTTTCGGGTCTCTCTCTCTCTCTCCCACTGAGCCAGTGAGGGGAGAGAATATGGGTTAATGGGTATAATTTATTAGGAAGGTATGGGTTGGGTTAATGGGTATGGAGGAAAAGTAACATTAAATTACGGCATATGAGATTCTTTTCTCTCTGATTATATCCATGAAGTATAACAGCTCTAGTATGGGAAAATCTTGACCGTTAATTAATAATCGAACGGTGTCAGTTACTTACCTTTGTTATTTTTAATCTGGATGTTGGAGTGGTTAGGACTTAGGACCATTAGATGTCATCAGATTTTGAATCTTGTAGTTATGCAGGTGGAGATGATCCGGATGGGGGGGAATGTTTGTCGGAAGGGTCTTCTAGGGTTTTTAACAAAAGATGGACCGGGTCTAGCTAGTTTAGAGAAGGGTTATTATTTAACGCGGAGTTTTGCTAACACGTTTTCTAATTTGACGGTCTAGATTTCATTAAAAAATATAGACGGTCAAGTTTGTAATAAAAAGCATGTGGTTGTTGGTTACATTAGTCTGACATTAATTTGTATAAAATCGACCTTATGTAATCATTGTAATGTGTACAAGAAGGCTGTCGTCAACTAGAGGGTTTTTTTTATTATTTTTTGCCGTATCTAACGGATCAACTCCTACTCACCCGTTTTAAAAAAATGTACGAGTAAATGAATCGGATCCAAATCTGCTGAAATTCGACATCGTGAACAGTAACTCTGAAATTTCTAAAATCCGGAATTCAGCCGTCAAAATATTTCGAGATGCGTGCACAGAAAAAATTGGACGGCTAGATTCAGGATTTCAGAAATTTCAGGGGTACTATTCATGGATCTCAAATTTCAGCTGATTTAAATTCAAATGAATCTGGTATATATGGTCCAAAATTTGACTACTATATAAACAAATCAAATCAGTCATGATCCTTTCAGTATCAAGTTAATTTAAACCGATTTATTTCAGAAAAGTTGCGTTTACAGATAAAATATATAAATTTTCAATTTTTTTTAGTTGGTAAAAAAATAATGAAAAATAAATGCATTAAAACTAAAAAACTTTCTTCATTTGACCGGTTGACCTGATACTAAATAAATTCAAACTTTTATAAATTTTGCATGTAAGTACAACACTTGTGAAGTAGATCTAAATCAGTTTTAACGGTTTGAAGTCTATTTGATAAGTTTTGAAATCGGTGACACTTAGATTGAAATGCTATTGATGATATAATAGCAAGACTCCATATTTTGTATTAAATTTTTAATATTTCGTGTTAGCTATACTATATTGAAAATAACATTCTTCCTTAAATAAGAGCATGTTCTTTAACTAGAATACCTTATTTTGACTAGATGGTTATTTAGGCGTCATTACTGACTTTCACAATATGTATACAATTTCACCATCGATTTGCTTTAAGATTCGTGCAGAATGCTTTAAACTTCGTGCGTATCTGTTTCAATTTTCGCACGCACAAATCTTAAATTATATCGGACAGTCATGATGCTCGTTGAACCTAAAGTAGGTCTGATGGACATCAGACCTACTCCGTTCTCATACAATTTTGTATAGAACCTAACCAAATGAGTCTTTAATAAATGCATCATTATTTTCTCAAATACCCTCTTAAAAATGCAAATTGCGCATCAATTCGAAACTATGCTCCGTTTTCTTTTCTTAAGTGTAGCCGTGGAGGAATTTGGTAAAGCAAAAAAGTACATTTGGAGGATGTTCTTGTAGAATCAAGATTTTATGAGAAAATAATACTGACAAAAATGAAATGAAATGAAGAGGAGGGTTCCAATGCCTCCATTTTTCATGCCTCCACCATGCCTCCATTTTTAAAACTTTAATAACTCAAAATTTAAAACTTAAAAGTCAAAATAAAACCATTGAATATGATATACATCATTTTATCTATGTGCTCATAAAAAATTATCACATTTTGATTTTGTTTTTATGTGAATCAATAAGTTGAAAAATCAACGTCTAGAAATTATCCACATTAGTACGTTTTTTACAAGCTCTTGATGACAACCAAAACAAAATTGAAATGTCATAATTTTTTACACGTGCATAGATAAAATGATATAGATCATATCCAACGGTTTTATTTTGACTTTTAAGTTTTAAATTTTGAGTTATTAAAGTTTTAAAAAATGAAGACATGGTGGAGGCATGAAAAATTGAGGCATTTGAACCCTCCTCTGAAATGAAATATGTATTGAAGCACGATAAAAAGGTTGATCGCATCATTCAATGTCTGGTCCAGTTACCTTTGTTTGTTTGTGCCAACTTCTTCACATTTTAATGCTTTCTTTGCACACAATTATTATATATTCACCAAAATAGTAAAATATGACTATATGAGGACCCTACTTTGACAATTTCATCAAATGCCAGCTTCACACAAACTCTCTTCCACAATGCTTGTTTCAAATTTTTATATTTTTTTTTTCTCAATGAAGTAGAATAATTTCTTCTATAATTTTTAAAATTTGATATTCAGTTTTAAGTAGATATTAAGAAGAAAATATTTGCTCTATGACTATGAATATGAAATTTGCAAAAATCAGTCAGAGATATCATAACAAAAATTTATTAGCATTTTTTTGCAGGAGCAGCCTTCATTGCCAGTAATGCGGCTCCAAATGCTGTCTCTGTTTGTTCCGCTTTGTGTTACCTTAAATTTTTTTGGAGAAAAAATTGTGTAACTTAAATTTTTTTGGTGCACCCAACTTAATTCAAGAACAGTTAATAAACATCAACTAAACTAAAACATGAAAGGAAGAATCCTGACATGAATAGTGGCTGGTACCACCTGCTATATACCAGTACCAAACTAGTACTTTGCATAGACGAATTCAACAGTACCAGATTAACAGTACCATTTATCAACTTATCAAGTACCAGCTATCTATATCTCAAACAGTACCAGTACCATATTACTTTGCTATCTAAACCAGTATCGATAAAACACACAGCATGATTAACTTGTAATTAGCTTTTTTTAGGGGCTGATTAAGAGGACAAGGCACAGTATCTCCCTACATTTTACATTGCTTTTACTAATTAAAGAGTACTGACAAGGAGGAGATGTGAAAATTACAAAATATCCCACGTTCTACTCTTCTGTGAATTTATTTGAAAATTGGCAACTTGCTCCTCTTTCATTGCTTACAGAGAGAAACAATGAGGAAGGATTGCATAGGATATTTCCACTTTTTGTTAGGTCATACGTGAGATTTCTTGTTTCTTATAGTAACATGATGTTACTTGTTTGCCAGCATGTATACTGTACATACACAGGCCTTTAGGTGAAAGTACGCCTCAAAGAAATTAGTATAACCTTAGTGTGATAAACATACCATAATAAAACAAAGAAGACTTCGTCAAGAGATCCATATTTAAGAGTAGTTACAACATCATAGATAACAAAAGTTTAATACCTGAAGAATACCAGACTTTGCGCCAATCCCTACTGCTTCTAAATCGGTTGCAAAACGGATTGTACTACTCCATGGATGCTGCACACAAACATAATTATCAATATACTTATATGGAAATAATTAACACTGCTAACTATAGCAAATATATATAATTTTCCATGAAAGCATATGATTTATTTAATTGAAATTTCATCAGGATGGTAATGTTTGTCTTTTTGGTACAGTTTTTACAGGTTTGAGTACTAAATTTCCTCCTTCACCCTAGTTCTTTTGCTTGGAATGATGATGAAACCAAATTGCAAATTGGCCTTTAAATTGAAAAAAAGAAGCAAGATTTGTGTTTGAAACTATTTAGATAAAGCTGATAGATGCCAAGTATCGAGCAAAACCCACAAAATAAAAACAGTACCAGTGATAAAACAGTACCAATTAACCACAACTCAGAGAGAGGATTTTGATTTAACCTAAATACAAACAACATTGCAACTGAGAGAGAGAGAGAAAGAGAGCGCACCTGAGCAAGAGAAGAGAGACCGAGCGAGAGAGCAAGAGCGTGAGGTCAGAGGAGAGCGAGCGAGAGCGGGAGGTGAGAGAGCGACAGAGGAGACCGAGCGAGAGAGCGAAAGACAGAAAGAGGAGGCTCGATAGGTGACTCGGCTCAGCTCGGACTCGGCCCTGTTCCAGCTATAAAATTGGAGTCCGAGCCGAGTTCGGGCTTTATTCAGTTTAGGGCCCGGCTCGATATAATTTATTAAGCTGTCCAACCCATTGGCTATGAGCCGGGCCGGCTCATTAGTAGGCCTATACTCGGCTGAATCAATTATGTATTCGCATGAAACTTTTACGCTACATTGACAATGGAGATTCCATGATCTCCCTCATATCATCTAATACCATGTAAATCTCATCAGACTCAGGATGAGCTTTGTCACAAGAGTAAAACAACCGAGTCTTTTTATTTACCTCGACCCAGCTACATCCTGGCAACTTTTTACCCTCTATGTTTCTCATAACCTTTCTTGTCCTTCTCATCTCATCCCACATGCCATTTTCACTGTACAAATTGGCCAGCATTGTAGTATAATCAGCATTATCCGGATCTAGCTTTAGCAATTTCTTAATTGCAACTTCAGCCAAATCCTTCTGCCTATGGATCCTACACCCGTTAAGAAGTGAACCCCATACCACCTCATCTGGCTTAATTTTCATATTATTAATGATATCTATTAATTGCTTCTAGAAGTGAACCCCTATACTGTGCAGCCATAGTGTTCAATTGATGGCTCGATACTGTATTCATATGTCATGTCATGAAAATAATTGAGACCATGGTTTACAAAACCGCCATGCGTGCATGCATTTAGAAGACCCACAAAAGTAATTTCATCAGGTGCTACCCCTGCTTCTAGCCTTCTAGCATCTTATCAAATGCCAAGATTGCACTTGTACTGTGCCCCTGCAGTGCAAAGCAGTTGATCAGAGAATTCCAAGTAGTTAAACTCTTATCTGACAAGTTCTCAAAGATCCATTGCGCCTCCTTCAAGCTCCCGCATTTCCCATACATGTCAATCAATGCATTGACAACAAAAGAATTAAAGCAAGTATGGTTTCTATAAGCATAACCATGCACTAGTTTCCCGAGACGAAGCATCCCAATATGACCACAAGCTGATAAAATGCATAAGACAGTAGTTGCATTAGGTTTTACACTAGATTCCACCATCTTTTGAAAAAACATTACTGCCTCATTGTAAAAACCATTTTGTGCACAGCCAGAAATAATAGCATTCCAAGAAGGCACATCTCTCTCAGGCATTTGATCAAACAGTGCAATTGCGTTGCCCATCTTACCTCCCCTAGCATAACCAGAAACCAAAGCAGTCCAAGAAAATACAGTTTTCTCAGACATTCCATCAAACAACTTGCGTGCAATTTGCACATCACCTAATTTCACATACCCATCAACAAACGAGGTTTGCAGTACATCAAATTCGCCAAAACCACTCTTAATAGCATGCCCATGAACCGATTTAAACAAATTCAGACCCAATTCCGCTGAGCAAGCCCGTAAAACCAGAGGGTATACAAATTCGTTAGGCCGAGCACGACCACGGCAAAGCATGTCAAGGAACAGTTGGAGTAGAGAGGAAGAATCAGAGTTTTGTGAGTGGGCAGTGAGCATCGCTGTGTAAAGATAGACATTGGGAAATCTGAGGCTGGAGAAAATAAGGCGGGAGTATGAGAGGGAGGAGAATGAGAGGTAGGAGAGGCGAAGCAGCTTAAAGAGAAAGATCTGGTTGCGGCCATGGCCATGAGTTATGAGGTGGGAATGGATTTGCTTGAGTTGGGAGATACTGGTGCAGCGGTCTACAAGGGACAGGATGCGGCAAGGAAGAGAGCTTGGTTGCGGCGTCAGTTGCGGTTGCATAGAGCGAGGAGTTGGGGGAGAACTTTGAGGCTTGTTTTCTTTGGTCAAATTCTCGCATGTGCCAAGTCAAACTGATCTTCTTATTGCAATAGAAAATCCATCTGATCCATTCACGTGTTAATTATTCGTTACTAATAATGAGAGGATCGGTGCATTGCAAAGCACTCAAGTAAGAATTAAAAATTAAAATGTGATGAAAAATCATCAAGATAGACATTTATACTGATACTAAAACTATCATTTGCTGGTATAAGCATAAATAAATAACCTCACTTAATTGATTTCCATAAAATAAAATTTAGATAACTGCTAATCTATATTCCAGTTCCAGAGCAGCAAAACCTAAATCCCAGATGCAAGTAACTAATAACATGAAACCAAAAGTAAAACCAAAACTAAACCAAAACAGTAAACATTGTGTGCCCTAAATCAAAACTAATAACATGAAATCAAAAATCCAGTGAAAACTGAAAACCCTAAGCATTGCATGGATGCCATACTAAAAACCGAAAACCCTACTTAAAACCCTAAAAAACTGAGATTGTAAGATGAAAAGTAAATTCTGACCTTGGTTAGTGAGATGCGGCGTCGCACTTCTAGGGCGGTGCGCTTAAGGTGGGAGGAGGTGGAGTTGAGCGTGGAGAAATCGAGGCCGGAAAAAATAAAAGAAATGGCGGCGGCGGGAGAAAGGACTTAAATTGCAATAAAGGTAGGAATCTATATTACATATATCTCTGCCTTAGTGTGATTAATAATCGAGTTTGAGCGAGTTGGGTATGTTTAATGAGCGAGTTGATTCGAGTTGACTGTTGTGCTTGTGCTGGGCATGTTAAATGCTCAAGTTGACTTGTGCTCATTAAGCAGCTCGTTAAGAAATCAAGTTTGTAGATAATTTGAATATTATTTTGTATTTTTTGTTTAAGATACATCATTCAAAAATTAATTTTTATTTATAGAATTTAACAAATTGTCATAATCTAACATAATTAAACAATACATAATTTCAAGTGACGCTGGAGAGGCACTCTCTCAGAGATAGACGGTTGGTTTCAAATTTGAGTGCACAGGCTTAGTAATCAGACAAAAGAGAGGAGAGACGGAGACTAGGCCAAGGTGAGTTGCGGAGAGGGGCGGCACGCGCGAAGGCGGAGAGGCGGAGAGGCAAAGAGGGTTTTGGGTGGCGGGCTCTAGGTTTTGGTTTGCCGCGCAATTTTCATTTACCCAAAACTTTCAGCGACAAAACTACTTTCGTGATTTATTTGGGTTTCAAGGGATTGGATGTGGCATGATTTCATGTAACTCAGTTCTTAATGAGCGAGTTGGAATATGCTCATGCTCGGCTCATTAAGTTAATGAGCGAGTTGATAATGAGCTTTTAGCGAGCGAGTTACAAGCGAATCACGAGTTATGAGCAATTTACTCTGCTTGTTACAAGAACTGTGTTTAGAATGTGTTGAGTTTGCATAAAGAACATGAACGAACAAAAGAGAAAAAAAATATATTTAATTTACTTTTGAATTAAATTATAGGAGGTAAGTAAAAGAATATTGAGAGAATGTGTCAATTTATTTCTACAACTTCTTTATTATTATTATTATTATTTTTTCTTAAAACCTTAACAGCCAGAAACTCAGAATTGCGCATTTTGGAAAAGGTTATTTCCAATAAAAGTGTTTAAATATTAAAAAGTAAAATTCGCCGTTGCCGGGGATCGAACCCGGGGCACCCGCGTGACAGGCGGGAATACTTACCACTATACTACAACGACTTGTTGGGTGCTATCAACAAATAAAATACTTAACATTTCTTTTTTCCCTATTTACCGCCTTTTAGACTTTTACCCATAAATTTTACCTTGTCGCAGTAAAATCTCTCGGCTCTCGAAGTGGATCGATAAAACTTAAGGTTGTGCTTTAGTCTTTATTGGTGTAATGATTAGGATTATACATAATAGCACAAATATTAAATCAACCTATACAAAGTGATGTTCTTATCAGAAATGATTACAGAATGCAAAGACATTGCTTAACTTACACCGGAAAGTCAATAGATCATTGATACCAAGTATATACGTACATATATAGTTCATCTCAGAGAATGAGAATTCTCATACACCATGATAAATTGCATGCCCCAAAACAATGTCGTATATATATATATATATATCCTTGCATTCACAATGACTTTTTTTTATTGTATAATTAACTCCCATGCATGATATTTTTGCAGGGAGCAGCCTTCATTGCCAGTAATGCAGCTCCAAATGCTGCCTCTGTTTGTTCCGCTTTGTGTACTGGTAAACCGAGAACCCTCTCTCTTATTTTTCTCCATGTCTTGTTTTTTGCGCCCCCTCCGGCTGTAAACACTTCTTCAACTGCAGTTGCTCCAAGTTCCTTTAGGAGTCCATAGCCTTTTGCCTGGTTTTTTTAATTTGTAGTACGTAAGGGTAACGCACGAATTTTAAATCGTTCCGCGTGAATTTAAGGCAAATAGACGGTGGTTAAACCCATCGAACCAGAGTAGGTCCGATGCCCATCGGACCTACTCTCAGGTGATTAAAGTAAGGGTGATTTAAAAAAAAAAATTATAATAGATTCTATAAATTTGGTACCTCAATTCTTGCAATGGATTCTAGTATTCCATGCAAGTACTCCACATCGCTTTCGGGCCGTGGTTCTAATCTAGAGATGAAAGGGGAGATAGAGATTACACGACGCATTTAATTCTCTTCTTTAGGCCATAAGTTAAATATGGAAAATAAAACAAACATTAGTTAGCTCTATACCTGCCAAACCCGGTACAGAATTCATACGATGTTACCAAGATATTGCTAAGTACCAGCACCGTGAAATGTTCACATTCTAAATTGTAAAATCCATTATATATATTTTACCTTGGCATCATATTTGGGTCAGAGATGGGGAATCTTTCGCCCTTCTTTGGCAACGGATAAAGATCGAGAGGTGATTGCAGTGAGGGGTTGATTTTACCACTTAATATTACCAACTGTTCGTCAGTGAAAATTTGTCTAAGTACGGCTCCGCCGGTGTTTGATGCACCACCAACAAGCCACTTGTCATCCAACCGGTGGCTGTAGACCCCGTATCGTGCATCGTCAACTCGTACCCTGCTGAGGAGTTTGATTGCTAGAGTTGAACCCAGTGAAGTCACCTATTTATTACTTGAACAGAATAATTTATAGCTTGTTACATTACAAAAATGCTAACATTGTATAGCACTTTCTGAAATATGGACCTAAATAGAAAATTTTGTGAGGGTTGGAAAAGAAAAACCATAACATATGGCTTTCTAGTATTGCATACTCACAGATTTTCCGGGTGAAGAAGCACGAGCAGCAAGAAAAGCTGCTATACTGTCAGTTGTGCCAGTACAGACAACACAATCCTCATGAAACCCTAAATGTTTTTCAAAAGAAAATTACTTAAAGTAATATCAGAGATCACTAAATTGTAGTCTTATTATATTACTGTATCATGAAAGAAAAAAATTGCGTAGTTATTTTACCGTATTGTAGACTTATATCTTCTTTGATGAAAGCAATAGGAGTACCGGGTGCCTTGATAGAAGGTAGCATGAACGAATAAGGCTGAGATGCCAACCATTTCGGATAAGCATCTGCCTCGGGATCATAACCTAACTATTGATTCTGTAGTTAGCTTCTAATAAAAGCTATGCATATTGAATTGGTACAGTGCAGTAGCTCTAGGGGGTGTCAACGGGTACTAAACGAGTTGCGTGGAAGCATTTTCATACCCTTACACGTTAAGTTAACAAAAAAATAAACTTAATCCTTACCTGTACCCAATAAGCTAAAGGGAAGAAAACCTTACCTTTACCCATTGGGTAAACAGATAAAAGAAAGGTGTCATTGAATAGATATATATGGTCCATGAATAAAGCTATATCATATCATGCATCATCCCCATATAAATATATATCTATTTACATAATTTTATTCTTAATAATTAGCGTATAGGGTAACGGATACGAAATAGTCTTTATCCGTATCCTTACCCATTATGTTAATGAAATTTTTTTTACCTTTACACATACCCGATAAGCTAACGAAATTTTTTTTATCCGTACCTGTCTTATCGAATATGATATGGGTCAGGTAAATGAACGAAAGGGTACCATTGACACCCCTAAGTAGCTCTATAAAACATCCTTTGAACTATCAAAATTAAAAAATCAAGAATATCGGTACCTTTAAAGCATTGTTATAGTCAGAAACACCGTAAACACCATGTAACAGCCATAACAGCCAATCGGATTGGTGCATCAAAATAGCTGATTCTCTGTTTGTACTGCTATTCAATTCCCACCATGAGACAAGCTTGCAAAGAGTTGATGAACCGGTGCAAACCGTGTGGTTTTCGGGTGCAATCGAAACAACAGTAGGTAATGCATTTGGAAAGCTTTCATTGTACAAAAAGGGCCCCGATAGAACATCCCCTTTTCTCCTGTAAGAAACACGCAAGTACAAAAAGTAACAAAAAGAAAAAGAGATGAGAAAAATATAAAAGAAAACAACAACATAAACATCACTAAAATAGACCGAAACTACTACGTATCTTTACTATTGTTCTCCATTTTTGTAAGGAAGAAAAATGTGTAATTTCTTTAAAAATTGTGAAATGAGGGCCACTATATATTTGGTTTTACAGCGTGTTTTTTCTTAATATAAAATGTAATAACAAAAGATGGAATAATGCTGTCCACCTATCGATTATTAATGTTGTAGCCGAAGTACCATCAATCGATATGGAGGCTACACTGGGTCGGTATTCCTCTGGTATATCATTTAGAAGCATGAAGAGTGTTTCCTTCCAAGAGGTAGCCCAATTTTTGTTGTTTCCAATCTACCTAGGGAAACCCAAATATGGTTTTTAATTAATCCAGATTGTTATAAAACACTTATGTTATATGGGTTTTTTTTGCATAGATGAGGTATTATTTAGAAAATATACAGGTATATGTTAAATTGTTCATTTGAAAAGGAAATAACCTCTGGATAGGCTCTCTTTCTTTCTGAACAGAGATTTCCTTCATCATCTACGAGAGCGTATCTTGCACCGGAGGTACCAAAATCTATACCAAGATAGAGTCTCTGTCTCTTGCTTGTATTTTCAGTATTCATGTTCATGTCACATTTCACATTTCTTGCTGATTGGCATTTGTATCTTCTTTCTCTTGTTATTACAACTCCTGTCAGGAAATTTTTTTTTTTCCAAAAAGAAACGAAAATAGAAATCAAAATCAATATATAGAGCATGTTAACTTTAAACAATGCCACATAATCGCTAGCTACTTGTTACCTTGTTTCGGTAAAAACGCCAAGCTTAACATGTCTATAACTTGATTGGTGAATTGCTTGAAAGAACTTGCAACTGAGGAAGGAAGAATGCAACTATTGTTGTGTGATAAGAAATGTCTGGATGCAACAACAGCTAGAGAACTAATCAGTGGGACCAACGGGCAATATTGAAGTATACTTGGTTTAGCATTAAATGTATGCACAAATTGAAAGCTTTTTCTGATTTTATAACTGATACCACATCTGTATCACTTTAGGGAATCCGAAAACATATTGCTTGGCAACGTTATAAGCAAAATGCAATAGTAATAATAATCATAATAAATAGAAAAAATTATAAATAACAAGAAATGGAAGAAGGAACAAATAAATGGTCTTTCCCAAAACTAGAATATTTTTTTTTCTTCTATCATGTCTCCAAAAATATATCCTAATTTAACAAAATTACAGCACTAGAATTCTTTATATCACCATAGCATTGTGTTTTCTATTGACAACACACAAAAAAACCTCTCTCACCTATAATCCAACTGTCCAGATCTTGGTTTTTTATTAGCAGAATTAATCTGCTGAGTAACAAACAAAACCCCCATGACAACAATCAAGCACCCAACAAGTGTGCTAAAAAACAACGCACCGGGTTGCCGGGTCTGGGTAAACCCGTAAACACCAGCTGCGGTAACTACAATCAGATCAGTCAACCCATCGTTTGAGAAGTCCTCGAGAACTATGGCATGTGTTGGAGGACCCGGTAACTCCACTTCCGCAAGTACACCTCCATTAGGGGAGAGTACAACTGCCTCTTGATCACCAGCTGCTATTATCACCTCTCTTGGATCGTAGGCCCGCAATGAGAAGGATTTGAGTGTTGGGACCACCACTGTTTCAGTCAAACCTGCAGGAGATGGGAGATTTGACCAGGTTGCACCTGTTGACAGCTGCCAGCGCCAGATTGCATCGTGACCGTGCAAACCAGGTGAATATGATGTCACCTGGGTATTAAAAAATACAAAAATTATTACGGTATTGATGGAAGGCACCAGTTGTGATCCTGCTGTAACTTTCACATGGTATAAATTTTTTGAAATTCAAACCTCTCCATTACTGGCAAGAAAGACAACATCACCATGGCTACCCTTCATATGCCTGTGCCCATCATCTCTTGGTACCAGTATCGGTGTTGCCGCCTCAATATTAGAAGTATCATAGGAATTGCTATGGAAGCTTTTAGAGAAGTCGCCATTAGGGAAAAAGTTAAGATGGCTGTAGTAGTGACAGATTGAGACATTGAATAACTTCTCCCGTACTGGTACACCTGACGTAGCGACAGCCCAGCATGGCCTCAGAACATCAGCTGTGCCACTCACAACAGACATCTCTGCCCCATTTCGCCCCACGACCTGCAGATATACATTTAGGATTGGTCCTTGTAGAAGGTTATGAACCTTTTACAATAACTTTTGTACTTTTCATTTTAGTTAGTTAATCTATATTATTTTATTTTATTTTTTGTTGTGTGTAATGTTTAGATCAAAGTAGAAACCCCCATTAAAAACAAAGAAACCCTACCATCCATTTCTCAAAAAGGTAAGTTTGGCTCGGTACTGGATATGTACAGATGCAAAGTCGAGAAAATTCCAATGGTGGGATCAATAAGACAATTATTGAACCATAACAATTTGTTCTGTTTTTTTTTTTAATTCCAATTGTTAACTCTAACTATAATAGCCAAAACCTTCATAAATAACCATTGACAACCACTAGGTTCTGTGAAACTACGAGTCAATAGACCCCTATTCTATAACATGTATTCAACCTTGTCAATATTAGATCCATAATTTTCATTTTTCTATCTCAAAAACCTGGACATGGTCGAGAACTCCATCCCCATTTATGTCTGCATGAAGCCCTTCTGTTAGGTGAAGCTGTTGCAAATAAAAATACTAACAAATAAAAACACAATCTAATAATATTTCAATGTGTTATGGAAAATGTTAAGATAAAGGAATATAGATAGTAGAAAAATGATTGGCAATCTAGCTCAGCTATTCAGCTGAATATATACAGGAGAATCTTGTCCGTTAAAGCAAAAAAAAAAAAAACTAAATATATCAAGGATAGAAGAAATGGAAGTAAATTTTCCACCCATCATCAGGAAAATGAAATTATAGATAAACAATAAAAATGTTTAAAACATAAAAGAATAATAGTTTTCCATATAAATTTCTCTTGATCCAACAGCCAGAAATGATCTACATGTTTATTTATTTCATGTTGAATCACTTTTAACATACCTTGCAAATTGTCCTTCCAGAGGCTAAATGCAGGACCTCAATTCCCTCTTTCTGGTGCGCAACAACCACATTCGGAACCCACCAAACTTGAGTGTGGTTCGTTATTGTGGGAATATAGAGCGATCTCTGCAATTATAAATAACAGTTAATAAATGCCAAAATTGAACACCCAAGGCTCAAACTATTACTGAATGCTTAAATGAGACCATTGCATAACTCAATTGAGGCTTAAATATCTATAACCAACTGTTGTAACAAAATAATACTTTTTATATTCGCTATACTGTTTGCAGAAATCATACCATTTTTTGAACAAAAGAAGATTTTTAGTTTCAAGTATATCTACAATATACTAAAAAGAAAGAATATTGTTTCATATTAAGAAGCAGGTGGTAAACTCTGCCGCTTTTTTACTTCATAAAAAAGAAAAAGAAAAAACTACAAAGAATGAATTTTAGTTTGAGAGCTTTACAATTACAACATGAAAATGGCAATGAAGGCTTCTTAACCTATATAAAGAGAGAAGGTAAACGAAAACGATACCTTTTTGGGTCGAGAGGAGCTGGCATAATCAGCAGCCTTGCCGATTGCTTTTGTGATTTTATTGGAGGGGTCTTTTCCCAATGGATTATCCTCTGATGGCTTGTGAACAGTTGTGGTAGTTGATCTGCCGGGTGTCTTTTTGGTAGTTTTTCTCTTGTGCTTTTTGAAGTGCGCTAATTGGAGAGATGTGTCTTCTCTCCTATCCTGATTCAAGTAGAAGAGAAGTACCTCAAGAGATGAAACCAAGAAGGTGGCCAGTAATACATTAGTTAGGATTTTCAATTGGGGAGAGAGAAAGAGATGTTGTGTACCCAATGATGAGGCATGACCCTTAGAATGGACTCCCTGAAATCTCTACATTCAAACTGCATGGAAATATCCATAAATTAAAAAAAAATTCTCGAGATTCTCCTGCTGTAATTGTATAATTATATCCTTGGGCCTTGGCAGGACAAGTACCATAGATCAACCCAAAAAATGATATGTAATATGATATTAGCATGGGCTACTACATAAATAACCATGTACCTCTCCTGGACGACGACTATTTAAAGCATCGGCGTCGAGCTTGTAGTTATGCTGTGGAAGCATTATAGATGCATCCGATGGTTGTGCATCGATATTCTAAAAACACAGAAATAAATCAGACCATTTGCTAAACATGCTGCTTTGAAATAAACAGGGGCGGAAACAATGTTTTCTTTTTTTAATATAATTTCCCCTTTTGCTCCCGAGAAGTACGGACAACAAAAATCCGTCCATCATTCAATAAATTGAATGCTAGAACAATTTAATTTTAGCATCTAAGATATATAAAATTTTAGTATTGTTGAAAGAAAGTTTTTAGTGCACAAAAATGTATCTAATACCAAAAACATAAATTTTCTTTTAAAACCACAAAAAAGTATTTTAACTTCATAAAGAAGTATTCAAAGTATGTAGTACTTTTGTGAACAAGTATCAAGTTATTGAAGGAAATCATTCTGCCAGTAAATTACAGTAGAAGAAAGATAAACAAAAAACAACTAATTATAAATAAGAAGAAATAAGTAAAGGAAAATACTTCATTTTTGCGGCTCCAGCGTATCTGTCCTGTTCTACCAGCAAATGCATAAAATGCAAAATGGCGAAGATCAACGGTACTAGCACCAGAACCTTGCTGAAAGATTAATAAATTTTATAAATCCATCATGTTAGAAAAAAAAAAAAGTCAACACAAAATTAAAAGTTACAACATATAGCAGATATTACCTTTGAAAAAGAACCAAATAGCATACCTCTTTCTCAGTAGCACTTCTTCGGTGCAAATATCATCCTCTGTCCCAGTCATCATAATTTCCTCTAATACATCCATGTTATTCTATATAAATTGATATATTACCATCTCAGCACAAAATATTGCACAGGAAAGAGCTGATATATTACTACCACCGACAAAAAAATTAGTATGGAAGAAAATTTCCTAATATAAAAAACATAACAGCGATTTCCAATTTTAAGACTGGCAGTAAAGAGATAACTAGCATAAAAATGAGCATACATGATGTTGCATTTCCATTCTTCCTCCTACAATAATTAAACCGGCATCACCATGCTTTAATGTGTAATTGCTGATAGAGATTGATATCTCCCGATGGTGAGCACCATGTGGAAAGTCCTCCTAAAAATAAGTAAATATATAAATAATGTAAAAAAAAAAGGGCAAATTTTCAAAGTTACCCTAAAAAGGTGAAAATACAACTGGTGAAATGAGAAAATCAAGCGTGCCCATCTGCTGATTATTCAAAAACTATCATACTCTTAGCCACCCCCACTCAATGTAGAGATAACGAGCAGTAAGAAAAGATGCGTAATTTGGATATCACTGAAATGGAGCAGAGATGTAAAACTGACAGCTTCATGGTTTACACAGATAAATACAATTACCTAGATTATAGGGGTACACCTGAAATTTTGAATTTTCACAAGGTAAATAACTACATACAAAAATCACCTCATTAGAAGTACCAATTTTGTTTCTTTTGTTGAAGAGATAAGCACTTCCTTTTAACTTATCAGACAGTAAAATATTAAATTTTCTCTACATGTTTGAAGTTTGCTTGAATGATGTAATCAGGCAGTAAGAAAAGATGCTGTGTGTGACATACCTGTAGATTTTGCTCCCATAGCTTCTTTAGGTTATGGTCGAAGCACATGACAGACCAACCAGAGGTGACGACAACAAAAACTTTCTTCTTCTTGACTTCACCATGCATGAATGAGCGGTCGACAACACCTGCGGCCATGGCCACGGCACGTCTACCACTGGTAATACGCACCTTTTCTGGTAAGAGAGACACCTCTGCCAAAACCCTGGCCTCTGTGAACCCTTCGTCAATTCGCCTCCCATGCGGCTCCAACACCTGGATTTTGGCATCATGAGTGGCAACAAGGATCTCGGCTTTACCATCGCCATTAAGATCGGTGACAAGTGGAGGGGGGAGGCGCTCGGCCTCGTACTTTACAGGGTAATCTTCAGAGAAGTGTACCCATGCCTCTCTAAATGTAAAATCTCTTTCATGCTATAGTTGAATGAAAAAAATATACAATATATTAATTAGGGGAAATCTACACTGGAATGAATTCTGATTGAGGATTGATATTCAGAGTTTAATCTGAGTAGAGTTCACTAGAAGTCAGAATACCTGGAGGGAGAAGAAGATGGCCAAGGCCGCCAACAGGAGAATCCCCAGATCCCGCTTTCGCATCCTTCTCTCTATGTCTTGGTACTCTGTTGGAGTAACGAAACAATTCGGATGGGAGGAGACCTCGGCGTAAGTAGAAACGGCGTCGAGACTCCAGATGGATCCAAAGACGAATTCAGATCCAGTGCAATACCTGACCGAGTAGAATGTGATCTGATTCGTCCGTTTCAATCTGACACGAATCTCAAAATGAACCCTCTATCTTTCCAACAGACAACGAATTGATTTTACTTTTTCAGGTACCTGAGGGGAGGATATTCACTCTTCTAAGGCCCGGCGGTAGCTAACAAAATTTGGGGTAAGATTTTAACAGAGTAGTTTTACCTTCATGCAGCTCACAGACTATAGAATCTAAAAAGCTCTGATATGATTTTTCCGCTGCATTAAGTAAAAAGTGTTTTGTTAAAATATTTACCCCAAATCTGGCATTTTAGCCCAGGACTTGTTCATAAATGATAGCCATAGATAGCGGCGAAGCATAATTGACTATTTTGATAGAAGATTAATTCGATAATTTTTAATCTTGATGATTTTTTAAAATTTAAATTTAAATTTAAAATATAATATAATATTTTAGACAAAAAAATATATGATTTTCCACACATTATGTCTACAAGATATGATGATATTTGATATATGTTTTCATTGTAAGTCAAGTGATTTAAAATTTTAACGATTTAAATTAACAATCCTTGATGCACAATACATACATTGTAGAAATTTGATTGTTAGATTTATTTTCAATTTTCCATTTTATCTAATTTGCTTAAAAGAAAAAATCATTGGCAAGATTGTCAAATCAAGCAATTCAAATTCACGGAAAAAAATGAAAAATTAAAATTATAGAGAGATTAAGTATGATAGATATTAATATTTGGTTCAATTTGATCATTCATCTTATACCATTAAAAGTGAAATATTAAATGTTTAAATTATTCAACAAACGATCAAACAATTTTTAAGTTAAATTAAAATTAAAATTAAAATTTATATGCAACCAATCTAAGAGTGAGGCTATGGTGCTATGCATAGCACGGATAGCTAGTGTACTACGGCTCAATATGGTACTTTTTAAAATCCTAACGGTCGATCCGAACAGTTCATGTGATATCCATATGAATATGTACTTGCAAACTAAATTTTATATTTTTTTGAATTTTTTTACTATTTTTTTAGATAGGTAGAAAAATCAGTGTTTTCTGAAAATTTTGGACCATCAAAATTCTATCTATCTAAAAAAATAGTAATATATTTAGTTTGCAAGTACATATTCATACGGTTATCACATTGAACGGTTCGGATCGACCGTTAGAGTTTTAAAAAGTACCATATTGAGCCGTAGTACACTAGCCATCCGTGCTATGCATAGCACCATAGTCTCACTCCCAATCTAATATGATAAAATGAGCATCTACCATTTAAGTTTGGGAATTAGCGATTAATAATGCCAACTGTAGTAGTTATCAAAGGAGTTAAATTTTATACAATTGTACCTATTAATTATACTAATTGTCAGCTAATTTCAATGAGAAAATAAATAACGAGAGCAAAAGGATATAAGACTTTATATAATATCATACTCAAAAGATTAAAAAATGTGTCACTTTATAAAAACAAAACATTAAAAAAACCACACAGCTAAAAAGTTGAAACCATAATCACTACTAATATCTCACAATTTACCAAAACACCCTTCGTTTAATCGGCAGCAGCACCAGCATCGGTCTCAGGGGCATTAGAAGAACCCCCATTCTATTTGGAACTACCGACACCAGGAACAGCACGGCCCATGAACTTGCCGGCCTTGCTCAAGCCACTACCAACTGCCCCAAGACCGGTACCAACCAAGCCTGCGCCTGCCCCAACACCGGTACCAACCAAGCCAACTCCGGCACCTATACCAGTACCGAGCAGACCCGCACCTGATCCAACAGCATCCATGGTGCTTCCTATTAAACCCTCCTGTTTCATCTTCTTCTTTTGTTCTAAAGCTGCTTTTTCAAGCTCCGCTACTTCCATTGCCTCTTCCTTTGTAAATTGATGGTACAGCACCTCAATTGTAATAGTGCCACGTTCCTTCTTGTCTTTGCTGTTCTTGAGGGGATCAAGAGAGCGTTCTAACTTGAGAAAGTGCTCCTTGGCCTTCTCCATTTCCAGTCCAATTAGCGGCACCTTCGCCAAACCCAGCTTTTTATCTGTTTGCATGTTGTCGTTATCATATACCTACACATGCAAAATATAATTCAGTGGAGTATTAATAACCAGCCTTTTGCTCTAAAATTAACCACTGATTGGTCCCAGTGAATAATTTGCTTGTACCGATTGAGTAAATAAAACCTAATGGGATTACATAAGCAAGTACCTCAACAACTAGAAATTGCGTCTCTTTATCCTCCACAATGACCTCAAAGGTCTCATTCCATTCCGGATTTAACTTGTTGTGAATGACTTTCGTTTTCACCTTAAACATTGGCCTTATATATAAAACAACATATGGATCAGATTTCCCAATAATATCCGTATTCATTAAATTATTTGCCCTTTTCACAGTCACTGTCAACTTCCCTTGTGGTTTCAGCTCCAAATCACTGCACATTAAAAAAAAATATATATATATATATCATATACAAAACGACCAAGAAAAATAGAAAATAAATAAAGATATTTACCTTATGTCAACATCAACACCACCAAGTGGAATGACGACTCTGTGAGGCCACTTGAGCATGTCCTCAACAATTGAATCTACTGTATCCTATTCCATTTTGAAAATTAAAAATATTGCTTTAGTTAAGATCAAATTTGATGTTACACGATGTGAGAGATGGCAAGAAGGAAAACAAGAACTCACGTCAATCATGTCATCAAGGCCGGGAACAGCTGTCAGGCTCCCTCCAACAGCCTTCAAGGTGTAATCAATTCTAGGTTTTGGCTGATAGAAATAATTTCAAAGAGCTCTCAATATATCTAGTTTTGTAGGGATTCTATCATGATATTTTGAACAACATTTTTTTAATCTAAAAAAAAAATTAGAAGTTTTCTTATTACATCGGCAAGGAGAGCAACAACAACAGCAGAAATGCAGGGGATTTCTTCGGATAATTGGAATACAACACGAATCACAGTAAACACTTGCAGATTTTTCAGCTACACCACATAGCAAAACAAATCAAGTTATACTCAGTGAATGTTCTAACTGGTATCAATCCCTCCAATCATCTTTTAGTCGTAAAACTTACCAAAAAAAATATATAAAACAGAAAAGAATAAAAGCTGAATAAATACAAACCATTACCGGTCCTGTGACATTTTTTATTGCCTCTTGGAGCTAAATTTAGACAAGATATGAGAAGAAAATATACCTGAATCGGTAAAGAGGCTACGACTGCATCGACAGCAAGAATGATGCTGGGATCACCGCCCCATCTAAAATCAATATCCATAGTTATCTGCCCCTTTGTCAGGCTCTGAACTCTTATACCTTCATAAAATAAAATAAAAACGAGTAATCAAACAAAAATAAACTGACTCGCAAGTAGAAAAATTGAAGAATTACATGAGAGTTGATTATTTTTGTCCTTTGGTGCCATAAAATTGCATACCTATTAGGTCATTGCAAGTGCATTACATGCTATTTGATACCAGAATTGATTGGATAGAAAAGAAACCTTCGATCTTTGGGGGAACATGGCCGAGAAAAAACTTTTTGAATTTGATAGATTTAATTCCTGCTGGTCTATAATCATCAAGCAATGGCTCCACCGTCTCCGTTACAACCGCTGACACCGCCTAGCCAAAAAATCAATATCTCGTAAAGAGCATCCAAGAAGAATGCAATTTAAAATGCAGTATTATGTTGCTTTCAATTAGCTGGCTTGTTCGGTAAATGCATGGAATAGTGGAAAAGTGAGGAAAAGTGGAATTTGGAATAGGCTTCAATTCCCCATTATTCTGATCGTGTTTGGTTGAAGGTGGAAGAATGAAAAAGTGGAAGAGTATCAGTAAATGAGCCAATTCCATCTCTTCGAAAGGCCAATTCATCTATTCCACCATCCCCATGGAATAGAGAATTGGCTCATAGAGGAATAGAGGAGGGACCTAGTTGTAAAAACAGGGGTTTGACTGCAAAAGTTCAAACCCAATTGTACTTTTCTCATTTCCACAATTCCACTCAATTCTTTTCTTGTCCGGTGGGAATAGAACCTCTATTCCACTCTATTCCCCTTTTCCACACTTGCCGAACATGCCCTTGGAAGAATAAGAAAGAAAGAGATAGAAAAAAAAATAATACTTGAGCTACGTAAGGCCACGTCTTGCTTAATTGCTTGTTCAACCATTTCACCTACACAAACCAAAAGTTGCCGATAAATAATGTCACAATAAAAATGAAAGATTTTTTAAGAAAAACAAAACTATAAGCTGTGCAAAGCAATACCATCTCAGATTCCAGTTTGGGTAAATTTTGACTTCTGCTTTTTACCTGGTTCTCTTTTTTTTTTTTTGTTTAAAATATAAATGAGGTTCGGTTACACAATTTAAATAGTTTATGTTAGTAGCAAAATTAGCCCTACCTGCTCAAAAGAGGGAAAAGAAATCCATTCAGGAAAATTGTCTCCACAGAGCTTCTTCAAATCATCCCTTGAAAGAAAACCTAACAGCTTTATATCAGCTGCCTGTCAAGAATTTTACAAGGGAAAAATTATTCTAAGTTTGCTCCACAATCAGAGAATAATAGTACTTTAATTAAATCATTTGTGTGGCATTGAGTAATAGTTATTAAATGGTTATACAAATAATGTTTAATAAAATCATTCCTGATGCCATGCCAGTCAGATAGCAAAGGCAAGGTAAATTGATAAGAGGCGTAGCATAACATATGTGCATTGACAGAATACAAGATATAATAGGAAAATAACATTTGCCCAAAAACATGTCAACTTTTGCTTGAGGGTTCAAACAAAGTCCCAAGAAATTGTTTAGCTAGAGTTGAAGTTCATCCATAATCCACTATCTATAATTATCA
This sequence comes from Carex parvula, assembly GCA_025461045.1. Classification (NCBI taxonomy): domain Eukaryota; kingdom Viridiplantae; phylum Streptophyta; class Magnoliopsida; order Poales; family Cyperaceae; genus Carex; species Carex parvula. Next base: position 893,806 of record JAJGRW010000832.1, read on the forward strand.
AAGTTGTTTTTTTCTACAGGTGAAAATGGAACTAACTTCAGAGTGACAAATTAAGAAAGATTATGTAAATAAACCCCCTTTCCGAAAATAGACAACACATTTTTTACATGGTAAGTATTAGAATGCAATTCTGAGTGTCAAAATTACAAAATTGTACACATATTTTCTGTTTTAACATACCAAATTGTACCAATGTAAACGAAGCAAATCGAATTTGAATTTGATCCTAAGAATTTGAAGTTTGCTGAAGAAATTTTGGATTGATCCGAAATAAGGGGCGGTAGGCAATACAATACCAACTAAAAAGTTAGTGAATTAGAGCTCAGAAATGAGTGAAGTAGAGATGAGAGAGAGAGAGAGACCTTGGCGAGCCGTTTGGTGGAACGATAACGCATCATACGACTCCAACCCGCCATGAGAGCAATCCCTACTATTGCCCCCATCACCATGCCCGATACCAACCCCATATCTCTCTTTCTGTTTTCTGTAGTAGTAGAGTAGAGAGGATAACCTATAATTGAAAGAAAGAGATCGGATGAAGGCGAAGAATAGGGGAAAAGGAGAGGAGAGGTACGAATGAATATTTTATCAATTGACTAATTAATGAAAAAGATTATTGTGAGATTGAGAGCTCTCTTTCTTTGATATTTTCTCCCAAACTTGTAAAAGCTGTCTTATATGCGCACTTAACCTTTAATTAAAGCTACATTAACCGGATCTCTTGTGCCTCCAATCCTGGAATCCGACTCTCCTAAAAGCAGTCATGCTTGTTCTGTTTTTCAGATTCCAATCATTCAAAAATTTCTATTCGCGTATTTTGATAAAAAAAAAACTTTTTTATGCACAAATTTCAACAAATTTGAATGGTTGGAATCTGAAAAGCAGAACTCTGTTTTTCTTAGAAATTTTCTTAGAAAAAAGCAGCAGAGTTCATTCCCCAATCCTGTTATGCTCGAAATGAAGGAAAGAGGCAGAGTGATAAGATCTGAGATGGACTCTATGTATAAACTATTTTTTTTAAATGTTAGTGACTTTAGATATCTACTAACAATTTCATTGGTAAAAACATATTATAATGAGTCAAATAATTATTTTTGTTAATCTAAACTCATTTATTCTCATGAAATCACGTAACTACTATAATCAACTAATTATACTTCTCTATACTCTTAAACACCCTATTACTTTTTTACGCATCTCTTTTCACGACTAGATCTGTTTTCGTCAGATAGCCGCCACGCTCCGACATCTGGATTTGCTCACCGCCGTGCTTCATTGAAATGGGATAAAAACTCTAAATTTTGAAGCTCCAACGATATCGCTCTCTCGGCTCGACTCTCTCCCCTCTCTCTCATTATTCTCCTCTCTGTACGAGGAGATAGAGACGAGAGGGGAGGATATCGCTATGTCAGAGGTGGAAATTAGGAGTAGAAGGGGCGAAATGGAGAGATGGAGGGAGAAGAAGTGGTCACGGCTAAGGTTTACTTCTTTGTTTTTTTTCTCGCTGAAAATTTAAAACTGTATAATCCTCAAATCAAAATGTAGAGAAAATGAATTCAAAAATTAAACTATTTGACTGCTTAACTTTGTACTAAATAAATTCAAAAATTTTAAAAGTTTGCGTGTACGCACATCACTCGTGAAGCAGATTAGTTTTAATAGTTTGGATTCGTCTCGTTTGAAATCAATCTAATAAATTTTAGAGTTATACTCACAAACTCTTTAATAAGCACAACACACTCTAACTTTGTTTATGCTTTACTCATAAACTAAAGCATATCTCATTTCTTTTTTCATCAACCTCCTTGCAACCATAGTGACAGCACTTGCGATATATTCGCGTATTAAATGTTTTTTGATGTTACCGAACCGAACTCCGTTTAAAACGCAAAAAAACGTATAATACGTTTTATTCACGAATAAAACACGTATAAAACGCGAATTACGAATTATTCGTGATTAAAACGCGAATTTTTTTTTTTAATTTTAAAAAAAATTGTAACACCCGGTAATTTTAATATTATTTTTAATTTATTTTGGATCAATATATGATTTTATAACTTTGAAGGTTTATTATGTAAAATGACAAAAAAAAAAAAAAGAGATAAGATGCCAACGTGGCACTAAGGCCACGCGGCCTATGTATGTTTTGACATGTTGAATTTTTACCACCGTCTAATTTCTCTTTATTATCTCTCTTTATTTGATTAGAAAAAAAAAGGGATCAACGTGGCATTTTTTAGCCACGCGACTTGCATGCATTGCCCTCCCTAACCGACCATTCTAATTCATGAAAATATTTAATCTCCCTATTAAACCTCTTAACTCTCTCTCTCCTTACCAATTCAAAACTGAAAAAAAAAAATAGAGAAAAATGAAAGAGAAAGAAAGAGAGTTAATTATGTAAATAAATATTTTGATATTGATTATAATTTGATTGTTTGTTCGATTGGAATTCCGATTACGTCGCGTTGATTCTGAACTGTTGATTGCAATTTGATTTGGATTTCTGGATTGATCGCTATCAGGTAATCGGACTTCTCTATAATCTGTGTTTTCGTTTTGTTTGGTTGAATGAACCGTTAGCATGATATGGATGCATAAGTATTTGTTATAAATGCATGACATGAATGCATAACTTTGCATGTGAGGCATATTCTATTTCCAGAAACTAAGAATGACTTGATTTGAAGTACTTGGTCTGAAACATAAGTTATAGTTGAATTATATTATGCATTGTATTTCTTAGTTCAGTCAAAAGGATGCATGAGTACATTTTTATGAACCAGCTTTTGAAACTGAAACATGACATGATTTGAAAAGAATGATTTGTAACATGGTACTGTGAACTGTGTTTAAAGAACTATAAGTATGAAACCTGACGGTCATGTAGGCGCTGTCTTTTCGTGGTAGCGCATGACCGTGGTAATGTATTGATTGAATATTAAACTTGGAAATTTTATGGGTCATATATGTAGGCGCTGTCTTTTCGTGGTAGCGCATGACCGGGGTCATGTAGGCGCTGTATTCGTGGTAAGCGCGTAATTTCTGTTATGTTGGCGTCGTTAATTCGTGGAAGCGCATAACAGAAATTGCGTAGGCACCGTATTCGTGGTAGCGCATGATCCAGTTATGTAGGCGCCATTGATTCGTGGAAGCGCATAACTTAAGGCACGTAGGCGCCGTATTCGTGGTAAGGCACAATTTCATGTTATGAGCATAACAGAAATTGTGTAGGCGCCGTATTCGTGGTAGCGCATGACCCGTAGTCAGAAAAGTGTCGGATCTGGATCGCAAGATAGAAATGTTAAAAGAATTTCTTTACAAGAACATTTGTGCATTAAACAATTAAGATTCATGAGCATTTGAGTATTTTATATGATATGTTAGCATTTCATGCATGTTTGAATGGTTGTTTAATAAAGCCAATTATAGAGAAGCGCGTCGTTAAATAACCGGTTACTGAGCTTTGTAGCTTACTCCGTATTGTTTCTTTGTTATTTTTGTTTGCGACGTAGGTTGACGGGACGAAAGATTGATGCAAGGGTGCCTCTCTTGTCGTGTGCCCCGGCCCAGCGGCGGGGTCGTGACAAAAATTTAGGTTTTTTTTTTTGCTTCCTTGTTGTACAGAATTATTTCGAATTATATCCGAATTATACCCGAATCACAAATTTTTATCTCGCCGAATCTTTTCCGAACAATTAAATTGTCACTATGCTTGCAACAAACCATGCACATTGTCTTTCCATTTTTTTTTTCATCTTTTTGAACCGCTACATTCCAAGCTGCAGAGGAATCAGTACAGAAAATTCCAATGCGCTACTATTCATTTACTCATCAATTGTTTAATAGTCTTAAAACAAGTTTTTTGTTTTCCATTTTTAAAAAGTGTATAATTGCTTTTGAAACAATTAAGTTGATTTTAATATCAAAAGGTCTATTGTACGATTAGCACAGATTAGACATATCTAATTGATTAAGAGCATCTTTATGGATATAGAAGTGGGACCTTAATGTTTAATTCTCGATAATGACCTCTAGAATCTGGAATAAAATGATTATGTAACTTTTAATAGTGGTTATGAAAAGCATTTTAATAAGATGAGAAAAAAGGGACGGAAAGTGGCATGGAGAAAGGGACGCTAAGCATCCCTATAATTTATTGTCAATTATTATTATTATTATATTATATATATATATAGAGTATGACTAATTTGCTGCTGGCAGCATTTTGGCCAAGTGCTGCCAGCAGCAAATCTGCCATTCTGATGTTCAAACAATCGATCCGAACCGTTCAACATGTTCTAAATATTGAAATGTGTTTGGAGACCAAATTTTACATTTTTTGGAATTTTTTTACTATTTATTAAGCCACTTTGAAAATTCCAGATCCTGGTGAACAGTAAAAACAGTCTGGACCATATGATCTGAAATTTCAAAGTGGCTTAATAAATAGTAAAAAAATTCCAAAAAATGTAAAATTTGGTCTCCAAGCACATTTCAATATTTAGAACATGTTGAACGGTTCGGATCGGTTGTTTGAACATCAGAATGACAGATTTGCTGCTGGCAGCACTTGGCCGAAATGCTGCCAGCAGCAAATTAGCCATACTCTATATCTATATATATATATATATATATATATATATATATGAAAATTGCTAATATGCTATACATAGCATAGAGGGTCTCCATGCTACGGCTCAATATTTGAGTTTTTAAAATTCTAACGGTCGATCCGAACCGTTCAACATGATCTCCATATGAATATGTACTTGCAAACCAAATTTTACATTTTTTAGAATTTTTTTACTATTTTTTTAAATAGGTAGAAAATCACTTGATCTGAAAATTTTGTACCATTCAGATCAAGTGATTTTCTACACATTTAAAAAAATAGTAAAAAGTTTCTAAAAAATGTAAAATTTGGTTTGCAAGTACATATTCATATGGAGATCATGTTGAACGGTTTGGATCGACCGTTAGAATTTTGAAAACTCAAATATTGAGCCGTAGCACGGAGGCCCTCTATACTATGTATAGCACCGTAGCCAACTTATAGCAAAACTAGAGTGTGATATGCTCACCAAGAGGAATTGGTGAGCACACCTCTAAAAGGCTATCAGATTGATTTCGTACTACAATACAAACCGTCGAAATCTATGTATTTCGTGAGTGATGCATGTACATGCAAAAATTTTAAAGTTTCAAATTCATTTAGCACATGGTCAAGCGGTCAAAAAAATGCTGAATAATGAATACATAAAACAATTTAAAAATAACTTATAAAATGTTCATTTTTTTTACCGCTTGATCATGTGCTAAATGAATTCGAAATTTAAAAAAAAATATGCATGTACATACATCACTCACGAAGTAGATGAATTTCAACCATTTGAATTCATCGTTGGAAGCCAATCCAATGGTCTTTTTGGAGGTGTGCTCACCAATCCCTCTTGGTGAGCACATGACACCCTGGTTTTGCTCATATATATATATATATATATATATATATATATATAGAGAGATTGGCTAATGTAATAACGTTAGAACTTCGGCCGAAGTTCTAACGGGTCGTTTTTGCAATTTCAAAATCCAAACAACCCATCCGAACCGTTCAACATGTTCTCTATATCGAAATGTGCTTGGAGACCAAATTTTACATTTTTTGGAATTTTTTTGCTATTTATTAAGACACTTTGAAAGTTTCTGATCCAACGGTGAACAGTAAAAACAGCCAAATTTTCTGAACCACCGGATCAGAATTTTCAAAGTGGCTTAATAAATAGCAAAAAAATTCCAAAAAATGTAAAATTTGGTCTCCAAGCACATTTCAATATAGAGAACATGTTGAACGGTTCGGATGGGTTGTTTGGATTTTGAAATTGCAAAAACGACCCGTTAGAACTTCGGGCCGAAGTTCTAACGTTATTACATTAGCCAATCTCTATATATATATATATTGCGAGGAGGGATCAAATTACAACAATTTTGAGTTACAACAAAGTTACAACAACCATTTTCTACATTTTGAAATTCCAAATCGTCGATCCAAACCGTTCAACATGATCTCCGCAATAAAATATGCTTCCAAATCAAATTTTACATTTTTTAAGTATTTTACAAAAACTAGTCAAATTCAGACCATTGAATTTTGTACCCATCTTAATAAATAGTAAAAAAATTCAAAAAAATGTAGAATTTGATCTGGAAGCACATTTTATTGCGGAGATCATGTTGAACGGTTTGGATTGACGATTTAGAATTTCAAAATGTAGAAAATAATTGTGGTAACTTTATTGTAACTCAAAATTGTTGTAACTTGATCCCTCCTCATATATCGCATCAAAATTTGAAAACTACCTAGTTTCAATAAAGCCAGAGTTTAGATCAGGTCAATTTTTTGCAGCTTAAAACTGTAATAGAAAATTAATGAAAAGTTAACTGAAAAATAGGTTTCCTCTAAGATCAAGAGTTTATTTTCATTTTGGGAAATTCTCAATTCTCTCAAGATTCTTTTATTTATTTATTGTTATTATATCATAGGAGTGAAAACGGAGCAGATGTATTCAAAAAATTAGATATGAGTATTTGTATAGATACAAATATAGTTTTAAGTTTTATTTACTATTATAATTAGATAAATATTATGAACTTTAGTATTTTTAATAATATTTTTTTTCTGACTTGGATTCTACTCACTCTCTCAAAGAAGCAATTTATAATAATATATTTATATTGTCAGCTTCTTTAGTTGGAACTTTTTTTTAGGCTGCAACGGCAGCTATGCATCCATCGGTGCAGCTGGTGAAAAACAGTGTCTAAAGTCTAAACATGTGAAATTAAGGGGTTGCATATATAGTTGCATGCTTGAAGCCAACAAAGTAGTGTAGATTTAATTTGTCAGTAACCCGCAATATGATATGTTACCAAGTTAACACTTCATGCCAATTATCCTGTAAGCAGGGTCTTTACATTTTTATTCCTTAGGAGATCCGACCCGAGAAAAAAAATAGTATTTCTGATAGGCCCCTCTGCATTTTCATAAATACAAATTAACACTTGCCAGATGATTGTTTTTATTTTGAGGGATCATTCGATAGAGTCCGTGTCCCATCAGGTACCTGAGTGCAAGTTGAAAAAAACGGACGGTCCGGATTTATTCTAGCTAGGTTAAACTCAATCCGGTGTCTATTGAGACTGTAGGAGATCTACTTTGACATTCGTGCCAAATTAAAAGAACAGTCCAGATTTATAACTTGCACCTCAGATACCTGGGGTGATATGGATTCCACTTGCTAATGGTTGTTGGTTGATTCGAATCAATAAATAGAAGGTCATGATATATCTTTTAGCGGAAGTTTTTTTTGCACCGAAATGATTATTTTTATGCGGATTTGAATATGCGGCTGTTCATGCGAACACATAATATTTCAAGCGGTCCGAAAAGAATTGAGTTGGAAGATGTTTGAACCCTTGAACTATAAAAATGTAGTAAATAGTACAAACCAACTATATTCCTAGATTGTTTAGCAAACCAACACATAAATTCAGAACCCATGATGTTCCTAGATTGTTTAGCAAACCAACTATATTCCTAGATTGTTTAGTAAATAGTACAAACCAACACATAATATTCCTAGATGTTTGAACCCTACTAGACAACTCTTGTGGTATAAATTAGTTTTATATTATCTATATTCCTTTAACAACGCATAATAAAACTTCATATGCACTTCTACATACAAATCTGGTATTAATATTTTGCATACAGTGAGAGATTCTAAAAAACTTGGTAGCATCTTAAAAAAAAAATAGAGAGAGAAAGAGAGATTCTTAACGGAGTTGACAGTTATTTTTGTTGTGCGGCGGCTGCGTGTGCCGACAGCTTGTATGAAACGCTATCCTCTGCGGAGCTTAAAAGCTCCGCACCTGCGGTTCTTTTAATCTGGTCATTAGTGGTCCGTTAGTTTTGACGTGGCACGAATCTAAAAGCCCAATAATACTGCCCCCTCCGTTAGCCCGATCACAAATCGGCTGAAAGTTAATCTGGTCCGTTCGTTTTGCTCCGCAGCTGCGGAGTTTTATAGAACTCCGCAGAGGATAATTTCCCCAGTTTGTATAGGATTATTATCTGTGCCAGTTGGATTGAACCCGGTCGGGTCCCAGAGGAGAAGACAAAATAAATAAATAAACCGCTAGCTATTGGACCGCTCCTATTTCTGCTGCCCAGTCGCCATCCAACCCTTCGCCTCCATTTCCACAAAATATTCATGTCATCAGTAATCAATCATATGTGGTTCGAAGTTCGAACTGATTCGGACAATTAGCAGGCCCATGTAGTGCTTCCATTTTCTTCTTAGAAGGCCTTTTTAAAAGTCTGGCCCAAATTTGCTGCCAGTTGTATTTTTGTGAATTGGACTCTCTAAGCCCATATTTAATCAATTGTTCATTATTCTTAGCCCAAAATAATGCCCTAGTAATTAAATGTTCATCTTTTATGTTTTATAAAAAAGAAAATCAATTTGGGCCGATGTCTATCGGACTCAAAGTGAGTTTGATGGGTTCGATGACCGTCTGATCCGCTTTGGTTCGCGCCCGCAACTTTTGCGTATGCTTTAAAATTCGTACGCACGAAGCTTAAAGTGGATCGGACAGTCATCGAACCCATCAGACCCAAGCAGCTCCCCTTCATTAGAACATTACAAATAGCTCGATTAATTATAGAACTTAATATAGCTGCTTATTTCATTAACAATTCTTACATAATAATATAATATCACCTGATATTGAAAATATTGATTTGCTAAACAATCTAATATAATTCATTGTATATTTATACCAGTATATACAGACGATGTTGGCAGATCAAAATACGGAGAGATGATGTAGTAGAAATTTAATGGGAAAAATAGAAGCAAAAAAAGGTCCCACCGAGACTTGAACTCGGGTTACTGGATTCAGAGTCCAATGTCCTAACCACTAGACCATGGGACCGTTGTTGCTTTTGGGCGGCTATTAATTCTTTTCTAATACCAGGAAAGCTAATGTGCTTAAACACGTGTGAACCCAAAAAGTAAAATCATCATTTTGAAATTGCTCGCCACTATACTAGTCAAATGATTCGTCTTCTTGCAAAAAAAGAAAAAAAAAAATTGGACCATAAAAAAGTGGAGAAAGAATAAGAATAAGTAGATAATTAAGCAATTTGTGGAGGGGTATAATAGGATCCATCGTGTGTTAGGATAATAAATAATTGAAATTAATCCTTTGATTTGCTATATATATGTGTGTGTGAAATGACCAATAACCAGGTATCAAGATATGTAATATTTTTCAAAATATTTGATTATGAGAAAATATTTAATAAATCAATTTATCTTAATAACAGGTACCAATTCAGCGTATATATATATAATCATAGTTCCTGTATCATAGAATAACACCCGCCAAATGGATAAAAGGAGCTTCAAAATAAAATTTTATCTGAGAATGAAAAATTTAATTAAATAACCAACAACCGTAAATTTTTTTTCTAGCTAACTGTGTTACCTCCCCTTTCAGCTTGTATGAATCTCGATAGAAAAATTGATAAATAATATAGAATTTGACGAAAAAATATTAACATGTCAAAAAGAGCAAATAAATATGTAGAAGAATTATTTTTTTGGACACATTCATTTTTTTAATATGATTAATTCTTTCTGGCGCATTACATTTGTGCGCACGGTATTAAAAAAGCACGCAGCTTGGGTCCGATGTCCATCGGACTCAAATTTGGATCCGATGGGTTTCGTGACCATCCGATCTGCTTTAAGATTTCATGCGCACGAATTTTAAAGCATATACAAAAGTTGCGGGCGCAAATTTCAAAGTAGATCGGAGGGTCATTGAACCCATCGAACTCACTTTGAGTCCAATGGACATCGGACCCAAGTTGCCCTCATTAAAAAACACATTGACAAATTTAGGAGTGTGTTCTTGATCAAGATAACGTGAGACTTGTATAAAATTTTAATGTACCAGAATTTTTGGTGAGCCATTATTTAAAATTTTGAATTTTATATCATTATGATCCAACATTTAAATATTAACAAGAAATTAATTCTTCATTTATATTTTGAATATGAGACCTCTCTTATAAACATTGACAGATCTAGCATGGTGAAGAAACTGCCCTACTCTAATTTTGAAATTTAATTTACAAGATATGAATTTTTAGATTTTTGCACTTTTCTTGAAATCAGTTTGCTCTATCCTGAACACAACCCAATTCGAAATACAGTTAAAAAAAAAAAGTTATGCAGGCACAACTCATTTTGTTTAAAAATTAAGGCGCATCTCATTTTGTATAAAATTCACACAATTGAAATAAAAATCATGCAACTCACTATTATGATTTCGTTTCTCTTGATTTTGCTGATAAGTTCATCTTGACGATGCATCGCCTCCACAACCGCAATTTATACTCAGTCGCTTAAGACCTCATATCGTCAGGCGTTTCTCGGATCCTCCTCCGCTCAATCGGTTTGGCCAGCTTAGCTCGGTAGCTCCTCCTCTTCTCCTCCGTCAGTGCAGGCTTGATCGCAAATTTGAGGGTTAGTTTCAATTTAAGCTTAATCGTGATTTAATTAGCTATTTAAAACGATTGCCAATCATGATTTGATTAGAAAATTTGAGAGTTAGTTTTAATGGGTTTTAACCCAATTCAATAATTAAATCCGATTCAATAATTCTTACTTTAATGAGTATCCTGTATCCATCTCTGTCATAATACAATGGATATTTGTCTTTATCACTAAGATAAATGCTGTTTCTCAACATGTTGACGATGTGAATATGTTAAATGTTCGGAAAAATTAATGTTGTATAATTTTAAAATGATGGAATATATAGTTCAATGGTGCGCAGAAACTTTATTACAGACAAAAGATATGAAAGTCAGTCTGCAAACCAGTTTAAATAGTATTAGCAATAGCAATAGTAAGTACATCCATTAATATATCTATGATAAAGGATAACATATATATATATATATATATATATATATATATATATATATATATATAGAAGAGGAAACGGATGACACTATTTTTTGGTGACATCGGACAACACTGTGCATTTTCAAAGTTTTCAAAGTCCAAATAGTAGATCCAAACCGTTAAATATGATGGATATATTAAAATGTGCTTGCAGATCAAATTTTACATTTTTTTGAATTTTTTTACTATTTATTAAGTATTTTATGTTTTCAAACCATTGAATTTTTATACCTATCTTAATAAATAATTCAAAAATTCAAAAAAATGTAAAATTTGATCTGCAAACATATTTTAATATATCCATCATATTGAACGGTTTAAATTGACTGTTTTGACTTTAAAAATGTAAGGTGTCATCCCATGTTACCAAAAAATAGTATCATCCGATCCATCCTCAATATATATAGGACAGTGCTACGGTGCTACGTGTAGCATAGAGGCATCCGTGCTACGGCTTAATTTTTGAGTTTTCAAAATCCTAACGGTCGATCCGAACCATTCAACATGATCTCCATATGAATATGTACTTGCAAACCAAATTTTACATTTTTTAGAATTTTTTTACTATTTATTAAGCCACTTTGAAAAAAACACTAATTTGTACACAACAGTAAACTTTTCTGGACCATTAGATCAGGGATTTTCAAAGTGGCTTAATAAATAGTAAAAAAATTCTAAAAAAAATGTAAAATTTGGTTTGCAAGTACATATTCATATAGAGATCATGTTGAACGGTTCGGATCGACCGTTAGGATTTTGAAAACTCAAAAATTGAGCCTTAGCACGGAGGGGCTCTATGCTACGCGTAGCATATTAGCAAAATCATATATATATATATATATATAGAGTTGGGCTATGGTGAGTTGTGAAGTAAGATGTCATTTTTACTTCACGCTCATATTTTCATTTTGAAAATCCAAACAACCGATCCGAACCGCTCAACATGTTCTCTATATTGAAATATGCTTGGAGACTAAATTTTACATTTTTTGGAACTTTTACTATTTATTAAGCCACTTTGAAAATCATTGATCCGGTGGTCCAGAAAATTTTACTGTTCAAAGTGGATCAGCAATTTCAAAGTGGCTTAATAAATTGTAAAAAAATTCCAAAAAATATAAAATTTAGTCTCCAAGCACATTTCAATATTTAGAAAAAGTTGAATGGTTTGGATCGGTAGTTTAGATTTTTAAAATGAAAATATGGCGTGAAGTAAAACGACGTTTTACTTCACAACTCACCATAGCCTATATATATATATATATATATATATATATATATATATATAGAGTAAGGCTACGGTGCTTTGCAAAGTAAACCCACCCCTTTACTTCGGGCCACTTTTTAGATTTTGAAAATCCAAACAACCGATCCTAACCGTTCAACATGTTCTAAATATTGAAATGTGCTTGCAGACTAAATTTTACATTTTTTGGAATTTTTTTACTATTATTAAGCCACTTTGAAAGTTTCTGATCCGGTGGTCCAGAAAATTTTACTGTTTTTTACTGTTCACCGTTGGATCAGCGATTTTCAAAGTGGCTTAATAAATAGTAAAAAAATTCCAAAAATGTAAAAATTTGGTCTCGAAGCACATTTCAATATTTAGAACATGTTGAACGGTTCGAATCGGTTGTTTGGATTTCAAAATCCAAAAAGTAGCCCGAAGTAAAGGGGTGGGTTTACTTTGCAAAGCACCGTAGCCTTACTCTATATATATATGAATCTGGCTAATATGCTACGCGTATATAAGGGCCCCTCCGTGCTACGGCTCACTTTTTGAGTTTTCAAAATCCTAACGGTCGATCCGAACCGTTCAACATGATCTCCATATTAATATGTACTTGCAAACCAAATTTTACATTTTTAGAATTTGTTTACTATTTATTAAGCCACTTGAAAATTATTGATCCAATGGTCCAGAAAAGTTTACTGTTGTGTACAAATTAGTGTTTTTTCAAAGTGACTTAATAAATAGTAAAAAAATTCTAAAAAATGTAAAATTTGGTTTGCAAGTACATATTAATATGGAGATCATGTTGAACGGTTCGGATCGACCGTTAGGATTTTGAAAACTCAAAAAGTGAGCCGTAGCACGGAGGGGCCTTATATACGCGTAGCACCGTAGCACTGTCCTATATATATATATATATAGATGGGCTATTGTACTTCGCGAAGTAAAACCCCCGTTTACTTCACGCTCATATTTTCATTTTGAAAATCCAAACAACCGATCCGAACCGTTCAACATGTTCTAAATATTGAAATGTGCTTGGAGACTAAATTTTACATTTTTTGGAATTTTTTTACTATTTATTAAGCCACTTTGAAAATCGCTGATCCACTGTGAACAATAAAAAACAGTAAAATTTTCTGGACCACCGGATCAGCGATTTTCAAAGTGGCTTAATAAATAGTAAAAAAATTCAAAAAAAATGTAAAATTTAGTCTCCAAGCACATTTCAATATTTAGAACATGTTGAACGGTTCGGATCGATTGTTTGAATTTTCAAAATGACAAAATATGGCCCGAAGTAAACGGGGGGTTTTACTTCGCGAAGTACAATAGCCCATCTATATATATATATAGGCAAATTCTTCTATGGACATAAGGACCTATTTGTAAAATGAGCAAATTTTCATTTTCAAAGTTCAAACAGTCGATCCGACCGTTCAACATTATCTCCATATTAAAATGTACTTGGAGGTCAAATTTTACATTTTTTTGAATTTTTTTACTATTTATTAAGATGGGTACAAAATTCAATGGTCTGAATTTGACTAGTTTTGTAAAATACTTAATAAATAGTAAAAAAATTAAAAAAAAATGTAAAATTTGACCTCCAAGTACATTTTAATATGGAGATAATGTTGAACGGTCGGATCGACTGTTTGAACTTTGAAAATGAAAATATGTTCATTTTACAAATAGATCCTTATGTCCATAGAAGCATCCCTCATATATATATATATATATATATATATATATATATATATATATATATATAGTATGGCTAATTTGCTGCTGGCAGCATTTCGGCCAGCTGCTGCCGGGCTATATTTAGCCATACGATGTTCAAACAACAAATCCAAACTGTTAGATGTGATCTCTATATTAAAATCTACTTGAAGACCAAATTTTACATTTTTTGGAACTTTTACTATTTATTAAGCCACTTTGAAAATTTCAGATCATATGGTCCATACTGTTTTTACTGTTCACCCGGATCAGTAATTTTCAAAATGACTTAATAAATAGTAAAAAAATTCCAAAAAATGTAAAATTTGGTCTCCAAGTAGATTTTAAAATAGAGATCACATCTAACGGTTTGGATTTGTTGTTTGAACATCGTATGGCTAAATATAGCCCCGGCAGCAGCTGGCCGAAATGCTGCCAGCAGCAACTTAGCCATACTCTGTATATATAGAGTAAGGCTACGGTGCTTTGCAAAGTAAACAGCCCTCTTTACTTCGGGCTACTTTTTCAATTTGCAAAACTCAAACAATCGATCCGAACCGTTCAACATGTTCTAAATATTGAAATGTGCTTGGAGACCAAATTTTACATTTTTTGGAATTTTTTTACTATTTATTAAGCTACTTCGAAAATCGCTGATCCAACGGTGAACAGTAAAAAACAGTAAAATTTTCTGGATCACCGGATCAGACTTTTTCAAAGTGGCTTAATAAATAGTAAAAAAATTCCAAAAAATATAAAATTTGGTCTCCAAGCACATTTCAATATTTAGAACATGTTGAACGGTTCGGATCGGTTGTTTGAGTTTTGTAAATTAAAAAAGTGGCCCGAAGTAAAGAGGGCTATTTACTTTGCAAAGCACCGTAGCCTTACTCTATATATATATATATATATATATATATATATATATATATATATATATATATAGAGGAGGGATCCACTTACAACAAATTTGAGTTACAACAAAGTTACAACATTCATTTTTTTCATTTTCAAAGTCCAAATCGTTGATCCAACCGTTCAACATGATCTCCACAATAAAATGTACTTGCAGATCAAATTTTACATTTTTTTGAATTTTTTTACTATTTATTAAGTATTTTACAAAAAATAGCCATACTTAGACCATTGAATTTTGTACCCATCTTAATAAATAGTAAAAAAATTCAAAAAAATATAAAATTTGATCTGCAAGTACATTTTATTTAGATGATCATGTTGAACGGTTTGGATCGACGATTTGGACTTTGAAAATGAAAAAAATGAATGTTGTAACTTTGTTGTAACTCAAATTTATTGTAAGTGGATCCCTCCTCATATAACAATTACTACCTAGGCGCTATCACAAAAAGTGAATTATCTTAATGTTTTGTTCTTATTCATTGAATCATTATCCAAGTGTACTATAGCATCAGCTTTGATCAACTGGTAGATTTTTTTAATTTTGAATAAGAAATACTTAGAATTAGAATAACATCAATTGCCTTACATCACCTTATCACATCACATGTGCATATGTTTCTCTTTACTTTTTGTTTGAAATCGATGTGCTTCTATTTGTAATATGATTGATAAGCATATTCAGCCTTCTCCAACTTAGTTTGTGTAAAGCGACAGTCAAATTAAAAATCTAAATGCTTGCACGGTCCCCGCGCTAGAGTGGAAAAAATAGCACGGTCGAGCCTGTTTTGTTACGGAATGACACAGTTATGACATGGTATGGCACGACAAACATGTCAGTTATGTGCCGTAACTTGCTTGTCCCGTGCCGTGACAATTTGAGTGATGTGATCATCTTTAAAAACTTGGCACGACGCGGTACAACATGTCAAGTGAAAGATCTAGTCATGACATATTGTCACGCGAGTCACGTGTAATTAGAACCATTAGATATTAATCAAATGGTGAATCTTGAATAACTAACTTAAATTATAATCAAATGATCACGCGAGTCAAGTTTGGTCACAGCGTGATCATTCGCGTGCCGTGACTATCTCTTGACATTTTGGTCATGGCACAACACAACACGTGAAAAATTAACTTGATCCCGGCACAACACAAGACCAAAGTCACGGCACAACACGACACATGTTTTCAGGGGCGGACCCAAGTAGTCATGGGGAAGGCAGCTGCCCCCTGGCTTTTGAGTTTTAGTGGAAATCTATTGGTCCTGACCGACTTTACCCCCCTGAAATTTTTTTTATCCCTCTCTGGATGTTTGATTTGTAACTTGGATTAAATTTAGAGTTAAAATTGAAATAAATTTGTTGAATTTTGATTGATAATTAAAATTATAAGTTAAAGTATCAGAAATTATAATTCAAAGCATTGAAAAGTATAAATTAAAGTACTATTTTTTTATCGAATACCCAATTAGTTAATTAATTTAAATCCAATTAGCTATTTAAACCCGATTCGATATTTTTTGTTCCCTCGACGAAAATCCTGAATCCGCCTCTGCGTGTTTTCCACTCTAGTCCCCGCACAAATATTGATGAGTACCATAGACTTTGCAATTGTGAGTAGGAACTGTTGCCATAAAAAATAATGTGAGAGCATGCATCACACACAACTTGTATTTGGTCGTGAAAAAGGAACAAAATTGCACGTGAAATTAGAATAAAGGAATATTTATCGTCAAAAGAGAGAGAAGAAAGGGTGGTTAAAATTTTAGACGGCGATTGTCACATTTGGATATGATGATACCCCGTGATGATTGATAAGCATATTCAGCCTTCTCCAACTTAGTTTGTGTAAAGCGACAGTCAAATTAAAATCTAAATGCTTGCACGGTCCCCGCGCCAGAGTGGAAAAATGGCATGGTCGAGCCGGTTTTGTTAGGAATGGCACAGTTATGGCACGACATGGCACGGCATGCATGTCAGTTACGTGCCGTGACTCGCTTGTTCCGTACCGTGACAATTTGCGTGCTGTGATCATTTTTAGAAAACTTGACACGGTACGGTACAACATGTCATAATTAGAACATTGCCACGTGAGTCAGGTGTAATTAGAACCATTAGTTATTAACTAAATGAATCTTGAATAAACTAACCTAAATTATGATCAAATGATCATGCGAGTCATGTTTGCTCACGGCGTGATCATTCGCGTACCGTGACTATCTCTTGACATTTTGGTCATGGCACAACACAACACGTGAAAAATTAACTTGATCCCGGCAAACACAAGACCAAAGTCACAGCACGGCATGACACGACACGTGTTTTCAGGAGCGGACTTAGGTAGTCCCAGGGAGGAAGCTGTCCCTCCTGGATTTTTGAGTTTTAGTGGACATCTATTGGTCCTGACCGGCTTTGCTCTCCCTGAAATTTTTTTTGCCCCCTCTGAGAGGGATGTTTGATTTGTAATTCGGATTAAATTTAGGGTTAAAATTAAAATAAATTAGTTGAATTTTGGTTGATAATTAGAATTATAAGTTAGAGTATCAGAAATTATAATTTAAAATATTAGAAAGTATAAGTTAAAGTATCATTTTTTATCAAGTACCCAGTTAGTTAATGGATTTAAATCCAATTAGCTATTTAAATCCGATTCGATATTTTTTTGCCTCCCCTGACGAAAATCCTGAATCCGCCTCTGCGTGTTTTCCACTCTAGTCCCCGCACGAATATTGATGAGTACCATAGACTTTAGTAAAATAATGTGAGAGCATGCATCACACAACTTGTATTTGCGCGTGAAAAAGGAACAAAATTGCACGTGAAATTCGAATAAAGGAATATTTGATCGTCAAAAGAGAGAGAAGAAAAGGGTGGTTAAAATTTTAGACGGCGATTGTCACATTTGGATAAGTTGTATATCCTTTTTCTTTTTTAAAAGGAATCAATTAATCAATTGCATTTTGTATTTACCATCTCTTTACTTTATTTGTTGTAACAATTTTTTACCATTTCTTTTTCTTCCATTTAAGAGCATCAAATTCCTATCTTCGTAAAGTTCTTTTGTCCTTTTGCCCCGAAAGTACCACCACTTCCATTAACACAAATTCAAGGGGGCATTTTAATTTTTTTTGTTGTTGTTGTTGAGAAGGAATAATTTATCCACGAAGCTCTAAAAGAAAATAAAGGAAAAAAAAAGATGGAGACAGGAGAGGAGATGAGGCCTCACCTCACCTCACCTTATAATGCGATGATGGCCAAATGGGCTTCGATTTGTCGTCGGTTGTCCATTTTCGTACGGACAAATTACAAAATTGCAATTATTATTATTCTATTTTTGACTTACCCTTTGACTGCTGCCCTTATACCTCTCCTTTTTTATTCTCAAATGGACATGTCCGGTCCCTCTTTTTAATTTATGATTGTGGACATATCAACATATTGATTGCGGAGTAGGTCGGATGGGCTCTAGGTTCGTTCAATTTGCTTTACGATTTGTGCGCTCTACTTTAATATTCGTATGCCCTCGCGTCAATTTTCGTGTACATGAATCTTAAATCGGATCGGACGGTCCTGAAACGCATCGAACCTACTCCATTCTCCAACATATAACATGAATAAATAGATTCAAGTCCGCTGTTATAGAAACATGATCCTGCTCTTCCTATAGAAAACAACCGATTTGAATCCTACAAAAATAGTATGATGACATTTTTATTTTTCCTCCTGAAGAAATAACAATCACATGCATGCAATTTCTTTCAACTCTTGAATCTAGCAAACAAATAATTGTGTGATATAGTTATTTTTTGCAACTAAAAAAAGTGATATGCAAAAAAACATAAGTGCAATGTGCTCTATCATCATAAAGCTAAAACAAATTTTTCATTAAGAATTTAACCGTGTAGAAAAGAAAATTATTTCTCAGACATAAGCATGGTGATCTCAAAAGATTTGATGTACTAAGAAATAATTTTTTTTATATTTGATGTCTCCCTAAATTTTGAAGCCAAATGGTGCTGCTTAAAGCTCGTTAAGAAAGTTGCTCTATAACTTTACAGTCAAACAAGCACTCGTTAGTGCAGCTTAAAATTTAATCTCTATATCCTTGCTAAAAAGACAATTTGGAAACTATATATTAATTGCGAACGAGGTCAATTTGGGTCCGATGTCCATTGGACTCAAAGTGAGTTCGATGGGTTCAATAACTGTCGATCTGCTTTAAGATTAGTGCACGCAACTTTCGCGGCTGCTTTAAAATTCATGCGCACGAATCTTAAAACATATCGGACGGTCCCGAAATCCATCGGACCCAAATTTGAGTTTGATAGGCATCGGACCCAACATGCTCTAATTGCGAACATATGAGAAGCAGGAGAAATGGGTATTGTTTGGGAAATGGAGAGCACAGAGAAAGGTGGATTTCTTTGTTGATTATTCCAAAAGAGGGGGCGACAAAACAAACCAAAATCCAAATGAGGTTCCACTATTAATTGAATTGAAAGTAACAGAAGAAAGAGAGAACTAAGAACTTATCTCTGGGCCATACTTCACGTGGGAAACCTATCCAAACTCGGCATACGAAATAAGAATCCTAACTAATGGGCCCCCACAGACCCACTTTGTGGCCCATTAGATTCTTATCCGTCACCATCAAATTTACAGATCTGTCCTCCCACCTCAATTTTGCACTTAAAATCTGAAAATTCAGTACCACAAAATTGTTGGCAAACGGATGCATCACTGTTGATATGATATGAATCAATAAAATTGGTACACAGTATGTATAAATTTTACCGAAATTTTTATTCATGACATTGAAATAATACAAAGTAAAAAACATATATAACATGACATTTCATGTATTTAAAAAAAAAAATATCATTTTAGTTGAATTATCCAGCATAATATATGACTAGCTCCGCTGGATAATCTAGCAAAAGGCCGGTAGTGTATTAAATAGGGTACCAGCCAGAAAATGACCGGTAGTTGATTAAATAGGGTACCGGCCATTTTCTGGCCGGTAGGGACATTTTTATTAAATCCCAGCGAACCTGGGTATATTAATTAATTTGTAATAAACTTTGGATATTAATAAAAATGTCGGCGATTATCCATTGTCATGGGAAGACTAAAAAAAAAGGCTATTGCGAATAACGTAGCTATCGCGTCGTACATAGCGTTTTTTTTCTTTTTAAAAATTAATTCCATATTTCTACTAATTATCAACATTATTAATATTAGAGAATTGAGGTAACAATCAAATAACAACTATTTTTTTTTTAGGGTTAGTGAGCAATGACTCACCAACATTTTGTATTAAATAAGGCAAAAATATTTACAACTAATCTAAGTTTATACTTTTTTCAATCATGCTAATAAAAAAAAAAGATCTACAAGGTAACATTCTTTAATAGTTTATACCTTGCATTACATATTATAATAGACAAAGAGTAATTAATTTTACAAATGAAACGAAGTCAGTACCTATTTGATATTTTACAGATCACGATAATTGAAATAAGCTTTCAATTGAAACGAATGACAATAATTTTACAAGTGAATACTAGATGAAGAGCAAGCAAAAGGAAGAATTAATATTTGAATATTCTCGGATATAAAATGAGAGACTAAATCACAAATAGGAACAGAATCACAGAAGCCCATGCAAATTGCTTACCGCTATAACGGTTATAGCTGAATTAGCGAACTTTTATTCTATAACGTAGCTTTTATGGTCCAAAAAAAGCTGTAGCTAGCTATTTAGAACACTGATTATAATTTTTTGTGTGTTTTTACAAAAGTGGGCTGTAAAATATATTAATTTATGACAATGAGCATGAAAAAAAGTAGGCTGCTTTCATCATATTATCCTTCCTGCTCCAATTTCCCTATTTCATACCAATTAAATATCAAAAATAAAAATAAATGAGTTCATTTTGTTTATGTAGTTACAGAGCACCTAGTCACCAAAAGGAAAAGTATGTACCAAAAAAAATGAAAAACAACAACAACAACAACCAATCATTGGATCAACTTAAATACTTAGGTCCCCATTGTAATTAGTTTGAAAACAATGTTGTAAAAATAATAAGAATGATAAACATATTGTAAGCAAATTTTAGAAGGTGGGTAATGTACAGTGTCAATCTGTGTTGCATAGATACGAGGAACGGGTATTGTATCGGATACGATACGGATATACGGTAATTTTCAAAAGTTAAAGATATGATACGGCTATTATATATAATATTTTTTATTATTTTAATTATATTATTAATTCAACACTTGTATTATATAAATTAAATATCAAAATACAACACTATAGCAAAATAAGATTAAATATAATAAATACTCTCTTATAACAATAAATGTGAAGTGGTCTAGTGGTAGAGGGCTATGAGTGTTAAGCCAGAGGTCTTATAACAATAACTGTCTGATCTGCTTTAAGATTCGTGCCTGCAACTTTTGCAGCTGCTTTAAAATTCATGTGCACAAATCTTAAAGTGGATCGGACAGTTGCGAAACCCATCAGACCCAAATTTGAGTTCGATGGGCATCGGACCCAAGCTGTTCTCGTTAAGCCACAGAACCCCTCTTCAAATCTCCGTAGCGGCTAAAAAAATATAATTTTAGCACGGTGCACGGTGGACCACCTCACGTACCTTGGTGCGGTGCACTGTGGACCAAACGAATCCAGACATATCCAGACGAGTCAGAGCGTATCGGAGACTGTATCAAAGGATTAAGGATACGCCACATAAGCCAATACGCCAGTTGGCGTATCGGATACGTATCGGAGCCGTATCGGGCGCGTATCGGTATCGGATACGTGTCTGATACGGGTACGAAGCCCAATCCGAAGTATCCGAGTAACCTAGGTGTCAATTGATGCCACTAAATTATTTATTTATGAAAACACTTAAAATTATGAGGAGGGTTCCAATG
Source organism: Carex parvula (assembly GCA_025461045.1). Lineage (NCBI taxonomy): Eukaryota > Viridiplantae > Streptophyta > Magnoliopsida > Poales > Cyperaceae > Carex > Carex parvula. The sequence goes on from JAJGRW010000832.1 coordinate 915,675, forward strand.
CCTCCATTTTTTCATGCCTCCACCATGCCTCCATTTTTAAAACTTTAATAACTCAAAATTTAAAACTTAAAAGTCAAAATAAAACCGTTGGATATGATCTACATCATTATATCTATACACGTGTAAAAAATTATGACATTTCAATTTTGTTTTGGTTGTCATCAAGAGCTTGTAAAAAACGTACTAATGTGGATAATTTCTAGACGTTGAGTTTTGAACTTATTGATTCACATAAAGACAAAATTGAAATATCATAATTTTTTATGAGCACATAGATAAAATGATGTAGATCATATCCAACGGTTTTATTTTGACTTTTAAATTTTAAATTTTGAGTTATTAAAGTTTTAAAAATGGAGGCATGGTGGAGGCATGAAAAATGGAGGCATTGGAACCCTCCTCTAAAATTATATAAGATTTCAATTTTATTCAATTTTTTTGTTTGCAAAATTATCTTAATTGAGACCATGACCAAAATCTTATCTTCCCCACTGATTAATGTACATGTCTTAATTTGTGTTAGTTTGTTATAAATGCAGTTGGTTCATTCGTCACCTATTAATAATGGTATTAAAGCCTTACTATTACTAGTCACTTTTTTCAAATTTTCTGAATCACAATTAAATCTTTTATTTTCATTAATAAAGGTCTCAATCTCTTCTCTCTTATTAATCATTAATCATGTAGATGTCCTAATTAACTAACTCATCTTTTAGATTAAATACCAGCCCTCTGATCAAATAGTCTGCCTTTGTTTGTTTCTATGCATCTTTTTGATGTTTTTTTACTTGTAGAAGTATAAATTTATTTAGAAAAGTACTCGCCATCGCCTTTCTAATGCTTTGCGTCTCACATAATCTACGCTTTCCTCGTCTTTCCCCATTTTTTTGAAAACTTTACTAAGCCCCCTTATTTGATTGTCAGATACTCGTCTTATTAAGATGTCATTTAAGAAATTTTGAGATTGATTGATAATTGATTGGTCATTTAAATGACGAACTTAGTAGGTTCTTAAATAATATTGTTGTTCATATGGCATACAATTAGTTTCAATATCTCGATCTTTTATCTTATTATACTAATTGACTTTTTATTTATAATTTGAATTTAGAATCAATCTATTTTAATATCATTCATAGATATTATTGAATAATTATTTTTTCATTGGTCTATTTTTTAAATATATGTTATTTTGTATGAGAATTATTTTGTTCTCTTATAATATGTCTCTTTTGTAATGCGCGGATCCGATACTAATTTATATGTTATGCACACTAAAATCTGAACAAATGATCATTTCTCGGAAGTCACCATTAAATACTGCAATTGACCTACTAGGTCATTTGAATGAGAACGGAGTAGGTCCGATGCCCATCGGACCTACTTATAGGTTCAACAAGCACGATGACCATCCGATCTAATTTAAAATTGTGCGTACGAAAATTGAAGCAAATGCGCAGTTTAAAGCGTTCTGCATGAATCTTAAAGCAAATCGATGGTGATTAAACTCATCAAACCAAAGTAGGTCCGATGAGCATCGGGCCTAGTCTCAAGTGCATTTGAATTCCTTGCAATTAGTGATGCTACCTGTTATGATCCGGATATAGGGTTGAATTTGAGTGATTTTGGTCAGGGTTGAAAGATTCTAATTGATAAAAAATGTGGGAGGATATAAGGATTCGAATTTGCTGTTATTCAAATGGAATAACATGACTTGTTATTTCAAACTCAACCGTTGGATTTTTCATATGCAAATTTCAACAAAGAACAACCGTTAGATTTAAAATAACAGACTTTTGTTATTCCATTTGAATAGTAACACATTTCAATTCAAGATATAAAGAAACGTTACCGGAAGCAATTAACACTAATCTACTTCTAAAAAATAACATTCATAACAAAGTTTGATATATTTTATGTTGTATTGATTGCTTGATTACAACTCAAACACAAATAACTTTTTTTAAGTAAAAGTTGGAAGTCAAACTGACCTCAATTGTTTAATATCCATAAGAAATTCTTTCTTTCGTATTTTAAGTCTGCAACCTCTCACACAAAAGACATTACTTTTGCTACTAGACTAAAGACTAACTCTTCACACACAAATACATATATATACTCCACTAAGAGCATCTATATCCCTAGTACTATTAGAGTTTCTAATCTGATGTAGTAGTTTCTAATACAGTTTCAGAGATGTGGGAGAGTTTCTTATTTAGAATCTATGCAGTAAAGTTTCTTATTAAGAAATTATTTATAAACTCCATATTGATCAAATTATTGTCTCAAATTATTTGTCATTTTTAATTTATTGTTGACGTGACTTAATAGAAACTCGAAAATTAATTTCAGAGATGTGAAAGTTAGAAACTTGAGAGACCTTAATTTCTAAAAAGTGATTAACAGTTATTTAAAAACTCATTTGAGTTGCAGAAATATAGATGCTCTAACGCTACTAACACTATTACCACTACTACAACAGTAACACACTTTCATAATGTAACCGCCCACTGCTCCTAAATTTTATCATAACATGAAAATAAATGACTGACTACTTCTAGATATTCAAAATTAAGTAATTAACATATACAATACATAATACAAGAACTCAAAATTAGAAGACTTTTGATGGACTTACTGAATAACAGTCCATTACAATCCAATTTTGATCACCATAGGCTCCGAATCATAAAAAATATAAAATATCAAAGTTGTAGATTTCGTCGTCTATTTTTCAATGCACTTGAAATCACGTCTATTGAACTTGTAAAGAGAAAGTTATGATTAAAATAGTTATGAGAGATCAATTTGAGAACTATATTTATATTTGTATCATGTGCCGCAATCCTCTCTAATCTGAGTCTGTTTTCTGTATATTGATCTTGACCAGTTTGCCTTCAAATTTGTTCTCAAATTTTGGATCTTTTGCAAATAAAATTATGCAAAGACCCAAATGTGAAAATTATATAAGTCTTCTATATATATTTAATATAAAAGACTTATATTCTCAAATTTTGGGTCTTTTGTAAATAAAACTATGCAAAGACTCAAAATGTGAAAATTATATGTGTTCTCGATCTGCTTCTGTATGTAATACAAAAGAGGCGAAGGGGATATATATATATAGAGGAGGGTTCAAATGCAACATGATTTTTGTGCTCCAATATACTCCACATCATTTATCTCTATTTTCAAAATCCGAACAGTCGATCTGAATCGCTCAACTGTTCGGATCGACTGTTCGGACTTTAAAAATAGAGATAAAAAATATAAAACATATTGGAGCACAAAAAATTATAATTAATGCATTTGAACCCTCCTCTGTAGATATATATGATGTAAAATGATAAGTAGAGCAGAGAGCCAGAGAGAGGATGGTGAGGTCAAGCGTGGGAAGGAAAGGACAAAGAAGAGAAAAGACAAGGGTTTATGGCAGGAGGAGATATGGCCAGTTTGCGACAGAGAAAGGGAGGTAGAGAGATGGAGACTCGAGGGACCCATAGTATCAGTTGCACTGTTGGACTGTTGGGTGCGTGTGCCTTGCATTTTGTGCTTATTTGGCACTATATATTGACTAGTTTGTCAATTTCTCTACTCTTCATAGATTAGATAGATATTAGATAGATGTCATAAATTTGTACGCATGCATGTGCAGGAGAACACAGGTAAATTATAATTAGTTCATTCATCAGTACCAATAGCAACCATGCAGTGCTGAATGCTGAGTGCTCTCGTCTCGTTGCTCTCAGATTCATTGCTCTCAGATTCAGGTCTTTGCAAATTAATCATTGCGCCCTTTAATAGATATTGGTATGAAAATACTTTCCCCCGAACCGCATCACACCTGTTGACACTCCTATATTATATGTGACGGTTGCGGTCCTGTTTATTCTGAATAACAACAAAGATGCATCATGAGCGGAGAGGATCGGATATCCTATTAACATTTATAACACTACACCTGTTGGGTCGCCAGTCGCTGAAAACTCAAAAAAAATAAAAATAAAAATTTAAGTGTTTCAGCGGCGACGAAACCTTCAGCGACCGTCGCCCATAGCCTTCAGCGACCGATTTGGCCCGGTCGCTGAAGGGTACCCCTAAAAAGCCCCCGCCAAAGTCTTTCTTCCCTCTTTCTTCTCTCTGATTCCCGCCGGTTTAGGTTTAGCTAAACCAAAAAAAACACGGAACCGCCCGACCCCCGGCCACCCCGCTGGCGCCCGAACCCCAGCCACCCCGACCTCTTCTCTCTCTTTGTCTCTCTCTCTCTCTAGAGGCTGACACTGCGGCTGCCGCCCGAACCGTATAACACCCGTTGACAGCTCCTATATTATATGTGACGGTTGCGGTCCTGTTTATTCTGAATAGCAACAAAGATGCATCATGAGTGGAGAGGATCGGATATCCAATTAACATTTATAAGATATGAGGAAAATAAAATTTTATTTAACAATCATAGTAACTTAACAACTATAATAATTGTAGTTTATTAAAGTAAAAGTAATTAAATTAAGGTGTAGATATATTCATAATAATTACTTTGATAAGTGAATCAGATTTGCTGTGATTATAAAACTATGGTCCCAACATGTATCAATGTTGATCACAACTCTTAATTATAAGATGGGGCTGGAGACACAGGAGATGTTGGCATTAATTGTATCCAACTTAATTTCTAATTTTTCAATTAAATATTCACGGAATTTCCGTTAATAAATAGGATTTTCATGATATTTTCTTAGAATTTCCTTTTAAGCAAGCTCAACCCCCAAGCAAGAGAGCTTAGCTGATCATGAATCATGATTTATCTTTCTTTACCTTTTTGTTTGTTTTGATAATTAAAGATATTGTTTGATTATGTTTTAGGAACCGAATCTCCAACCTTTTTGTAGAAAGAAAATTCCTGCCAACACAGTCCATTTATCCATTCATTCATGATCTGAATGATCAGAATTGAAAGTAGAGAGAGTAATTGAGTTTTGAGAAGATAACCAAATATTTTAGAAAGCTGATAACAGTACCCGCGCTACAGTACCTGCACTGTATCTGCATCATAACTACCATAACTACCATAACTATCTAGGGGACCGCAAAAACTCCAGCACTGAATTTTTTTTCTAAGTATTAATATGTATGTAAGGAAGTATTTATACCTATGAGGTGAACAATTTTTACGTAAATATTATTTCTCCAACCAAATCTCTCAAACTTACCCGCACTATAAATATCTGTGGGGACCACTCAAACTACATGGGGGGCCATACACGTTTTTAAAGATGGTTTTTTTTTTTTCTTCATTCAATCTCATCCATATTTCTGACGATCTGTGAGAAATTTTGTGAATCTAAAACCACGAACGCCTTCTATACAATTTTCTCTTTCAAATGAGATCCATGATGACATACTTTCGGACTCGTCGGCACACAAGTTTTTATAACTCGTTGTGCAAGTATTTATACGTATACTTGTAAGTATTTTTTGTATATGACACTGGATGACTTCTGAAAGTATTAATATCAAGTACTGCAGAAGTATTTATACCTATGTGGTCAACTATTTTTGTTAGAAGAAGATTGACACGGAAACAATTGGAGAAGTTTGATGCAGTGATACGGGACCCGCACTACTTCATTAGAGGAAGGTTGACACGAGGACGATTGGGGACTGGAAAAACAATGATCATAACAAGTTACGCATCAAAGTATTAATATCTTATTTTCAAATGTTACTATCTTATCATCCAAGTATTTATATCTATAAAGGTTGACGCAGAGACAAGTACGGAGACTGGGAAAGGAGTGACCATATAATTAGTGGGAACCATAAAAGAAGAGTGCTGAGATTTTAAAATAATAATTAGTGGATGTCATATAATTAGTGAGGACATATAATATATTTTTAGAATAATAATTAGTGGAAACCATAGTACATAATTTCTCTAAATAAGATGCGGGGATTTTTGGGGTACTGAATTGAGGGTACTCAAATTATTATTCAATATTTTAATCCTGACTTTTCAAAACATGAATGGATGGATGGACTGTGTTGACAGGAATTTCGATTCCATGTTTTTTTTATGTGGGCAGTGAATTCGATTTCATGCTTTTTTGATATTTTTTTATTGAGATGTATGAATCTATATATAAATATATGGATATATGTTATTTTTTTTTATTAAAGAGCTCTAGGACAATATCCAACATCGTTTAAATATTATTTTCAAGAATTAAACCAGTAACTTATCCGTAAGGAAACACAACTTGCCACTTTACTAAGCCTTCATCATATGTTGATTTTGTTCATGAATCATAAAAAATGTACAGAAAGTTCTATTTCTCTATGCCATTTTAGGAGTCCCCTTCCTTTTTGTGTATGGGATTGCCTGCTTATTTAATTGAAACAAACATTTATTAATTTGTAACTTAATTGTGAAATTATACTTGTATCCAAACGCTTTCAAGACGTAATATATTGACATTGTAATAAGAAGTTACTATTCTCTTGAGTCTATCAATTGAAGGAGCACCTGAAAGCATAAATGAATGGATTAATACATTTTCAAAGATGATGGATATATACCTGGAAGGAGAGAGATAGTAGTCGTTGGAAGGCAAAGCGCCATAGGAGGCAGCACACAGCCATTGCCTAGCTATGGGCCTACCTGTTAATGCCATGACATCAAGTGCAAATGTGGACCCACAAAACATGTTTGTTTCTACAATTTCCAATTTAATTTTCTAATTTTTCTTTTATATAAAAAGGAGTACGTACTCGAGTTTCAAATTTCTTAGTCATACGGAATAGAGGTGTTCATGAGCTGAGTTGAATCCGAATTGGAGCAACTCAGATTCAAGTTGTAAATTCATGAAGTCAACTTGAGTTGCTCATTCAGATTTCGAGTTGAAAATCCAACTAGAAATCAACTCGCAAGTAACTCGTGACTCAATATAAGCCAACTCGTTGAAATTTGTGATTTTGATTTTCCTTTTTGACAAATAATCCATAGGTTTAATTTTGTATATACAAAATGTATAATAATAGTAATTAATATATATATGTGGATCTATATATAAATATATGGATATATGTTATTTTTTTTATTAAAGGGCTCCAGGACAATATCCAACATCGTTTAAATGCTATTTTTAAGAATTAAACCAATAACTTATCCGTAAAGAAACATGACTCGTGCCACTGTACTAAGTCTTCATCATATGTTTATTATTTTGTTCATGAATCAACAAAAATGTACAAAAGTTCTACTTCTCTATGCCATTTTAGGAGTCCCCTTCTTTTTTGTGTATGGCATTGCTTGCTTATTTGAAACAAACATTTATTAATTTGTAACTTAATTGTGAAATTATACTTGTATCCAAACGCTTTCAAGACATAATATATTGACATTGTAAGACGTTGCTATTCTCTTGATGAGTCTATCATTTGGAGGAGCACCTGAAAGCATAAATGAATGGATTAATATAATTTCAAAGATGATGGATATATACCTAGTCGTTGTGATAGAAGGAGAGAGATAGTAGTCGTTGGAAGGCAAAGCGCCATAGGAGGCTGCACACAGCCATTGCCTAGCTATGGGCCTGCCTGTTAATGCCATGACATCAAGTACAAATGTGGACCCACAAAACATGTTTGTTTCTACAATTTCCAATTTAATTTTCTAATTTTTCTTTTTTATAAAAGGAGTACTTGAGTTTCAAATTTCTTAGTCATACGGAATAGAGGTGTTCATGAGCCGAGTTGAATCCGAATAAGAACAACTCAGATTCAACTTGTGAATTCATGAAGTCAACTCGAGTTGCTCATTCAGATTCTGAGTTGAAAATCCAACTAGAAATCAACTCGCAAGTAACTTGAGTCATCAACTCGTGACTCAATATAAGCCAACTCGCTGAAATTTGTGATTTTGATTTTCTTTTTTGACAAATAACTCATAGGTTTAATTTCCATTCATTCATAGTATTGTATATACAAAATGTACGATAATAGTAATTAATATACAAAAGAGTTGTCAGAAAAGCCCAATTGGCCCGGCGGCCCGTTCTTTACCCGGTCGGCCCAACGCTGTGATGGGCCAGGTAAGGGCAAGCCTAGAGACGGGTCAGGCCAGGTCTGGGCTTATGCCAAAGCCCACAAGCCTTTATGTTAAAAAGAACAAGCAGAACAACAGCCTTTATTTACATTAAACTATGAATAATTTTGTGCTCTAGTAGCAAAATCGCACTGTTGTTTGTTGTTAAACTATGAATTATTTTTTCTTCCATTAGAAAAATCATATTAAGAATTGTTTTGTTGTCTTGTACGGTCTATTTGATGTGGTTGAATATGGATGGGCCAACGGGTATGGGCAGGCCAGGCAGACCCGTGAGCAAGGACAAGCAAGGACAGGCAGACATGGGCTTGGGGGAAAGGCCCATGGGCGGGCCGGACATAGATTTTTAAGCCCATCATATTGGGTCAGGCAGGTGGGCCGTCAGTTTTTAACAGGCAGGCCAGGCATGGGCTTAGCAAAATACCCGTGGGCTCAGCCCATTGCCATCCCTAGCCATTAGGGGTTAGAGACATAGAAAAGTGACTAAGTGGGGACTGAGAAGTGGAATTTCAGAAAATATACTACTAACCTGAGTTACGAGTTGCTCATGAGCAAGTTGGAGCAAACTCGAATTCAATTTGTGAGCCAACCAAGTCAGTTAAAACGAATTAGTATTACTATGACCTTTTTGTGCAGTACTAGTCATACCATGTCATATTTAATACAAACAATTTCATATGTTTTTCTTTTTTTATTTATCTTAATAGAACGATTCATGTATTTTATATGCATAAGGTGGATACAATTTTTTGTATTACTATGTATAGATTCTCATGTAGCCAATTGTATTGTTCTTTATAATAATGTATAATTTTAATGTTTTGAAAAATATTTATTTATAATTAAATTTGGCACATGTAATTTTTTTTTAAACGCAAGTTCGAAAAATAATTTTATTGTTAATAAAGCGATATCTGATTAATCATCTCCGATGCATGAAACTTTTAATACAAATTTGAACGGTTTTGTATTGTATAAAATTTTAGATGATGTAATGAGACCTAATCAACATCCTTCTCTAATTGATACATTTTTTTCCTATTACTTTTTCATTGTTGTTCTTCTCGTCATATACATGATATATTGCATACATCATTTCTTAAGTTCCTAATTACATTTTGTACAACTAATATTTCCGAGATTTTTTTAGTTACCACTCTGATAATTCAAAATTAATTAGTTACCACCGTTTTTTTTTAATTTGAAAAAAATACTAATCACGCAAGTCCAGTTCGTGCGTGAAAATTGGCGCGTGCACAAGCCTTCCTTGCCCATCAGATCTGAGGCACTGGCTGAGTTTGCGCACCAGCCCAATTTGCTGCGCAGTTTTTTTTTTCTTTTTAGGTTATGTTTTGTTGTGTTAGAAATTTTTGTACTAAATCTTTTTCTGGTTCTATTCTGTTTTGTTTTTGTGGTGTTTAGAATTATATGTTCGCATCAAATTAGGTGGAGAAATTATAGAAAATACAACGCACATATTTGACAAATAAAAGTGTGTACTAAGTTTGAACTAAAAATTAATACAACAACTTATACACACAATCTGAGCAGCGTTTTGTATTAAGTTGGTGCGCAAATTACTACAAATTATATGCACAATCTGATCAACGTTTTATACTATAAATTATACACACAACATAACAGAACAGAAAGCTCAATTTGGTGTGCCAGCCCAGCTTGCGTGGGTGATAAAAATTCAATTTTGGTGCAATCAGTGGTAAAAATTCAACTTTGAATTTAGGGTGGTAACTAAAAAAATTCGGCTAATATTTTCATTCTAATTTTTTTTTTATCAAAATAACATAATTTGTTTACTACTCTAAATTTTATTATTAAAGTAAAATTATTCTAACAACATATTTTAACTTGTCAAACAAAGTTTTTCCTGAAGACGGGAAGTTAATAAAAAACCAGTACAAATCAAGGAGAACGGAGTAGGTAAGATGCCCATCGGACTTACTTTTAGGTTCAACGAGCATGATGACTGTCCGATTTAATTTAAGATTTGTGCGCACAAAAATTGAATATACGCACACGAAGTTTAAAGTGTTCCGCATGAATCTTAAAGCAAATCGACGGTGATTAAACCCATTGAAATCAAAGTAGGTCCGATGTCCATCGGACCTACTTTCAAGTGCAAATCAGGACATTAATATCTCTAGCACTAGATGACAAGACGAAGCTAGCCCAAGTACATCGTGTCGAAGTACCGAGTGGATCCATTTTGAAATGGGACAAATTAAGGGAAGAGATGAGAGAAACCAAATTAAACTTGTTAGCAATTTAGCATGCAACAAGCATCCAAATTTGTCTAAATGTTAGACCACTTGTGTGCACAAAATGCCATATAACTTGGATGCATGCATACTCCCATTAAATATTGTTCTCATCCATCCTCGTATGTTGGCACCCGGTTTCTTGCATATTATCATATATCATACATGCTAGTAGGTCCATGGAAATATAATTCAGACTAGGTGAGGGCAATATGCAGAGGCGGATACTTGATTTTCATCAAGTAGAGTAAGAAATTATTGAGTCGAATTTAAATAACTAAACGGGTTCAAACTCAATAAATAATCTAATATTAGATAAAACATGATAAAAGAAATTAATATTCTTTTACATAATTTAGGGTTCTAACTTTTAAGGCCTAAAAATTCAATATACCAATCACAAATTCAATCTAACAATCAATTAAGATTCGAAAACCTAAATTCAATCCAAAATTATAAACCCTAATTTGCAATTTTGTAAGACCAGAAAATAAAAAAAAAAGTTAGGATTCTAACTTTTACCGCAGAGAGCAGCAGACAACGGTGTTAGTGGACTAGAGGAGGTGAGTAGCGGAGGCAAGCAGTTGTGCCGGTCACTAGTCAGCAGCAGAGGAGTGGAGGAGTGGAGTTGGAGAGCCCCTCTCTCTCACACACATTTTTTTTTAAGATCAGAGTCACCTACTCGCTTCTCTATGGGTGCGTTTGGATCGTCAAGAATAGTATGAGATTAGCACAGTTGTTGGATTAGTGACTATTCTACGTTTGGATCACCCTAAGAATAGAGTTATTCCTGGAGTTAGCACTGTCCTTGCTAACCCATCCAAACGATGGAATAGCGCTAACCCCAGATTAGCATTGCATCTCAATGCACCCTATGCGCTGAGAGCGTTTTCTTTCTTGTGTTATTCTACGATATGTTTCGCTGAGGAGTGAAAACCCCCTAATCTGGGCTATTCCACTACTAGAATTTCTAGTAATGGCAACAGGAGCAAGTGCTTTTTGCAAGCATAGGAAGGGTCATTGCAAAAGATATTGATTTCTGATTAAATTAATATAACTGCAACGGGAGGCCCTTGCAATAATCACGCTTGCAAATATGTGATGGATACCCTTGCTAATGTCTCCTATTGGCCCTTACAAATAATAAAACCAACGCCAAACACGACAGATGTTATTTTATTGTCAATTGTGTTACTATTTGAAAGGGGCACCGTTACAATTGTTTTTAGAGTTATTTTTATATTATTATATTCTAAAAGACATTATTATTTGCAAGAGGCACCGGTGCAACTGTTTTTATGATGTTGTTTATATTATTTTATTGTGAAGGCCCTAACTATTTGCATGAGTCACCATTGCAAATGATTTTAAGTTTATTTTTTATATTATTATATTCCAAAACCCTAACTATTTGCAAGCGACACCATTGCAATTATTTTTAAGTTCCAGTTTATATTAATTTAATGTAAAATGCCTAACTATTAGCAAGAGGCACCATTGCAAATGTTTTAAAGTTGTAGTTTATATTTTATAATTGTAAAGGTCATAACTATTTGCATGAGTCACCGTTGCTAATGTTGTTTTCGGTTTTAGTTTATATTTTTTTTATTGTTCAAGTCGTTAGTATTTGCATGAGGCACCGTTGCAAATGTTTGTGACACACTCAGATAGAGAGACGGGACCTTAAATTTGATCTCTCCCTTAATTTGTCACCGAATTTTTTTTGTTATATTATGAGACAATATCTGTAAAATTGTTCAAGGTGTCCATATCTCAGTGGTAGTGCAGTTGACTGATGATCAAGAAGTCACTAGTTGAAACCCGCCCTTTGGGTGTTTTTTGTTATTATTTTTTATACTTGCTGAAAAATTATTTACCATGTACCATAATAAGATTATAGCACCATATATTATATTTGATATTCCTTTGAATGGGAAATATTAATATAAATGACACCAGTCAAATGTATTGTTTTTTAAGAGAAGGGAAATGATATTACATAAATGAATCAAAATCAACAAATAGTGGGTTTGTCCAGAAATTTAATGTGTTTTCATTTACTGCATAATTAACCATTAATTCCTTGTGTGATCTGTTCACACTGGATGCCTTAACACAAAAGAAAAAAAAACGAAAGGGTGGCAAGGGTATGTGAAGGGGTGGATGTGCAATCGCTTGGGCAATGAAGGCTTAGGGTTTGGACTATTTAATTACTGCACTGTTGGTTGTCTTCTCCCCCATAATCTTCTATTCTGCAACAAACACAATATAATTAGTCTTGTGATCCGAATTACAAAAAAAATAATTAATAGAATGGAAACAAATGAAAACCAAGATTGTAATGAGCATAACTATCCTTAAGAAACAAATGAAAACCAAGATTGGTTGTGTATAATGTCAATATGGATTGCCACTAACATTATTCAATTAAGTCCTTAACTAAGCATGTACTAGAGAATTTGTAAAAATGTGACTACTTACCAATTAAAAACTATCTTCATCAGATTCATAAAAGTCCCCCCCAATAAGTTTCTTGTTGAGTTGGCTCCATATCATTCTCTTCCTCACCTTGCTCTATCGGGTTGTCGTCATTCGTCATAATTGGTTGTGTGACCTCCATGATATCGTCCACATTTTAAAGGGGTTTATTGAGGGGAGGGGCCCTTTAAGATCCGTGCAGAGCATAATTGAATGGTTGAGATAATTCCAAACTCCAAATGGATTAAAAATGATTAGCAAGGATGCTCTAAATTAAATTAATTACTCAAGGTTTGCGCTTATAAATTTGTACGAATCTTTCAAAGGTTAATCGTGATAATTTATGAAATTAAATATAGTTAGTTGTAAATTTTAATTATTAATCTTAATTAATAAATTTAAATTTTGCATAATATAACAAGAGAAGCATAAGAAAGTTAGCTCACTTGGACTGCTTGATATGCCAATACAAATGGCTCATAAGTTTTTAGCCGAGAAGCATGTAGGGGTCGACGCATACAGAACCTCCTACCACCATCATCCTCTACGGCCGCTTGTTATCCCAATGACTGTTCGGAGAATTCCGGATCATGCGAAATTATTCAGAATCTGTTGCTGAGGAGCTGACTTGGGAGCAGCAGATTCTGTCGTAGGTTGCGACTCTGAGGGGAGGGTTGGGATACGAATCCCCCGGCCTCTGCAAGGTACTCCCGCTGATGGGAGGGTTGGGATACGAATCCCTCTGGCCTCGGCAGTGATTTCAAGGGCCTTCATCTGCCATTTTGCTAGTCTAGCCTTCCATCATCATTTTCTCTAGTTTAAATCTTGGATTGGCGGGGTTGGGTCCAAGAAGATTTTCACCGACGTGACCGACTCTGCCCTGGTCTGGGAGGAGAGGGGACCATGATGAGTCCAAATTAAACTACTACTTTTAGTATAAATTAATATACCTTTTTAACCCTAATGTCTACTTACGTTCAGACCACAAGCGCATGATCCTATCGTATAGTATAATTGGGGTGTCGATCCACAGGGATAGTGTATTAGTAATATAAATTTTTACTAGTCTAGGTGCTCTGGTTGGTTTAAAATAGTTTAGAAAATAATTTTATAATAGTTTTGAAAGTAGTTTGTTGGGTTTAATATCCTAAAGTTATAGGCGGAGGCGCTAATTGTGCTATGGTTTGAGTTAAAAAATTAAATAGAGATTCTCTAGGTTCAGGTTTTCTCCTTCTAAATTTTGCAAAATATATATTTCTGACGTCTTCCCCTCATGCGGCCTGTCACCCTGTATGCGGCATAGAATTGTCCCACAACTACCCCGCATGCGGTACTGTCACTATCCCGCATAACGTGCTGGGTTTCTGTATATGTGATTTGAAAGGTTTGACGATCTTGCGATCGACTTTTGGGTGGTAACAGTTCAGAGTATTGTAAGTATGCAATTAACTTTCTCACACAAACCTAATTGTTCATATCCTATTCTACCCCTCAATTAATTATTCCAAAGATACTACCTAAATTAAGTATTTACTAATAAAATTTAAATTTCCAATCTACGCTATCCTGCCAAGGAATCCCCCTGGGTTCTAACCCTAGTCTTTGAACCGCTGTCAAGCTTCGTTAGTCAAAGTGTTTGAAGTTCTTACGAGGGTGTCCCACTCACACCGGGATCCTCAGACTTTACACATATTTGTGTGTGGAGGACATTGGCATAAAGTAGACAGAACTATGTATGCAAGGACTTAATAAAAAAGAATTTAGATAATAAAACAAACACAAATCAACATACACAAAACATAAATATATATTAAAACATAACAAATAATTCTATTACAAACCCTCACCCTAGAGATGAGGAGTTTAGTTCATCATGGTCATGGCAAAATAAAAGAAAGAAAAGAAAGAGAACATAGACTACAACCCAATTAAAGATTGAAGAACCCTAGCCTCCTTAGATGACGCCTTCTTCTCTTGCTTGACTTCCGACGACTACTCTATTCTCTCTAAGTAACTCTCTAACCTAACCTAGCATGAGGATGCTGATCGATTCTATAGACTTAACACAATTAAACATGCACACTAAATCCTATTACAAGATGAAATTTTATAGCCTTCCTAAATGAAAGGTGAAGTAGTGAAAGTAGTGGAGAAGGTGGAGACTTGGAGTGCACTCCAAGTTTGCACAGAAGGAGCCAAAAATAGCGAGTCAAACTTGGTTCTGAAGCAATCACGCCCTCATAGAAGAATTCTGCCGAAATTAGCATTAATAGTGGAGATTTGATCAGAATCTGAACAGTCTACGGATTGAGTCCACAGATCGTGCGGCATACGTTGAACCCGCACGACCTCCTGACTTAGCGGATATTCTGTAATTTCCTCATTTCGCATGTTGTGCACTTCGTGTGAGGTGTTGCATGCTTTCAGCAGTGCCTGATTTGGTGTTAACTTCATAAATCGCCTAAATTCGATATATTTGCTCCATTTTTGGCCTAAAGACGCAACTTTCTCCAAAACCTGTCAAAATAGCCTAAAAACATGTTTGCGGTAAATAAATTGGAAAAATGGCTACTTCGCATTTGCTTTTGGCCATTTTCTGCAATAAAAGATATGAATTTTCGCTATATGTTTTGGCCCGATCACACCCTAAGCTTAAACTTTTGTTCGTCCTCGAACAAAATAATGGAAAAGCTATGGATAGGTTGGCTAAAAATGTCTCTTGCAAAAGAATCTCGGAAATAATGAAAATTTTTCTAAGTATTAATCTAATACAAAAATGCTCAACCAATTTCTAAATATTTGTACTTGATAAAATTTTTAGAAAATGAAAATATTTGCATTCAAACATTTCGATTTTACTAGAAAATAAATTGGAGACAATCTGTCTTAAAATTATTATGGTAAAAGAGATGTTAAAATTAATCAACATATTCATTTCTCACCTTTTTAAATTTTCGATCTCTTCTTTTGAGTTAAAACTTTAAAAATTAAGTGTGTTAGTAGAATACAACTTTATAAAAGAGTATATTACAAAAAAGTAAATATACCTTGCTCGATTTGACTTTATCCTTCGGCAATTTGCATATCATGCTTGGGAATTAATATAATGCAGGTGCAGCACACAGCACACCTAGCTCGAAGGGCTGATTGATCGGTCGTATATAGCTAGGTTCTAAATCGAAGGCAATATTAATTTGACGAATACAATTAATTAATGGAGCTCAAATCAAGAAACGATTCTAGTAGTTAGTGCTAGTGTCGGCCTTTGACTGCGTTCCACAATTTAATTGACCCAATAACTTGTTGTACGACAACATATAGAAGAATCTATTTAAGTATTTAACCTCTCCTCTCCCTAGCTAGTTGAGTGGAAAAAACGAGACGTTGTGTATCGTATCATGATTAACACATTGTAATTTTAGTCTCGTACTGTGCTGTTTTGTAATTAAGTTAATTTTTCACGTACCGTGCTGTGTCGTAATTAAAATGTCAAGGGGTGGTCACGGCACGCGAATGGTCACGCCACGTGAGTCACGCCGTGCCTAAACGTGCCGTGACCATACGTGACTCACGTGACTATTTAATCATAATTTAGGTTAGTTTATTCAAGATTTACTATTAAATCAATATCTAATGGTTCTAATTACACGTGACTCGGATGACTACGTGTCGTGTCGTGTTAAAGTTTCAAAAGATGAGCAAGACACACGAATGGTCACGGTACGGGACACGTGAGTCACGACACGTAACTGACACGCGTGCCGTAACCGTGCCGTTCCGTTACGGAGCCGGCTCCGCCGTGCTATTTTTCCCGAATGCGTATCCTTTGCGTTAACTCAAAAGAGAATATTTTGAGTTAATGAATCTCAACCGTCTGATTTTTAAACGGAGCCAATTTAGTTCTTGTCTATAACATAGGGGTCTTTCAATATTTGTGCATATATAGTCCGCACGAATCTTAAAGAAAATCGGATGGTCGAGATGCATTAACTCAAAAGATTCTCTTTGAGTTAATGCATAGGATACGAATTCATTTTTCACACTCTACTAGCTAGTTTTCAAATCAATGTTATCGTTTCATGAAGTTCTAAAGCCTAATAAATGTTCCTTTATTCTTTGTTAATTAGCTAAAAATTAAAAAATTAAATACGGATATTCGAATATCTGTGCGGATAGTGATACAGATACGGATAGGATAGTGATACAGATATGGATAGTAGATATATAACATATATTAAAAGTTAATATATTATTATGAAAATATTTATGTATATCTAGTTGGGTGTTGTGTGTGTATATTAGATCCAAAACAAAAGTTGAATAAGAAAATTGGCAAAGATAGTGGGAGGAAGATAACAAAAAAGCATTGTGTTTTGAAGGCACGCTGGCAGTGGCCGCATGTGTTTAACGTCGCCAACGCAAAATTCCAATGCTTTCCTTCATTTGGATGGTCATAAGATTGATAAGATAATTCCAAATGATAGGTGGTAATAATATTAAAAATCCCTAGGATTCCAAATAGGAAATTAATTTGATATTTGGTTGTTTTATGAGAGAGAATAATTTTTTTTTTTTGTCTTGATAGATCACTAATCATACAATAAGAAGACAATATATTTGGAATATGTAAATAGTGCCAAGTGCTAACCCACGTGAGATAACATTGTCCACTACACCAACAGATGTACCAGCAAACGCCGCAGGAGATCCGGAGTCGGCGACAAAGGAAGGAAAAGGGAAAGGAAAAGGTTAAAAAGACTTGGAAGGGAAAAAATTCAAAATAGAATCACACAGCCAATTAATCCCTGGTGTGGTCACTCCTGTTGCTATCTTTTTTTTGTCGACAAAATCTATAAATTATCAAATTCGATACTCAATGTTAATTTTTTTAAGAAAATGACTGTGCAGAAAAATATTGGAATTTGAGAATCTGATCTTTCTTTTCTTTCAAATAAATATCGGAATGAAAATTAATATCAGTTAATTATGGACATATTTAATAGGAAGAAAAGGATATTTTTATATATGATTTAATTTGAATGGAACTTTTAGTACATAAATATTTTTTTGGGTGTATTAATTGTGACACTAATTACTTTGGTAATTTCAACAAATATAGTGTATTTGTTTTGTTAAGCATTGTGAAGGTTAATTCATTCCAGTACTTAATATGAAAATAGATATCATTTACAGAACTATATATGGTGCCAAAAATATTATATAGGGTTCATCATCTCAATAAATTCGATTATTATTTAGCAAAGTTGAGTACATTTTAATTCTACCTATTAATGTTGATAGGGCCATGTTCCACAGGATCTTTAACTTACCATTCCGGGCCATGAAAGATCCGGAATTCGGACCTCCTTAAGAGGCCAACTCGGAGTCAATGCGAAAAACCCAAGCTCTATTTAAACAGGGTCCAATAAACGGCCTCATAAGGCTTAGGAAAATAGGTTTAAAACCGCCGATGTGTGGGATAATCGCTGATACGGTTTGCATAACTGCCCACGTCCCTCATAACCACCCGGAATGACGGTTATGGGCAGACTATATAAGGCAGGAAGTCCCATTAAACAGGAATCAAACTTTTTGCTAAGAGAAATGTCACATAGGTTAGAGTCCGAATATCTCCAAACCTCCATGAGTTCTCAACTTGGTCCACATTTCGGCCTGTCATCAGGGGCGAACCCAGTGTATTCCAGCGGGACAGCTGCCCCCCCTGAATTTTGAGTTTTAGTGAAAATTTATCGGTTCCGACCGAGTTTGCCTCACCTGGAGTTTTTTTTGCCCCCATCTGGACGTTTAATTTGTAATTCGAGTTAAATTTAGGGTTAAAATTGAAACAATCTATTGAATTTTGATTGGTAATTAGAATTATAAGTCAGAGCATCAGAAAATTATAAGTCAAAAACATTAGAAAGTATAAGTTAAAGTATTGTTTTTTGTCGAGTACCCAATTGGTTAATGAATTTAAACCCGATTAGATATTTAAATCCGATTCGATATTTTTTTGCCCTCCCTGACGAAAATTCTAAATCCGCCCTTACCTGTCATTCCTTGACAGGACTAACATAGCCCATTTCATTTCCCATACGTATCTACTCTATCCGAAGAAAAGACATATCAAATTAAAAAAATATTGTCAAATCACTGCACGCATAAAACGCAGCAAAACAGAAAATGTCAAATCATACCCATACTACTAAAGTACAATCATTAATCTGCTGTTTGAATCAACTAAGTCAATTACAAAATATGTATAAATATATTAAAAAGCAAACAAGTACAAGCTACAGTTTGAACTATGGTTTTTGTGGCAAAGCAGCCAGGAGACATATCTCCTTTATAATTTATGAAGAAATTTAATTTTGTCCTGTAGGAACCATGTCAGTTACTGTTGCAGATTTGATTGGATTTGGATGCCCATCCTTCTCTCCCTTTCCTCCAATCCCTATCTCATCCATTTTTTTTTCCAAGGTTTTTTCTTGTGCTGATGGGAATTGCCTGCCTATTTCTACACAAACCCTACCGACCGTGATTTTTATTTTTACCTAAAAAAAAATATATTTTAATATAAATAACCAGATTTTTAAAATATTTTTATTTCTACCCAAACCGCTAGGATTCCTAGCGGTCCGAATTTTTAATTCGGACCGTCAGGATTCCTAGCGGTTCGAATTCTTAATTCGGACTGCTAGGATTTCTAGCGGTCCGAACTAAAAATTCGGACCGCTAAGAAACCTAGCGGTTTGGATAGATGTTTTTTTTTTGAAAACTTATAAGTACGAGGGAGAGATGCGTAGAAGAGAGAGAGAAAACTTATAGTTATCAGTGGCTGAAGAAGAGGAAGAGGAGGGAGGAAGAGGGAGGAAGAGGAGGGAGGAAGAGGGAGGAAGAAGGAGGAGGAGACGGAGAGTCTGCTGTCAGGTATTTTTTTTTATATACGTATTTACTGTTAATTACATACGTATTTACTGTTAATCACATACGTATTTACTGTTAATCATATACGTATTACTGTTCACTACTGTTCACATACGTATTTCCATACGTATTTACTGTTCAACATACGTATTTACTGTTCACATTACTGTTCACATTACTGTTTCAACTATTTACTGTTCACATACGTATTTACTGTTCACATTTACTGTTCACATACGTATTTACTGTTCACATTTACTGTTCACATACGTATTTACTGTTCACATACTGTTCACATACGTATTACTGTTCACATACGTATTTACTGTTCATATACGACTATTCACAACTGTTCACAATTGAAATCAGTAAACTGACCAAATATTTGTTATTTATGAATGTAGTTTATTGGCCATGTCTATTGCAATTTCAATACATTTTGGAGGAAAGTTCATAACTGACCAGTATGGAGTACGTTACTCCAAGCCTGCAGCAAATACGTATTGGGTTGATGAAAATTTCTCATTTGAGCAGTTGCAATCGCTTATTTATGAAGCGAGCGGCTACAATAGGAATCGTTGCCAATTACAAATTCAGGCCCGAATGGTCCACGCAGGAAAGTATGTCAAAATCACACTGGGAGATAACGGGGCATTGAGAGGTCTAATAGCGCAGGTTTTGAGGTCTGGCGAATCATTGTTGGAAGTTTTTGCACGCAGAATTCGCGAAGAGTCAGGGGCCGGAAGTTCAGGCCAAAATTCGGCTGCCCAACATTATCAAGAAGATAATGAACCACACACTCCTTTTATCGTAATGCCTGTAGCAGAACCGGAACAAGAAATATACAATAATTCACCCCAATCTCCAGCTTTTATCCCACCTGTATCCATGTATGACGGTCCTTCATCCTTACCTGGGCCTGAACCAAATCCTCACCCCAGACCGCCACCAGTACAGGAAGATCCAAACGAGTCGGAATTTGAATTTATAAACGAGATACCGGAGGAGAATCTGCAAACTGGGGATGAATTGGGGGAAGAAGAATGTGACATTAATGATGAAGGAGATGAAGAAGATGAAGAAGATGAAGAAGAAGAATACACACAGCCCACTGTGAGGCAGAATAGAGAGAATATGCCGTTGGGTGGCCGCTCTGAGACTCACCCTTTTGTAAACTTCAATGACACATCTGCTTTCCGAGAAGCAGATATTTCTTACTATGGTCGTCGGGTTGAGTACAGGAGTGAGCTCGCAAAAGGCCAATACTTCGTAAGTAAAAAGCAACTGACGAAAAAGATCAGAGAGTACCATGTTGACAAGAACAATGAGATATATACGAAGAGAAGTGACACATCCCGGCTGGAATATAGATGCAGCACTCCAGGGTTGTCGTTTCAAACTGAAGGCAAGAGCAACAAATGCCGGAGATACATGGATGATAACTGAGCAAGACACGCCTCACACATGCGAATCTGAGTTTGAAAGGTCGGACCATGCACAACTCACGGCATCAATTATCGCAGACCTCATCGAGAGCGGCATTAAGGAAGACCCCACTATGAGCATCCGGAGTGTGGCACACTGCGTGAGGGTTAGGTTTGGCAGTATAACCCCGAAGTACAACAAACTTTGGAGAGGTCGTGAGCTTGCAGTTGCCCGGCAATTTGGGAGTTGGGAAGAGTCGTACAATTTTATGAAACTATTGCTTAACGGGATATGTTACACGAATCCCGGCTCAAAATACCAATTTCTGACAAGTCCGAGCATCGATAAAAATACAGGACTGGTCAAAGAAGGTGTTCAGCAATTCAGGGCCGTGGCATGGGCTTACGGACCATGCATTACCGCATTTGATTACTTAAGGCCGGTGATCAGTATAGATGCAGCCTTCCTTTCTGGGCGGTATGAGGGCAGACTTTTGATGGCTTGCGCCTATGATGCCGATAACCAATTGCTGCCTCTAGCATTTGCAATTGTACATACGGAGAATGAAGAGAACTGGGGTTTTTTCTTACACTGGCTTAGGATTAATGTGATTGGTGTGAATAGATTCGTATGTGTTATATCGGACCAACACAAGGGTATCAAAGCTGCATTGAAACCTGAATACGGATGGGATAGGGATAATTTTGTGCACAGGTATTGTATCCAACATGTTGCAGATAACCTGGTCCAGGCGTGTGGGAATGACAAATGGTACGGAACTAGGTTCAAACAAGGAGCCAGGAAGAAGAAGCCAAGAAGGCTGAAAGAGATGTCGAAGATTTTTGCTCGGTATGTCTAATATTGTCTAATTTATATCATTTTTGTTTCTTTTAGATGCATTTTGTCTAATTTTGCTTTGTTCTATTGCAGCAAAATCCGACGTGTAATGCTTTTCTGAGGAGAGTGGGCAAAGTACATCCTGATGATGTCATGGAGCCGTCAAATTTTGAAAAAATTTTCCAGACCTGTGATGGAGGGTACCGATTTGGTATCATGACAACAAACGGCTCTGAGTCCCTGAACGCTGTCTTCAAGGATAGCCGAATGTTGCCCGTGGCTGCACTTGTAGAGGAGACATTCGCCAAGTGCAACAGGTGGTTTGTTCAACGGCGAGAGGCAGCGACGGAGCAAAGCAATGCAGAACAGCCTTTTTCCAGACGGGTACATGTTAAGCTCGCCAAACGGTGGGAGAAAGCTACAAAAATGGATGTCATCCCATACTCGCACGGCGAAGGTAATTACCAAGTCACGGGCCCAAATGAATATGTTCCAGTGGTCCAAATGCAGGATGGAACTATGTCAATTATTCATAGAAGGTTCCAGTATATCGTGACAGTCGGGCCAGAGAGAAAAGTGGAATGTACATGCAGAGGTATCCAATTAACTGGGATTCCGTGCGCTCATGTGTTAGAAACTGGTCACCCAACCTATTTGTTGCCCACTGGTATAGGGTGGACTACCTTCTGAGTACTTGGAATGCACTGTTTGTTCCTTATGGCAATCCTGAAGATTGGCCTGCAACCACTACCCCTAAAATTGAGCCAAACAGAGATTGGATACGGCGTGGTAGGAGAAAACACATCCGGCAAGATATGACCATGGATGAAATGCAAGGTAGGCGACGGGGGCACCGTCCTCGCCGTTCCACTTCTGACAGGCAGAGGCGAGGTATGTCACATCCATTCCTAATTATTTTCGGTTCCAACGTTGAATAGCTTACTAACTAACATATTTGGGCTGCAGAGGCTCATAACGCAGCAAATGTAGCAGAGAATGAGCGAGTTATGGCAGAGGCGAGTGGATCGCAAGGGCCGCGGCGAAGCACAGCCAGAAGCCGTACAGCAGACCGTGAAAATGCAACTATGATGTTTAGGGAGGCAATGGGAGAAGTACTGGCAGGAACGGAGGCGGTTGGAATGCAAGGGCCTTCAGGTACTACCCAGCGAAGAAGGAGCACAACTCAAGCAGGTAGGAGGAGCACATCTGGCGCAAGGCCATCCGATACAGCACACCAGCGAGAAGAAGGAGTGCAACCAGCTAGAAGGAGCACATCTCAATTAGGAAGGACGAGCACATCTGGTACAGCTAACGAAGCGCAAGCAGGACCGTCCGGTACAGCTAACCGGCAAGACGAAACAGTGCAACAAGATAGAAGGAGCACATCATCATGGGGAACTGGTTGGCTCAGGGGCCTTCCTTTTAGAAGGAGTCGTAGGAATTAACTTTATTTTGTGAAGAATTTTTACTTTGAGGTTTGTATGAACTTTATTTGTATGTATTTTATTATGTTGCAGTTGGGGATTTATTTTATTACTTTGAGGTTTGTATGAACTTTATTTGTATGAACTTTATTTGTATGTATTTTACTTTGTAACGAGGAGGATGGACAGTAACAATCGAGGAAAGGGCGAGGAAAAGAAATGCAATTGGGGCTGCGGAAGGAAGAGAAAGGACTGTCCAATTTGGTTTAGAAAATATGTGCAAGGATCTGCTGATGATTGTCGTACAAATGACATATCTGATGATGATTTTGTAGAAAACCTCTACGGCTATGGATTGGGAAAAAAAAGAGATGATGTACAGACGCCTGAGACGAAGAGTAAGGCTAAGACTAAGGCTAAGACTCAGGCTAGCACGTCGTCTGTTGTTACCGAGCCGTCATCGTCAACCTCGGACGATGATTTTGTTCCATGTACGTTCAAGACCGGTAAGACGAAATAGTATGTTGTATGATCGTTTGAAGCAGATATTAAGTTTGTATTTTATATTTTGGATGTTATTTCTAGATGTTATTTATATTAAGTTTGAAATAGTATGTTGTATGATCGTCAATGGATGTTATTTCTTTTTGTTGTACGAAACATAACGAAACATAAATAAACTACACTACAAAAAAATAGAACATAATAAAACATAATAGAAAAAAAAATAGAACATAATAAAACATAGAACATAATAAAACATAACGAAACTACACTACACTAAAACTACCAAACTAAACTAAACTAAACTACCATAATAAAACATAACATAGTACAACTAAACTAAAACATAATAAAATATACCCTCTATCCATCGTACTGCGAAGGGGAGAATCGGTGAGGTGGTCTACCCCTGTTCTCTCTACTGAATATGCGCTCATGCCAATCCTCCCACTGAGGCTGTCCTGCCTGCACGGCGCGAGCTGGTGTAATATGATCCTCGAGGCTGTCCTGCCTGCTCATCGTAAGTGCTGTATCCCATGGATCCGAGGCCACGTCGGTAGCTGGCGGTGGCGTGGGAGTATGGAATATGGATGTCACAAACTGGGACTCATAATCAGCCTGAGTCCGGCTACCAGAGGCCTCCCAATCGTGAGCCATCTCTGAATACGGCTGACGCGGTGGCGGGGAGGCGGCTGTGTCGGCATATATGTCTGCAAGGGTAAAACTCATCCTGTCATCCTGCACAGCCTGGATCTCTGGAGACTCATGATGCTCAGGCTGTGTCGGCATGTATGCAGGACCCTGCAAGGATACAAAAAATTTAGTAAATTTTAACTATCTTTACTTACAGTAAAAGCATAACTAAAATAAAGAATCACATACCGGGGGAAGAACTGGACGACCTTGCTCGTCACGGTAGGCGTGCCAACCGGCCATGTGCAGTACCCAACGATGATAATCCCACTCTGGCTGCTCTGATGGCTCCGGTGGCATCTCACTGTTCATAACAGGTGGCGCGTCAGGCTCGTCCGGCTGTACTGCGCGCCAATCAATATTCTCTCCGGCGTCTTGTAACATGGTGACCAGCTTTGCCTCCTGGCCGTAGTCCGCAATGCATGGGGCAACCAAGTTCAACATCGCGTGCCCGACCGCTCTGTAGCCACGTTTTCCAAGACAAATGATTGAACGCCCGGCACCTTTAAGCGCTACCAGCAACTATAAAAAAAAACGTTAGAAAAAATAAAGGTTATGATAAAATGTTCATAACGCATAAAAATGTGTTGTTTTAGATGCATTACCTGGCGAGCACCTTTCCGGCCAGTAGGGGTATAACCATCGTCTTCGAATATCTGTGAGCGGAGAAACTCACCGTAATCTCCCTCTATATACACCGAAGCCATGCCGACCCGCAGGTACCAAGCCTGATATCTCAATAGGGGATCTCCCTGGAACTGCATCGTATCAATCTCCGGCATCTGCCATAAGTTGGCACTCATATTGCCCGCCCGGCTGTAGTACTCCGAGTGATGCTCACTCCAATCTCTATCCCAGTGATTACCGTGTGTTATCCTGTAATTCATTTGTCAGTTGCAATTTAAAGACAAGAACTAATGTTAAGTACAAAAATGCTAAAAAGAACATAACTTACTCGTGTAGCCTCATGATCAACTAATAAAATATATTATATTTGTGAATTATGAAGATTATGAACAACATATATATTTGTAAATATTTTAATTATTTATTCTCGTGTTTAGTGAAGACGCACCAATTGAAAGTAATTATAGAACTCTGTATTCAAATTTTGTTATTCAACAATGTCAATTACTTCTCTCGGCATCTAATTAACGATAAACTAATTCAATTAATCTAAAATCTAATGTACGCATAAAATTTTGTGTCTCGAAAGAATTAAAATTAAAAAAAAAACCGTACGTGACCATTATAGTTATTTGTAGGTAATGATACGGGGATGATGAGGAATGATAACACTAATAGATTAAATTTTAACTAAGACGAAATTGAGCTTTATTTTAATTTATGTGTTTCCTAAGTTTAGACTTTAAAAATATAATTATTTGTCTGTTTTCTATTTTGAATCCAGTCCGTTTCATTAAGAGAATATGCAATTCTAACTTTATTTTAACTAATTAAATGAATATGGAATTCTAACTTCTTTGAATCACTAATATGTAAAGAATCCTTTATACGTAAATTAATATAACAAGAATGAATTAATCTAAAATATTTATAAAAGATAAGTGAACACATAAACGAATTAATCCCAATTGACATGTAAATGGCATGAAAACAAAAATAACTTAATATAACTTAAATTTGCATGCCACATAAATTAATAATTTAAACACAAGCAAACAAACAAAATTATAAATGCAATTACAATATAGGAAAATAAATTAATAATCCAATCTAAATTAGATCAATATATATTTGACAGGCATATACACAGAAAATCCAATCTAAATTACAATCTAAATTACAATAGGAAAATAAACTAATAATCCAATCTAAATCCAATCTAAATTACAATCTAAATTAGATCAATATAAATTACAATATTTGGCAGCAAGTCACGCAAGAACAAGGCAGCAAGGCACAGTAAAGGGTATAGTGCCATAATCAGTCACCAGCCAACATAGGACTGTACCAGTATCAATCACCAGCCAACATAGGCAAGGTAACAGCCGCAGGTCAAGGTAACAGCCGCAGGTCAAGTATAAATCGGCACGAAGGCCTCAATCACAGAAAAGGCACGAGGCCACAGGTCAAGTATAAATCGGCACGAAGGCCTCAATCACAGAAAAGGCAACAGCCAACAGCCAACAGCCACAAGGCTAAAAACCGAAAAATAGAAAGTTTTTGAGAAATTACAATGAATCGACGACCGGCGGTGAAGAGGCGGAGGGACGGCTAGGCGGAGTGGCGGCGAGGCGGAGGGGCGGAGGCGCGCCTTCTCTTCTTTTTTCCTTTTTTCTGGCGGAGAGGCGGACGGGCGGAGGCTGCGGCAGCCCTCTCTTCTTTTTTTCTTTTTTCCTTTTTTCCTTCTCTCTGGCGGAGCCTCCTTCTTTTTCGTTTTGTTTCTGGCAGACAAGAGACAGAGAAAGACGCAGAGAAGGAGAAGAAGAGTCACGGGTGCGGGTTAGGTCCGAATTAAACTTCCTTCCGCTAGGATTCCTAGCGGTCCGAATTTTTAATTCGGACCGCTAGGAAACCTAGCGGTTTGGGTAGAAATAAAAATATTTTAAAAACCTGGTTATTTATATTAAAATATATATTTTTTTGGATAAAAATAAAAATCACGGCTACCGACATTTTTATTAATATCCAAAGTTTAATAGAAATTAATTAATATACTCAGATTTTCTGGGTATTTATAAAAATATTCCTACCGGTTATTTTCTGACAGGTACTCTATTTATCTAATTACCGGCCATTTGCCCTTAATTTTTTTTTGTTTTACACCCTATAAAATACCCATCTTTCTCTCTCTCCCCCTCACAACTCACTCAACTCAATCCCGAATTCTCCTCTTCTTTCAGGTATATTTTTGATTTATTTAATTTAATTAATTTAATTAATAATTAATTTAATTAAAAACATATTAATTTAAATTATTAAATATAATTAATTTAAATTATTAAATATAATTAATTTAATTATTAAAAAGAATTAATTTACACTCATTTAATTTTTTAGATTTTAGTAGACTGACAATTACATGTATACAGACATAATCCATTTAATTTATACTCATTTAATTGTAATTAATAAAATAATTAATGTATTTAATTTTTTATTTATTTTTAATTATTTTTCAGTAACTTATACATGTAGATTAGTAACCTGACAATTGTTTACTATTTTTCAAAATATAATTTGTTTGCCATGGTCTTGATTTCATTACACTATAGTGGAAAGTTCTTAATAATGCATACGGGGCTTATTACTCCAAAGAGACAATTAATTCATTTATGATTCTCGATGATATCTCACGTTGTGACTTGAAATCCATGATGTACGCATGCACTGGTTATAACCCAGAAAAATAGAACTTAGAATTGGCAACCCGAGTTTGCAATGGAAACTCTGGGAAATATACTTTTGCGAAACTACTAGATGAAAGTACTTGGAGAGAGATGTACGGCCATTTAAATGTCACTGGAAATTTTATAATAGAAATCTACGCCAGAAGAGTTCCGATAGAGACAGGGGTTGGAAGTTCTGGCCAAAATTCAATTGCGCTGACTTATATAACACAACGAGAACCATACACTCCTGCTGTTCCTCCAACACAATGAGAACCATACGCTGACCCAGAAACAGACAGTCCCTAAACTCCATCAGCACCCCAATCATGACTTTAACCAATACTCCAAGTTTCATCCCCACCTAGACCCGTGCATGTGGCGCCTTTACTATTACCACCACCAGAACCTTACCCCAGATTGACACCAGTAGACGAAATTGGGTCGAATTTTGAAAATATTAATGAAATTTCAGAGGAAGATCTGCAAAGTGGGGATGAATTTGATGGAGAAGACTATGACTCTAATCACCTGGAGGGTTGTGGTGAAGATGGTCCAGTTGAAACAGCTCAATTTGTGACCGAATATGAGAATATGCCGCTTATTGGCCGGACTGATACGCACCCGTTCCCAGACTTCAATAATGTATCTGAGTTTAGAGAAGCAGATATTGGTTACTATTGTTATTTCAAGCAATTCTCTTTTAGTCTATTTGACTAATTTGCAAAACACAATTATTGAATTTTACGATTTTCTCTATTTTTTTAGAAAGCGTGCAGGTTCAAGATAGTTGGAATTGCAATTAAGAGCACTTGAACTGAAGAATTCATCAAGTTATTTATCAAGAATTTAAATTGTAAAATTATATCTGGTAAAGTAGCTTTGATGTTGATTCACAGGGACAAAACGTTGGAACGGTTAACCAAAACGTTTAGACGTTTTACCTTGTGTGAAAGATCTGGAAATTAATCGATTAAAAGCTGAAAAATGCTCTTAAACGTTGGAGACATTTGTCAAAACGTCTAGACGTTTTAATTCAATTCTCAGACTTCCAAATAGCATTTTGATCGTTAAATTTCCAGAGGAAAACGTCTGGCAACGTTTTAGGAACTCTCACAGAAATTTGAATTTTTGAACTAAACGTTTTCTATGTTTTACAAAACTTTGGGACGTTTTATGGCAGATAGCTCATTTGAAAGCTGCCACTATAAATAGAACCTTAGCGTTCTCCTCCTCATTAAGACAGCCGACCCTAACTTTTCAAAAAGCAATTTTCTGTGAGCTCAAGTTCCTCCATTGTTGTGAGAACAAAAACTTCAATATCCCTCAAATAACCTCAAATCCACTTCACTAATCTTGAGTTAGATTAGGTTAGAGTGAGCTTTTGAGTTTTCATCTTGAGATTTCAAACTTAGAGACTTCGTTCTCGATTCTAGTTGGCCGTGTGACTTCCCGTTGGTTGTAAGGGCTCACCGGTTCACAAGTTGTAACCTTTCTCTTTTGAGTAATAGAAAGGCGCACCGAGAAGCGGTTGTGACGCCCCGGAGACGTAGGCATTTTAAGCCGAACTCCGTTATCATCTCTTGTGTCACATTTCTCTAAACTCTTCTACCTTACTTTTACTTGCAATTATTTACTTATTTTCGAAATTAGTAGTGCCTAAGGGACAACAACCATGTGTCATCATGAGATTGAGTTCCCACGTTTGATTCATCGTAATCGTTAGACTGATAGAACAACTCATTTTGAAGCGAAGAAGCACAATTTTGTCAACAACTTTTTCAGTTATAATGCAACCTTCCTAGGGGTGAAAACGGACCGAATACGTAGCGGATAGTAGTAAAACCATATTCATATCCACATTTCAATAAGCGGATACAAATACGGATACAGATAGTAAACGGATGTCAAAATTCAAAACCAAATCCACCTTAAACGGATACTAATACAAAACGGATAATTTACAAATACGGATTCGAATAACTGTCGGATAATTGAGTCATACGAGCACTTTAAGATACCAGTTAACTAAATTATGAAAAGAGAAATTAGAAAAAAAATATATGAAAAAAAATTATTCAATTTTCTTTATGTGCATCCAATGGATATCCCAAACAATTCTCACTAAATTTTTTTTATATACAAAGTAATTAAAAAAAAGATGGTTGACCCTTGCTATTACAGTGCTACCCACGGGAAATGATTTCGCCACGTCCTTTTATTTTTCTAAAGAAATTATTTTTCAATAAGAGCATCAAATAAGTAGTTCTATCCGGGATTGGAATGCTTATATAATTGCCATTGGAATGCTTATATACAACCGAGCATCAAATAAGTAGTTCTTTAATAAGAAATCATTCTTTAGTTTCACAACAAATACTAAAACGGGATTGGAATGCTTATATAATTGCGATTGGAATGCTTATATACAACCAGGCATCAAGTAAGCAGTTCTTTAATAAGAAATCATTCTTTAGTTTCACAACAAATACTAAAACGGAATTGGAATGCTTATATACAACTGAGCTCCATATCTTGCAAGCGAAGTTGCAGTTGATTTGTGTGGATCTATCCGAATAAAAGTGAAACGGATTCGGCTAAACAAATGCTTCGCGGATCTATCCGCATATATACGGATATCCACTCCGTTTCTGGATTAGAAAATATATCCGAATCCGGGTTTGTTCTGCCTATTTAGAAAATTATCCGAATCATATCCGGGTATCATCCGAATCCGAATCATCCGAATTCGGATCCCACGTGGATATGATCGGATTCGGAACGGATAATTCGTATCGGTTTACACCCTAAACCTTCCACATAAGAACAATAAGGAGCTAATTTTATTGAATGTTATTAGAGTGTTAATTGAAACCTTAAATGGATTATCTTAACAACAATGTATTTTTTTTCAATAACCTCATGTCATAAATTTCATCTCTCTTAATTTTTATTTCTATTTGTCATCTTCCCCTGTGCCTTTTGCTCTTTTAATCAACAATGTAATTCTGTTAGTAAATTGAAAAGTGTGGGTGTTTAATTTGTTTTGAGGATTATCTGGTTTGAAAGGAATATAATTACTTTCAATTAAAGGAGATAGATATAAAAGAATAAATAATCTTGGTAGTGCCATTATCTCCATTGTCAGCTAAATTTTAATGTCAATCTAAAAGTGGAGAACCTCTTTTGTACAATTGATATTATTCTTTGATGTTAACTCCTTATTAGTGCAATTAAGTTTGGTGTACAAATTTAATGGTGGACAAGCCAAAAATAAAGGAACTCTTCTGTTCTGTCATAGTAACCTTAATTTTATTCTCAGGTAATAATATGTTGAGAAGACATGCACAGTTACCAGCAAACAAATTAAGCTGCAAAGATTTAATTAATTAATTGGACTATATATCATATTGATACGCAATTAATTAATGGAATATATGAGCTGCCTTGAATTCATTCTCTCTTCCTCGCTTGCATAATATCATATATTATAGCTAGCTAATCATTTAATCGAGTACCAATTACAAAATTGCCCAAAATTTTGTGAAATAGAGAGAGATATAGATATATATATATGTAGCTACAGTTTTTGCCCCTGTCTAAGGATCCAGTCTGTGAAGGCGTCTAGGGTTTTCATGTCGGAGCGGTAGTGTTTCTGCGTGAAATTGAGCAGTGCCGACCAGGTGAAGTCGGGGTATGCACGCGGGTTCTTAGCATCGATCAGTTGCCGTGGCGGCTTCACGACTTTGTCCATTTGCGGGCACAAGAAGAAGGCCAACGACTTCCTTGGTACCCTGCTATTTACCACTGCCCGGTGCAAACAGCTCTTGTACCTCCCGTTTGACAATGCCTGTATATATACACATTTTAATTCATTCATTCATTCATGAATGATCCTTAATTTCATTCCTTTGACTTGTATTAATGGTTGTCACTGTTAGCTAGATTTGAATATGCACTATATATATCTCCTATCCTTTAACTTTAAAGGGCACTAAAGCTTAATTAGGTGTACCCTAGCTAATCTTGATTGCTTAATTAAATAAAATGAACTAGGAAAGAAACTTCGATCGATGAAGGATGTTATTAATTAAGAATAAAATGGTTAATTGTGATGGTCATTTTCTTATCGCTATTAAATTCACTGTCCAATAAAAAAGATTGAAATGGATTGTAACTGTTTCCGGAAAGCTACAGACATATATACATATATACATATATACATATATATATATAACACGTTTTCTCTAGTATTTCAACAATATGCTTCTAGTGTCCAAAATCTATTGAATCGGCTTCAAATGACAAATTCAAACTGTTCAAACCAATCTCCTTAACGAGAGCTTCATTTTCATATATATATATATATATATTTTTATTTTCGAATTTATTTATTATGAAGTCAAGTGGTAAAAAAAAAGAACAAAATAGTGTATTAAAATGCACACAAAATCCTTCATATTTTGACCGCTTGACTTGATAGATAATAAATTCGAAAATTAAAAATAATTATATGAAAACGAAGCTCTCGTTGAGAAAGTTGGTTTGAACGGTTTGAATTTGTCGTTTGAAACTGTTTCAATAAATTTTGGAAGCCGGAAACATATTGTTGATATACTAGAGGAAGCATGTTAGCCGTACTATATATATATATATATATATATATAGTATAGTGTTGGCGAAGATCAAAGTGGTATGACCAAGGCCTTGGTGCTACCAATTAGTGTTTTACAATTTTAAAGTTCAAATAGTTGATCTGAAGTACTCAACATGTTCTCCATATTAAAATGTGCTTGGAGACCAAATTTTATATTTTTTTCAAAACTTTTTTACTATTTTTTATGGATTTTTGAAAATCACTGTTTTTCATAATAATAAATAAATAAATAAAATCTGAAAAATAGCGATTTTCAAAAATCCAAAAAAGATAGTAAATAAATTTCTAAAAATGTAAAATTTGGTTTCCAAGAACATTTTAATATAAACACTTTGATCACATCAAATTGACTATTTAAACTTTTAAAATCGCAAAAACAAATTAGTAGTACTAAGATCTTGATCATACCACTTTGATCTTAACCTATATATATATATGAATGCAAGTAATTAATGCAAGTAGATTTACCATGAAAGTATCTCCAATGTTAACAACAAAAGCATTGGCTCTGGGCCGAATTGTACGCCACTTTCCATCAATGTAGACTTGGAGACCTGCCACGTCATCTTGGTGAAGTATGGTGAGGGAGGTGGGGTCACAGTGGGGCCCAGTGCCAAGTGTCTGCTCTGGTTTCTGACATGGCGGGTAGTAGTTGAGGCGCATTATCGAGTCGTTTCCTTCAAAGAAGGCCCGGTAGTGGGCCCGGTCCACGCCCAGACTCAGGCCCAGTACCTCCATTATGTCTAGAGACAGCCGAGACATCTCCTCACAGTACTTTTGGTATATGCCCCTGCGTCAATACAAATATTTTCAATTACCTCCCTATTCCTATTCCTATTCCTATTCCTATTCCTATTCCTATTCCCTGCACTGCATCATCAAATTTTCCAATCTAGGTAAATATTTAATTTTGGATTTGAACTACTTGTAGTAACTAGTAACAGACACAGAACTGCGGTCCCCACTCCCTACTCCCTACTCATGATCAGCTTCAATGTAACGGCTCTAATGTGACCATTTGTGTAATACTCTTAAAAGGTAAGGAGCAACATGAATACCTACATGAGTAACGCCACATAAGGTATGACTCACCGCTACAGTTTTGTCTTTTTGCTCTGATGTACTAATTTTGTCTTCAGGCAATGGACAAAAGGCCAAAATAAACGATTAGCAAATGCTTTTATGCTTCGTTTCTTTTCCCCGCAATTCGGTTTATGTGTATGGTTACAAATTAATACCAAATTCAAAAAAAAGTTGGCCATTTCAAAAAATATGGATAATGCAAAACGAAATACATTTAAAAAAAATATATATATTTTTAATTCCGTTAAAAAAAAAAAAGTAAAAAAGTAAAGGTTGAGGAAAAGAAAAGAGATTTTGATTTGCATTAATACCCTGTGTGGCGATAAGCTTCTCCCAAAGTGTCCACGAAATAATCTCTCACAATGCTCTGTTTCTGCTTGTGCTTCTGATCAGAGAACCTGAACGACAATGTCTCTTTCCATGGCAGTTTACTGGCAAATCTCCCAGTAAAACTACTTGCATAACCACAACTCTCGCCTTGCTTCCTCTGAGCTCTTTGTTTCTCCATTAATGGCATCTGAAAGAACTTCTCTGCACACCTGTGTGCCTCTTGTAACAGTTTTGGATCGATTCCATGGTTCACCACTTGAAAGAAGCCGTGTTGTTCGCATGCTGATCTGACCAACCGTACCAGCCCGGTTTCCTGTGAGTGGTACAAGGAGAGGTCGATTAGTGGTACGACGAGTTCTTCAGTGGAATCTGGTTTTGGGGTTTCTTCAGAAGGCCAGATAAACTGGTTGGGTATATTGCGTTCATGGCTGAGTACAGATGCATCAAAAACGAGATCATTGGAGGTGTCCATTAATGGCAACTTGTCTTTTCTGCAGGTGAGAGAGATGAGAGGTTGCTGGACCATCTTTTTTCAAAGAATGCTCATGGAAACAGTTACTTAATTTCCTTTTTTTAGGGAAATTTCAGGAGAGGTGGAGGTGGGTTCACTCTGTTTAGCTTCTTCTCTATATAATTAATGGAGGTGAAAGAGAGAATCAATTCATCAAATGCAACTCGTTCGATCGATCGAGAGAGAGAGAGAGAGAGAGGATTCACTATTCAGTGTCTGTATATTTTTGTTTTTGTAAATTAGTCCCACGTTTGTTGGGCTCTATTCTCTGAGGAATTTGCTTTGCTTCATTCCTGCTCCGGTTTATATAGGGCTTGTTGGAAGAGAGAGAGAGAGAGAGAAGGTTAGAGAGAGAATTTTTGAGTGGATCAAATCACAAAAATATATACGTGTACCATTTGAGTCAATTATTACATTAATCAATTCACAATTCAATTTTATTGGGTAAATTTCATGAGTGCCTATGAAAATTTTTACACGTGTCCTTCCTTTTTTTTTTCAGAATTTATACTCACTAGTTAGCTTATCACATTTTTTTATTTTATAACTTTTTACCTGAGGGTAGCAATAGGTGTGTGTATATAGTATGGGCTATATGAGTTATGAAGTAAGAATTTTTTATTTTACTTCATGCTTATATTTCGAATCGCTCAACATAATATTCATATTGAAATGTGCTTGGAGACCAATTTTTATATTTTTTTGATATTTTTTTACTATTTTTTTAGATAGGTAGAAAATCATTTTTTTGGACGGAAACTAAACCAT
Source organism: Carex parvula (assembly GCA_025461045.1). Classification (NCBI taxonomy): domain Eukaryota; kingdom Viridiplantae; phylum Streptophyta; class Magnoliopsida; order Poales; family Cyperaceae; genus Carex; species Carex parvula. The sequence goes on from JAJGRW010000832.1 coordinate 951,045, forward strand.
AAAAACAGTGATTTTGAAGTATTCTAAAAGATTAGTAAATAATTTTCAAAAAATGTAAATTTTGGTCTCCTAGCACATTTCAATATGGAAATCATGTTAAGCGGTTCGGATCGATTATTTGATCTTTGAAAACGGAAATATGAGCGTGAAGTAAAACAAGATTCTTACTTCGCAACTCACCATAGCCTATATATATATATATATGGTAATTAATAATTGAAGCTAGGTAGAAATTGAATAATTATTGAATGTATATGTATGATATAGATATATGATAGATATATATGATATTGAAAATCAAAAGAAAACAAAGTGGCTTCCATGCTTTGGAAAGAAGGACCACTATTGATATTTTGTTTGTTGCATGGATGGAATGACCATTTGGCACTGCCTTATTAGCTTCCATGGCTTTATTCAATTATTTCGCCTTTTCTATTTTTTTTTTTTATTTTCCAAAATCAAATCTTTTCTTCTTCTTTTTTTTGTCCTAATCCATATATATATATACCATGTATCGGAACGGTACCATTCTTTTGTTTCCTTCTAACAAATTGCATGCCAAGATGTAAAAATGTTATCCAAAAATAGATAACCAAAACAACACAGCCTTTATCAAATTTATAAAGCTTATTTGACTTATTTCCAATATATTCAAATCCTTATTTTGTCACTTTTCACTCCAAAATTTATAAAATAATTTATACGACCTTTATCAATTAATTTTTATAAAATAAAGTTTGATGATTTTAACTCATATTTTATGTCAAAAGAAATATTAAACTTTTTGGAGAAAAAAAAGATTAAGAATATGACTTGAGTTGACTGAAACCCTGAACAATAAATAACAAGTTGATACCATATTAATGCACAAATGAAGTTAATCAAGTATGATTAATTTAGATGAGATTATATATATAGAGAGAGAGAGAAGAGAGAGAGAGAGAGAGAGAGAGATTAGGTGGACCGTATCATTGTGGGACCACAGCAATGTCTGCATAAAATTGATAGCTGTTTTGCTTTTGTTTGTTACATGATAATCACTAGCTTACTAATTGTCAACTTCTTTGAATAAAAGCTAGTGGAGCATTTAATTCCTTGTCATCATATATTCATATCTATACGTAATTGTGCTATCGTGTGTGTGTATCTATATATATATATATATATATATATATATATATATATATATATATAGATATATATATATATATCTATATATATATATATATCTATATATATATATATATATCTATATATATATATCTATATATATATATATATCTATATATATATATATATATATATATATGAGGAGGGTTCCAATGCCTCAATTTTTCATGCCTCCACCATGCCTCCATTTTTAAAACTTTAATAACTCAAAATTTAAAACTTAAAAGTCAAAATAAAACCGTTGGATATGATCTATATCATTTTATCTATGTGCTCATAAAAATTATCACATTTTGATTTTGTTTTTATGTGAATCAATAAGTTGAAAAATCAACGTCTAGAAATTATCCACATTAGTACGTTTTTTACAAGCTCTTGATGACAACCAAAATAAAATTGAAATATCATAATTTTTTACACGTGTATAGATATAATGATGTAGATCATATCCAACGGTTTTATTTTGACTTTTAAGTTTTAAATTTTGAGTTATTAAAGTTTTAAAAATGGAGGCATGGTGGAGGCATGAAAAAATGGAGGCATTGGAACCCTCCTCTATATATATATAATATATATATATATATATATATATAGAGTAGAACTAGAGTGTGATGTGCTCACCAAGCCATTTGGTGAGCACACCTCCAAAAACCGCATTTCTAAAGTTCAAATAGTCGATTCGAACCTTCCAACGTGTTCTTCATATTAAAATGTGCTTGGAGACCAAATTTTACATTTTTTGGAAATTTTTTACTATTTTTTCAGAATTTTTGAAAATCAGTGTTTTTTGAATTTTTTTTTATTTAATGAAAAGTGATGATTTTCGAAAATTCTGAAAAAATAGTAAAAAATTTCCAAAAAATGTAAAATTTGGTCTCCAAGCACATTTTAATATGAAGAACACGTTGGAAGGTTCGAATCGACTATTTGAACTTTGGAAATGCGGTTTTTGGAGGTGTGCTCACCAAATGGCTTGGTGAGCACATCACACCCTAGTTCTACTCATATATATATATATATATATATATATATATATATATATATATATATATATATGAGTAAGGCTACGGTGCTTTGCAAAGTAAACCCACCCCTTTACTTCGGGCCACTTTTTGGATTTTGAAAATCCAAACAACCAATCCGAACCGTTCAACATGTTCTAAATATTGAAATGTGCTTGGAGATCAAATTTTACATTTTTTGGAATTTTTTTACTATTTATTAAGCCACTTTGAAAATCGTTGATCCAACGGTGAACAGTAAAAACAGTAAAATTTTCTGGACCACCGGATCGAATATATATTAAGCACCGTAGCCTTACTCTATATATATATATATATGAGAGTGGCTAATATCAAAACGTTTGTTCCTAGCCCCCGGTGCAATCAAGTTGTTTTCGGGTTTTCAAAGTTCAAACGGTCAATGTGAACCGTTAGATGTTTAATCTATATTAAAATATGCTTGGAGACCAAATTTTACATTTTTTGGAATTTTTTTGCTATTTATTAAGCCACTTTGAAATTTGCTGATCCGGGTGAACAGTAAAAACAGTGCAACTAAATTCTGGACCATGTGATCAGAAATTTTCAAAGTGGCTTAATAAATAGCAAAAAAATTCCAAAAAATGTAAAATTTGGTCTCCAAGCATATTTTAATATAGATTAAACATCTAACGGTTCACATTGACCGTTTGAACTTTGAAAACCCGAAAACAACTTGGTTGCACCGGGGGCTAGGAACAAACGTTTTGATATTAGCCACTCTCTCTCTCTCTCTCTCTCTCTCTCTCTCTCTATATATATATATATATAGGATTTGGCTAATATGCTACGCGTAGCATAGAGCCTCTCCGTGCTACGGCTCATTTTTTGAGTTTTCAAAATCCTAACGGTTGATCCGAACCGTTCAACATGATCTCCATATTAATATGTACTTGCAAACCAAATTTTACATTTTTTAGAATTTTTTTACTATTTATTAAGCCACTTTGAAAATCGCTGATCCAATGGTCCAGCAGATTTTACTGTTGTGTACAAATTAGTGTTTTTTCAAAGTGGCTTAATAAATAGTAAAAAATATGGGACATGGCTAGCATGCTACGCGTAGCATAGAGCACTCCGTGCTACGGCTCACTTTTTGATTTTTCAAAATCCTAACGGTCGATCCGAACCGTTCAACATGATCTCCATATTAATATGTACTTGCAAACCAAATTTTACATTTTTTAAATTTTTTTTACTATTTATTAAGCCACTTTGAAAAAACACTAATTTGTACACAACAGTAAAATCTGCTGGACCATTGGATCAGCGATTTTCAAAGTGGCTTAATAAATAGTAAAAAAATTCTAAAAAATGTAAAATTTGGTTTGCAAGTACATATTAATATGGAGATCATGTTGAACGGTTCGGATCGACCATTAGGATTTTGAAAACTCAAAAAATGAGCCGTAGCACGGAGAGGCTCTATGCTACGCGTAGCATATTAGCCAAATCCTATATATATGTGTATATATGTATATATATGTATATATGTATATATACAGAAAGAGAGAGGGGCTAATATCAAAACGTTTGCACCAAGGCCTTCGTGCAACCAAGTCATTTTTAGATTTTCAAAGTCCAAATAGTCGATCCAAACCGTTAAATTTTCAATCTATATTAAAATATGCTTGGAGACCAAATTTTACATTTTTTTGAATTTTTTTACTATTAATTAAGCCACTTCGAAAATTGCTGATCACATGGTCTAGAATTTGGTTGCACTGTTTTTACTGTTCACCCAGATTAGCAATTTTCAAAGTGGCTTAATAAATAGTAAAAAAATTCTAAAAAATGTAAAATTTAGTCTCCAAGCAGATTTTAATATAGATTGAACATCTAACTGTTTGGACTTTTAAAATCTGAAAATGACTTGGTTGCACGAGGACCTTGGTGCAAACGTTTTGATATTAGCCCCCCTCTCTCTATATATATATATATAGTTTATTAAATATTAGAGTACGTAGAAGATAAAATAAAATCACTCACCATTCTTGTGCAAGTTCGTATTTTCCTAAGTACAAAATTGTAATTAATTACTCTCTAAAATTAATGCTACGATCCCAATTTTTTAACAAAAAAATAAAATGTAATTGAAGCTCAAAAAGAAACTTTTTTTTAAATAAATGACTGAAGCTATAAATATTTTCGTTAGTAAAGGTTGAATATCAATCCACTTAATTATTTAATATTCATAAAGAATTGTTCTTTTTGAGTTTCAAATATGCGACTTCTTACAAAAAAACATTATTTTTGCCACTAATTAAACCAAAAGCTGGTTCTTACTAAAGCTATATATAAACTTATCTAAATAATAACTTGCAACGCAATCTATTTTCACATATGACATATATATGATCTCTCTATCTGAAATAATGTTCTTTAAATGTACATTATTTTTACAAGAGCAAAGCTAACCTAGAGTAGCACAGAGGAGGGCAGCAGCATGAGTACACATTTGGACATAGCAGACTTTAATTCATACAGACTACAAGGTATACACTTAATTCATACATAGTGAGAAAAGTGGCACGGCGGAACCGGCTTCGTCACAGTTACGGCACGGAACGGCACAGAATGGCACGGCACGTGTGTCAGTTACGTGCTGTGACTCGCGTGTCCCGTGCCGTGGCCATTCACGTGCCGTTTTCATCTTTTGAAACTTTGGCACGGTACGGCAAGGCACGTGAAAGATTTAATCACGGTACGGCACGACACGTAGTCACGCGAGTCACGTGTAATTATGACTATTAGATATTGATTTAATGGTAAATCTTGAATAAACTAATTTAAATTATGATTAAATGGTAACGCCAGTCACGTATGGCACGGCGGAACCGGCTTCGTCACAGTTACGGCACGGAACGGCACAGAATGGCACGGCACGTGTGTCAGTTACGTGTTGTGACTCGCGTGTCCCGTGCCGTGGCCATTCGCGTGCCGTTTTCATCTTTTGAAACTTTGGCACGGCACGGCAAGGCACGTGAAAGATTTAATCACAGCACGGCACGACACGTAGTCACGCGAGTCACGTGTAATTAGGACTATTAGATATTGATTTAATGGTAAATCTTGAATAAACTAACTTAAATTATGATTAAATGGTAACGCCAGTCACGTATGGTCATGGCACGTTTAGGCACGGCGTGAATCACGTGGCGTGACCATTTGCGTGCCTTGACCACCCTTTGATATTTTGGTCATTGCACGGCACGTGAAAAATTAATTTGATCACGGTACGGCACGGTACGAGACCAAAATCACAGTGTATTAGTCACGGCAAGCATGTTTTTTCCACTCTAATACACTGGACAGTTTTCATTCTATTATCAACGCTCTGTATGAATTAAAAACTGTCCTGTCAAAATACAGCTTAAGTAAAGACAACACAGGAACTGCAATTTTGAGCCATTTCTCTCTAAAAGGTATCTCAGATTTAATCTGCATTCCTGGTAAAAGGTAGAATTTTTATGAAAACTCAGTCGATTTTGTTTATTGTTTTTTAGAAGAGAAGATGATAAGATTGCATGTTCCAACACTGAGAAACTTCAAGGATTAATCCACTTAGATGGCATCCTCACAAATATTGCATTTAATTAAAGTCATGTACAAAGAGAGCTCTTACTTTCAAATTAAGTGTTCAGTAACGGATTGGATATAGATTGGATAGTGGTAAAACCATATTAATATCCGTTTTTATTTTGCAAATACAGATCGGATATTAGATGGATACGGATATCCACTTTTGACAATAGTGAATAACATAATTTTTTTCATAATATATATTAAATTATATGATATATATATATATATATATATATATATATATATATATATATATATATATATATATATATATATATATATAGAGGAGGGATCAAGTTACAATAAATTTGAGTTACAACAAAGTTACAACAATCATTTTTTTCATTTTCAAAGTCCAAATCGTCGATCCAAACCGTTCAACATTATCTCCACAATAAAATATGCTTGCAGATCAAATTTTATATTTTTTTTTACTATTTATTAAGTATTTTACAAAATATAATCATATTCAGACCATTGAATTTTGTACCCATCTTAATAAATAGTAAAAAAATTCAAAAAAAATGTAAAATTTGATCTGCAAGCACATTTTATTTAGATAATCATGTTGAACGGTTTGGATCGACGATTTGGACTTTGAAAATGAAAAAAATAGTTGTTGTAACTTTGTTTGTAACTCAAATTTGTTGTAACTTGATGTAACTTGATCCCTTCTCAAATTTGTTGTAACTATTTATTAAGCCACTTTGAAAATTGATGATCATTGGTCCAGAATTTAGTTGCACTGTTTTTACTGTTCACCCGGATCAGCAATTTTCAAAGTGGCTTAATAAATAGTAAAAAAAATCCAAAAAATGTAAAATTTGGTCTCCAAGCAGATTTTAATATAGATTGAACATCTAACGGTTCAGATCGACCATTTGGACTTTGAAAACCCGAAAATAACTTGGTTGCACGAGAGGCTTGATGCAAACGTTTTGATATTAGCCACTCTATATATATATATATATATAGACACACACACAGTTGCAATATAAAAGTAATGACGGGTTATAAGGTAGTTTAGGAACTTCTTGTTGCTTTATAAGGATGATCATTAGCATTAATTAATTGTTCTATAATACAGAGAACAGTAATAAATTTAGAATACATAAATAATTTAGTGAAGTCTAAAGTTCGTGATTCGGATATAATATAAATATAAATCAAAATCAAATTGTTTTTAATACAAATAATATAGTCAAATATTTTTTTTAGAAACTAGAAAACAAACAAATAGAGGTGTTCAAACGGTCGGTTCCGTTGAAACGAAACTAAAATAACCAAATCAAACTTTTCTTCGGTTTTCAAAAATAGAAACCGAACCGATTAAACTTATAAACCGATTAAGTACCGAACTGAACAAACCGAAGTAAATTTCGGTTTATTCGGTTCAAACCGAAGTAAACCTATTGGTGCCATTATTAACGAAAATTACACATGTTCATACACAAGTTGTTCAATTCCATACAAAAATATGTAGATGTTCTAAAATATTTAAACCAAAATGAAAGAAAGAAAGTAATGATTGAACCAAACAAAATATAAATCATACTTGAACCAATATAATTCGGTCGGTTCGCTTTAGTCGGTTTGAAAAGTCTAAACCGAACAGATCCATTTAAACCGAAATAATTCAAAATTTCAACCGAACCGATCCATTTAAACTGAAAAACCGAACCATTTAAACTGAAATTTTTTGGTTCGGTTGAAAACCGAACAAACCGAACCGTTTGAACACCCCTACAAACAACTGTGTTTGTTAATTTCATGAATAGTTTGAGGCATATATATAAGCGAGGATAATACATGTATGATTCACAAGATTTCCTAATAATTCCGATATGAACACATGTTAATTTCATTCATATACTGATTAATTAAGGTTGAAATTAACCAACTCTTATTATAAAAAGAAGAATGAAAAAAAAAAGAATTTAACAATTTTAGCTAACAGCACCAATTACCTTCCTATATGGTTATCTTAAATTAAAGAATAAGTAAAAATATATTAGTTCATGCTCCAAATTAATATGTATAGCTGACCGGAAGGTCTTCCTATTTTATGAGTTTGTTAGGGATTGCACTCAAACCTATGGCACATAAGATCGCTCAAATATATAATTGTAAAAGAAATATATATATATATATATATATATATATATATATATATATATATATATATATATAAATAATTGATGCCGGGGTTGAATATCAATTAACGGTACTGCTTTTGTCCTAAATCCTAATTAATTAGCAAAGCAGTATGTAGTGCATTTATTCTTTTTAAATTTTTTTATAGTGAATCTTTGGCAATAGTGTTTTACCTATAAAGGCCTCACACTTTTCTCCCATTCAATTAATTAATTCTCAACTTTTGTAGCCTTTGTTGTTTAGCCCACCTTGTTTATACTTAATCTCTCCACTAAACCAATTAAATCTCAAGCGAGGAGTAGGGTCAAATGCAGTTTTGTGCTCCAATCATGCTCCGCATTTTTTATTTTCGTTTCCAAAGTCCTAGCAGTCGACCCGAACCACTCACCATGATCTTCGTATTAAAATGTGCTTGAAGGCTAAATTTTATATTTTTTTTGAATTTTTTTACTTTTCTTTTAGATAGGTACAAATCACTATTTCAGAAGATTTATGGACCATCAAAAACAGTGATTTTGTACTTGTCTAAAATAATAGTAAAAAAAATTTCAAAAAATATAAAATTTGGTCTCTAAGCACATTTTAATATGAAGATCATATTGAGCGATTCGGATTGATTATTCAAACTTTGAAAATAGAGAAAATGACGTGGAGCATGATTGAAGTACAAAATCACTAGTGCATTTTAACCCTACTCTATTTTCAGATATACACCTATTGGTTCTTTATTTTTCATTCCCTCCACACCAATTAATTAACATCAAAATTGGTTTTAATAAAAAAAGTGTTGGATATATGAACAAAAGTTCTGTCTGCACCAGTACCAGTATAGGAATACATGAAGGAAATAGACAAATAGGTAAAGATATATCTATATATTTATATATGTAGCTAGCTAGCTAGGCATGAGAGGTTGATCTGTCCTTAATTGAATTTGATGAACGACAAACTTGGTTGGTTTTAAATAAATTCTAACCCAATAGGCTAAATCCACTCCCCAAATGGTTTGTTGCAACTCCTACGCATATGCCACTGCATCATGCATCTGCATCAGAGAGATAGAGAGATAGAGAGAGAGAGAGAGAGAGAGAGAGCTGAGACCAAAAGAAAGGCCAAAGAAAGAGCGCCTGATCTGTGCTACCTAGTGCTCCTAGAGTTAGCTTTATTTTGCCACCTCCTAATAATAATAATAATAATAATAATATCTATATCAATTTCAAACAGATAAGGGATGAGAGAAATATATATATATATATATATATATATATATATATATATATATGTTCAAGCAACAAGGTAACATATGCAATGTTCTTTATCCAAGTTACACATTAATTACAACATGCACCAATCACAGTTAACTTACATGATCATCACATTTTTAACAGCTGATCAGTACATTATAATTTTTCTTCTTCTTTTTAATAAATCAGATGTACTACTACTACCTGGATCCAAATATGTTGAAATCCGAGAAAAACCAGCTGTTTCGGGATATGTGCACAGAAAAAGTTAGACAGCTGGATCTCGGATTTCAGAGATTTCAGAATTACTATTTATAGATCTCGAATTTCACCTGATCTGAATCCCTACTAGCTACATTGTATCACTTAGAAGTTTCTGATCCACTTCTAACAAAAAAACAATAGTGTCTATCAAGTTGGTTACTTTAAAAAAAAAAAAAAAAAAAAGGCCCATATGCTGCTCATTCAAATTTTTGTCGCCTTGTATGTGTTTGAGCCTAAATTATTTAGGCCACTTAAACACTTAGTTTTAGAGCTCAATTATTAGTTTGTGGTTGTTTTTTTAATTTAATTAGGAGTTTCTTGTGTTTTTCCTTTTGGATAATTCTATCTTAGATCCAACTTTTGTGGTACATCCACTTATATATCTTTAATATTATTTAAATAAAAATAAATTTTATTTCATATTTGATTGATTCTTCATAAAATTATAAAAATTTCAGTAATAAAAACTTACAATTGTTTGACGACATCTGCAATTTTAAAGTTTAAAATTGTGCTTGTATTAAGAGTAGAACTAAGGTGTTCTTAAGCTCACCAAGCCTCTTTGTGAGCTTAACTCAAAAACTTATCGGATTGACTTCAAACGACACATCCAAACCGTTAAAACCGTTCTACTTCACGAGTGATGCACTTACATGTCAAATTTATAATTTTTCGAACTAGTTTAGTATAAGATCAAGCGGTCAAAAAATGATGAAAAATGAACTCATTAAAATTAACTTATAAATCATCTTTCTTTTACAGCTTGACTTCATACTAAATTAGTTTAAAACTTTAAAAATTTGACATGTAAACGCATCACTCATGAAGTAGATCAGTTTCAACAGTTTGGATGCACCGTTTGAAGTCAATCCGACAGGTTTTTGGATTAAGCTCACAAAGAGACTTGGTGAGCTTAAGAACACCTTAGTTCTACTCCTTGTATAAATCATATATAATAGTGCCAAACAATATAAGATGGATATGAGCGCTGCCACTTCTCGATCTAATAAATACCCTTTCTTCTTACTCAGCAAGATAATGGATCTTGGATAGTGCGCATCACGGATTTCAATTCTCACCCTTCATTTTGCAGATCCGCCTCTGCTCCTTTTCCGATTCTAACCATTCAAAATTTTGCATTCACGGATCTCGATAAAACAACTTTTTCATACACAAATCTCACCGAATTTGAATGGTTCGGATCGGAAAAGGAGGGCCCTCCTTTTCTCTAAAAAAAGGAGCAGAGGCGGATCCTCATTTTGCTACTGTTTCACTGCTGTTCCACACAAAGTAACAAAATTTCACGAATAATTTGAATTTGAACTCTCTGAAGCAATCCACTTATTATTCGGTTTTTCAAACTTCTCTTAATTATTTTTATAAAAAAACTTTTTTTTTTCTTTTGCTCTCTTGTGGAACTAAGATCTCTGATTCGGACTCAAATGTACGTATAATTCTGAATTATATCATAATTATTCTTGAATGACGAACTTTTGACCATGTCGAACATTTCCCGAATCATTCATTTGTCACTATGATTCCATACTATTTCAGCATTCCAATCCAAATTTTTTTTATTGTTTTTTTTTCCTTCAAAAATAGCAAGGATTAAACCAAATAATATTTATTCTAATTAATCCCCCTTCCCCCACACTGAGATCTAGCGTTTATGTAGCGGTTTGTGCCATGTGTATTGTATGCTCATTTGATTCCATTTATTCTTTAAGTGTCGCTATGCAATTGAGGTATGGCGATACTTTGCGGGTCTCATTTTCTTCTCGGACTCAGCTACTTCTTCTTGGAATTGTTCCTGGCAAGCTTTCAAGCGAGGTAGTAAAGAGAACAAGAGGATTTGGGCAACTCGGTTTATGGGAGTATTGTGGGGACTCTGGAAGCATAGGAATGAATGCATTTTTCGGGGCAAACATATGCCACCAATGATTCTGGCACGTCGCGAGGGAACATAGGAATGAATGCATTTTTCGGGGCAAACATAGGAATGAATGTATTTATCGCGAGGGAACTCCGTCGCGAAAAGTGCCGTCGCGAATAGAAAAAGCACAGTTATGACGGTACTCTGTCGCGAAAAGTCACTTTTTCTATTCGCGACGGCACTTTTCGCGACGGAGTTCCCTCGCGATAAGTGTCAATTTGTTGTTGCACAACGAATCAAGGAGGAAACCAATCTCTGGTTGAGCTGTAGCAAGAAGAACAATACAGGAGGCACAGGAGTAGTGAGGAGTAGCAGATCTGATTTTCGAATAAATTGAATAAGCTGGTGTAATAGGATAGTAGTTGTAATCACATTTATTTTTCTATTATGCTTGGTAGCTACTACCAAGTCTTTAAAAAAAACAGAGATCTAGGGTTTATACTTTATATATATACTCTTTCTTCTAAAATCAAAATCTTGGTGTAACTGATTTTTAGAGAACTTGAGAGGTATTAAATATTCAAAAATTATTTATTGTGATTAATCAGAGAAGTTAGGCGAATTTATTTATATTTACATTTAATGCCCTTAGGTACCTGGCTCTGTGCTACATATCATATCACACTGCAAAATAAGTTGCTTTCAAGGGAAATGTTACTAAACAGAGCTCTGAAATTAGTTTCTGAGTTAGTCCTTGGAGCCAGGGACCAAATTTCTTGTTTCCTAGTCAAATATAGCCCCAATTATGAATTCTAATATAGTAAGTACTTGTTTTCAAATACATTTGAAGAATGAATCAATTCTCATTTTCCCATGAACCAAACTAAATTTTCAAATGGCCTTTGGGCTCCTTGGTGGAAAAAAAAAGAAAGAAAGAAAGAAACTTAATTCCAATTCAAATATCAGTTCCAAGTCACAGCACTAGTGGTGCAAACGGGTCGGATATATCCGTCCGTATCCGAAAATTAGATACGGATATCCGATATCCGTGTGGATACGGATACATATATGATTTTAAATTTTAATTATCATAGTGTGTGTATATATATATATATATAGAGAGAGAGAGAGAGAGAGAGAATGGCTAATATACAAACGTTTGTTCCTGGACTCAGGAACAAACGGTTCGGTTCTCCAATTTTCAAAGTCCAAACAGTCAATCCAAACCGTTAGATATTCAATCTATATTAAAATGTGCTTGGAGACCAAATTTTACAATTTTTGAAATTTTTTTACTATTTATTAAGATGGTTTGAAAACTGCTGTTTTTATTAAATTTCTGCAGCATTGAAAACAGCGGTTTTCAAACCAGCTTAATAAATAGTAAAAAAATTCTAAAAAATGTAAAATTTGGTTTCCAAACACATTTTAATATAGATTGAATATCTAATGGTTTGGATCGACTGTTTAAACTTTAAAAATTGGAGAACCGAATTGTTTGTTCCTGAGTCCAGGAACAAACGTTTGTATATTAGCCATTCTCTCTCTCTATATGTATTAGCTTAATTATCTCCAATTCCTCAAAGCTATAACATTAACACGACAAAGTAAAGCAGCAGATAAATTATTTTATTATATGTATGCTATAGAGAAGGACATATATTACTTAAATAATCCATGCATGTTAAGTAATTTATAGCTTTATATCAAATAGTCCAATTACTTAAATATCGAAAAATAAAATTCTAGTATTTTTTATTTATAGTTTTATATCAAATTTGATGAAACTTGAAACTAATTGGTCAACTAAATGCATTAAATGTTTAGCGTTTCAATTTAATGGCCATGTATTGATAATCAAATAATTGTTAAGAGTATACTAAAATGTTGAAATAGCAAAGAGCACGCATATAGTTTTTTTCTTATTTAGTCATATTTTGATGATTCATTGTCATACATTGCTATTCAATAGGTATTTTTGAGATAAAAATGAATCAAACCTTTCAATTTTAAAAAATTATAATAAAAGTTCAATTGAATTATATACTTGCGACTTTTTTGGATGAAAAACATTTAGATACTAAATAAATTAATTCTCATTACTATTCAAAAAATAAAATTTTAATACATAAATTTCGTCAAGAATAAGTCTTTGAACTAGTAGTAAAAACAATATTTTCCAGATAAGAATCTTTTATGAATATTTAAAAGTGAAAGGCTTGTTTTCTATCTTTATAAAAAAAAAACTAATATTTAATCTTGTGACTAAAGGTAATGCTTTCTGTACGAGAGGTTGCATGTTCGAAATCCAAAAATGAGGTCCTTTATATAGATAATTAAAGGTGACATGTATGGAAAACCTGTCTTCCATCTTTATCTTAACAAATTAATTAGGTGTCAATGCACAAATCTCTATCTCAAAGGTGAAAACTTGACCTCCAATTTTTTTTTAATGTATGTATGTATGCATGCATGCAATGGCGAATCTACCTTGATTGAATGGGGGTCAATTGACCCTATTTTTTTTTTTTTTTTTTTGGAAATCTTTGTAGAAGCTGCGATATTATAAGGGAGAATCGAACTCTCGACCTTTGAGTAACCAACAATTTGAGGACTTTTCTCCTAGTCAACTGTGCTACCTCTCCTTTCCAATTGACCCCATTCATTTCAAATATTATGTATTAAAAAAAATATATTATAGATAATGTGAAATTGATCCCCCATTCATAGTAGGAAATTTTTTCACATTTGACCTCTATAGTATGAATGTTTGACTCTGCTCATGTATATATGTATGTATGTGAATTTTTTATGTGGAAGAGTATATATTTTGGGATAAATGGATTGTCTATATAGTTTTGGATAAATGGATTGGACTAAGAAAATCATAATCTATTTAATTTGTCACTGATAAATTATAAAGGCAGTGCACTCTCCAGCAGAAAGAGAATAATTTCTACCTGTCTTAGGCTTTTCAAGAAAAAAAATTGTGTGGATGCATGTGCACTTTTGTATACATTAATTTATATAATTGATTGAGGGATGTTTACATCCTTTGTTCAAGGTAGACAAGATAAAAATTCAATGTCTGGATGTCTGTCTGTATTATAGCACTTTGATTTTACTAAAAGTTGGTGGCTTGTCACTTTTTATCCAAAATATAATTTTCTATATGAAAAGTTATTTTTATGTAAATAGCTTATTATCAAAATATTAAGTTTTCAATTAACATTTTATTCATTATGATTGCAAAAATAATGAACCATAACTCTCTTTTACCTGTTAGAGGTACTACCAAATACATCTATTATTAATGTGCACTAAAATTCCTTTGTTCAAGGTGGATGTTAATTGTCTTTACATGGTTTAAAATAATTATATTTTCTTCAGTAGTATTTTGTCTCATCTCATGTCGCAATTGGATTCCATTTTCTTTTTGTCCTGCTAATTATGGGCACCAACATGATCCATCACTAATTAATTAATTTCATAATTTGGTTTGGTAACAACAATAAATGTGACAAATAACAACTTGGAAGTTGGAAATCATATCATGCACAAATGTACAAACCACAAGATCACAATATAAATAAAATAAAAACTATGAATAATTTCTTTTACGATACCCCAATTTGTACCCCTAATGAATTCATTAATTGCTTTTTTTTTTTTTCTAGGATGTTTACACACGCTCACACTCACTGTTTTATAGTAAAATTAATTAGAAGACAAAGAAACAAATATATATATATATATATATATATATATATATTCCTGCGTGTCTAGTTGCATTGCATGTGCTAATTTTTGTTGGGCATTAGGCTGTGATGCTGATTTTCAGCTCATTTCTTGTCGCCATTTGCACTTTGGAAAGGAATTCATGTTAAATTAAATGATGTGATCCATCCAAAATTGTCGCCATTGTCACTTTTACAGTTTTACTTAATCCAAATTGTGTTTTATTACAGAGGAATTTATTGTGTAAAACCAAAAGAAAGCATCTTGAAATATTTTACAGATTGCAGTAAAAAAACTGCATACTTTCATTTATTGTGATTTCATTTCCTTTTCTTTTTTTTTTCTTTTTTTTTTTTGTAGGGGAGGGGGGTCTCAATTGTAACAGTATTTTGATATTATGGCTTTTTTTTATATACAAACATAAAATGTATGCTCGAATAATGATTTACATGTACAAAATTAGCTATCTCACAAGAGTTTTGTTTATTAGAAGTACAGAAAGTAGAGCTTCATATACAAACTAAAATCCTACTTTTTTTAGCCTTGTTCTTTAAACTTAGCTGCAATAAAGAGTTGAAAATAGAACATGTTAGCATTTTGTACGGTTCAATGCTGAATTGTCTCTTCTATTGGCAATTAGTCTAAAGTATACAAAAACTTGCATAAAATAAGAAAACCAAAAAGGTCAGTACTGAATCCACCAGTACAGGCATTACCAGTACTGGTGACGAACTGACTATACCAGTCCATTAGTATTGTTTTCTTTGACAAGAGATCAATGTTTAATTTTACTTATCCCTCAATCACAAGATTTAACTAAGTCATATTTGCAACATAAAAAAAAGAGTAAAATAGAATATATAAATAAAATCCAAAATAACTTGTACCTTGGTTCAAGCTTCTGCAGGTTCAGGTAGAGTAATCAGGCGTGACTTGGAATCATAAACCAGTTCCGTAGCACAACTGAACAAGTGCATGTAATCATATTCCATTAGAGAAGGACAGTTCAATACATAATAATTAAATTTTGCAAATATTACAAATTAGATTCAAGGGTGCCAGTGCAAATAAGATTTATGTAACTTCACAAGTGAACTTACAGAAAGTATACTTACTTGGCACATTTCACTGTATTTGTTTTACCGCCGCTTGGAACTGTTAGTATAGTCCCAAAGAAGGAGAGGTTCTCTGTACCGCAATTCGGACATGGGCCCTGCAATTCAAGCACCATAATTAAATTTTACAAATAACATGGGCACTGAACTCACCTATGGTACATGTTTGGATGCATCCCAATAGCACTAATCCAGGAATAGTAACACTATTCTAAAATTGGAGCGCAATCCAAACAACTGTTTGTGACTATTCTGCTAACCCAACCAAACCATAGAATAGCAAGATTAACACTTTTTGGGTTAGTGTTATTCTGAATCATATAAATCCAAATAAGATTTTTACTATCCCGAATAATGCAAAATTAGCACTCTTCTCACACCATTGGGTTAGCTTTATTCTTGCACCACTACACACTAACCCAAATGACACTGTTCTTCATTGAGCCCAGGCAAAATTTATATAACGGATAGGGTTCAGAGTTTTATAGTTTGCAGTGTATATAATTACATCTTCTAGAGTTATAATAAGGTGCGGAGTGTATACTAAAAAAATAATAATAATGATAAAAACCATAGAATTATATAACTATGCCAATTATAACAATTGTCCTACTCCCAATTCCCAAATATGAACATCTGTTGCCAAAACAAACAACTCAAAAACATGCTTAGGATTAGCTAAGTGTATTCTTATTTTAGAAACTTCAAACAATAATAACATCATAGCATTAATCCATAAATGCACCTGAACTTTTAATTTTCTACACATGAACTTTTGTGTTTTCGTAACTTAGTTCAATCAAATATGAGTATGTTAAGCAAAAGAGGAAATCTAATTTTACCAAGCCTCTCAACTGTTTTTTTTTTTTTTTTTTTTTTTTTTTTTCCAACAAGGCACACCAACTACTTTATATTGTCCAATCAAGCCCTTGAATTTTCTTTATATTAAAGTAGCCCCTAAAATTTTTGAAATTGGTTACCTTCAGTCCATTAATTTGTTGTAAATAATTAAATTAGCATCATAATTAATGATATTTTCAGGTTACAAAACATAATTTAACTATTGAACGGATGGATCTAAATGGATCAATGCAAAAGGTTTAGAAGGTTATTTAATTAAAAAAAATCAGGGGGCTTCACCTAACAAAAAAGGGTGGGGGACTTGATTGAACCACATATAATAGTTGAAAGGGACACAATCAGAATTTTTCCCTACATAAAACTGCCCATAATGTTCATACAACAACTAAATTCCAGAAACTTCCACTACTAGTCCTCTCTTAATCAAAATCACCCATAATTTTCAAGCGCCACTGAATATCGCTATCTGCCTGCTATTGATTCACTGTATCATTTATAATAGCCACTATGGTACAATCTGCTAAAATACGCAATAAAATTATCGTGCCATAGCATTTATATAGCTGATAGCTACTTAACTTTTTGGGCCGCCCAACAGTCATGTTTAAGAGATGCCCAAATAATCTAACTTGAATAAGATAAGACTGACACGTATGATATTTTTTGTTCTATTTCATAGAAAGTATAAATGAACTAGTTTAAAAAAAACGTACCTTCAATATCAAAAAGTCTTTGATAACTGCATTGGTTATTCCAGCGGAGATGTAAAAGATAAGAGGCAATGCTGCAAACCATGTGAAGATGAAACTGAATGGCTCTGGCAACTGTATCACACGAAAAAAATTAAAGGCAGGTCTCAGAAAAAAAAAAAAGAGAGAGATAGAGCAGAAAAATCAGGTGAAACTAAGGTATTAATTACCTCCATAAGATATGTGAGCTCAAATCCAGTCAAATCATCCAGAAAGAAGAACCTACAAGAGTAATGAATTTGAGGATCAACTAATTAAATAATAATAAACAAATTAAGGTTTTTCACGGTTTTCGTCTAACATCTGAGCTTCTACTATGTTGATGATGTTATACAACAATTTGCAACAAGTGGAATTCAAAATTTCAAAAATTCTACATTGTTCCAACTTTGCCCTTTGCAAGGGACATATGCATAACTAAGGTACAGTAGTGAAAAAGAACAAAAAAAAAACTCACAATGTGAGAGCCACCACAGCTGCTGGCACATTCAATAAAAACATTTTGAAATAATCAACTGACAAATCACTGTACACCTGCAATTACAATAAGATACCCCATTTAACTATCTTAGAAATTTGGTGTTGCTTAAAGAGCGATGCCGAAATCATTATACCAGATACCCAATACATTTGGGGAAAAATGAAATGAATACATTCATAAAAAAGAAATTATTCAGAAAATAGAATGAAAAAGAGAAGTTGCCTTTCTACTTCTCAGACTGCATCGTGGGCCCTCCACCACAATAGGGCTACCATCTTGCTGGAAAGAAAAATGAATTTTACATGAAATAATAAAACTACAAATGAAATATTATTAAGATTTTTAATTGCAATATTTAGAAAACTGAATTTTCACTGCCATCGAACTTAGTAGTTATCTGTGGCACCGGCCAGTTTGTCTCAGTGCCAAGCGACCAACTGGTGCGTACCAGTTTGTCTAAGTTTCCAATGCGTTTGCAATATTTTTAAAAAGTTCACCCAAATATATAGAAACAGTAAAAGATCTGAACAAACATAACTTAAAACCTGAGTTCAATAGTATAGTTCTTCATTATAATTTGTTAGTTTTATGATATCTAAATAGTTTATCGAGAGAGCAGAAAACCTTTAGTCGCATCTTCAATTCATCAAATTCAGCATCAGATATAATGGGTTTTCCTTCTGCATAAGCCATTGAAGCCTCCAAAAGCCTCTGTTCATCAGCGCCTTTTTATTAAAAAAAAAAAAAAGACAAAGGAAAGAAAGAATGAGATAAGTTATTTGTTCTAATTTTCTTCAAAAGAAAATTTGTATTTCAAATCAACTTGTTATGTTAGCTTCATTGCTAAAGAAAAATAAAGGTTAAGGATAAATAAACAGGACAGCAAATGCTAATCAAACCAGTACTAGATATACTGCCATGTATCAAATGCAGACTCAGTTTCTATTTCTCACTCTTATCTCTTACATTGCATTAATTACAGTGTCAGAGAATGCATCTATATATTTAATAAGTAAAAATAAAATTAATTAAATAACAGTATGTAAGCAACATACTAAGCATAACAACGCTGCTTCCCTCCCACATGAGCTCTTCTTTGAGGTTGTCAAACTCTTCATTCGACATAATGGCCTTCTTGTCGTAGTAAAATGACTGAAAAATTGAACCATATATATAGCCATAAGTAAAGAAGAGGCACACCCGATCCTTAAATTAAAAAATAAAAATTTTGCTATGGTGTTCCCCTTAAAAATTTTATTTTAATCACCACTATTGAGTCTTGATATGCGAAAGGGCAAATTAGTCAAATCAAGAAATTGTTAATCATAGGCATTAATTTCTTTCCTTCAGTGAATCCTCTTACGATTAATGGAAACAAAGAAAAAGGAAATATGCTAGAACAAAGGAAGTGAGAAAAGATAATTAAGATCCTCCTGCCCTAAAAATTGGGAAAAGATTTTAATAGAGCAGTTTTGGCTTCATGCAGCACGCGTACCATAGAATCAAAACAGCGCTGCATGAAGCTAAAACTGCTCTGTTAAAATCTTTACCCACAAAATTTATATGCATCGGTTTCTCTTTTTTTTCCCAGCATTTAAGCTTAACCATTATTACTGCTAGTTAAAAAATAAACGATTTTACTTAAAGTTTACCATGTTTAAAAGGTACAGAAGCATGCATATTCACATTAATGGAATAATGGATCAGTGAATAGTGTATTATTTTAATTATTTGAATTTATATTATTTTTGTGATCAATAACTATAAGGTTTAAAATATGAAAAAAAAATTCTCTAAAAGATGCATTAAATATAGTATTTTCCATACAAAATTAATATATTTCAACCTAATATCATATATATTGAGTGATTAATAATATCATATTTGCTAAGCACAACTTTTTTAGCAAAACTTTCCGGTAGAATTGAAGGCTATACTTCCCACCAGCTTATATTCAAATAAATGGCTCAAAATATATCCATACAGGTTTAAATAACATATAATATACTACAGATGAGACAATCTTAGACAACAATTATGATGACTAGATGGAAATTTGTTTAAGGTTTACTATTTTACTGGTATAGATCAAGACAGTGAATTTTTTGTGCTTTCTGGGTTTATAAACTCTAATTTTAATGGTCAGATTCATATGTTTATATGCTGCCCATATGGATATTTGCACATTTTTTTTCTGAAAATAAGTTGCAAAAAGGTATTGATTTTGCTGCCAAATTTGAAACTTTAAAAAGAAATTACCACATTGTCCTTCACTGTCCAACATTAATTGTAATACATAATTCCCATTGGATTGGATTGGGGAACACCATATATAGTAAATAATAATAATAAAGTAGAATTGTTTTGTTACTTGTAAAGCTTGGAGGAATTCTTGTTCCATCTCTCCGAGACTCTTTTTTCGTTTCTTGTCTATGCTGCAGTAGGGGAGAATTTTGCTATCTTGTACTTCATCCTCTTCCTCCTCCTGTACCTGACCTTGCTGCTCAGAGGTTGCACGGAGGCGGTGCACATGCAATCTGACTACTTGTTCACGATTGCGAAGCAAAGAACATGATCTCAAAGAAGAAGATAAGGAAGGTGAAAGCTTGGCGAGGCGAGGCGATGAGGGGTGAAGGAGGCGCGGTGGCAGAGAGAAAGAGGAAAGCCAAACCTCAGAGGCCATTACCATTTAGTTGAGCAAATGAAGTAAAGTCACAAGACTCACAAGTGGTGGAAGAATCGAGAGAGAGAGATAAGAGAGTAGAGGAAGAGGATGCAACGAGTGGAGGAGCAAAGCCAGAGGAGAGAAGAGACCTGAGGATCTTTTTCGCTTCTCAGCTTCTGCTCTGATGTGGCGCCCGTTGAGTGGGACTCACTGATCTGCTGGGTCCCACGAGAGTCAGAACGGCTTTAATTTGGTCCGCTATTGAACCAAATCCCGGATGAACAAACCCAACCCGGCCCATTCATTGGATTTTGTTTACTTAAAGAGGAGAGCAGGTTGGGTCCGATGGGTTTCTGGACCGTCTGATCTGCTTTAAATTTCGTGTGAATGAATTTTAAAGCAAATGCGTTTGCTGGCGCGAATATTTAAAGCGTTTGCTGGCGCAAATTGACCTCCTTAAAGAGACGGTACCTTAGAAAGTAGGGATAAAGATTTTAACAGATCATCTTTCGCTTCCTGCAGCGCTCAAACTATATGTAGCGCAGCTAGCGCTATTTTAATTCTATAGTTCTTGCGCTGTATGAAGTTAAATTGCTCTGTAAAATCTTTACCCGAAAGTAGGAATTCAAAACGGATATATTCTAAATAGGAACGATGTAATTTAAACCCGACCGGGGGTTTATTCTACTCAATGCGGTACTGTAGAGGATATGGATTCAGAAAATAGAGTTTTTTTATTCATGTTTATATTTTATTTTTAAAGATCAAACGGTCGATCCAAACCGTTCAATATAATGTTTGAAGACCAAATTTTACATTTTATGAAAATTATTTATTATTAGTTTTCAGAAAATTGTGGACTATAAAAAACAGTAATTTTCAAAAATTCTTAAACAATAGTAAAAAAAATCCAAAAATATAAAATTTGGTCTCCAAACACGTTTTATTATATTTTGATATG
The DNA here is from genome assembly GCA_025461045.1 of Carex parvula. Lineage (NCBI taxonomy): Eukaryota > Viridiplantae > Streptophyta > Magnoliopsida > Poales > Cyperaceae > Carex > Carex parvula. Next base: position 972,945 of record JAJGRW010000832.1, read on the forward strand.
GAGATCATGTAAAATAGTTGAGATTGAATATTAACTTTGAAATTGCAAAATATTGCGGAAAGTAAAATAAGAATTTTACTTTCTCAAATATGATAGCCCACCTCACAAAGATATTAATTGCATATGTTCCTCAACAAAAATGTTCATTTCATTTTCATATTCAATTTATTAAAGAAAAAAGTCCGTAAAATGATTTTAGTCCTACTAAAAAAAGCTAGGTAATATAAAAATTATTCTATAGATTAAAATAAGACATCAACGTCGTATTCTACAAAAATAAATATACAAGTAAAAATTAAACAAAACGTAACTTCTGTAGAAAGCTAAGAGCATCTACAACGGTTATTTCTTTTAAATTGCTAATATGATATGTTAATTGCTAATATAATTGCTAGGATGTACCACCGTTTTTAAATTAGCAAGTTTTTGTTAAAAGCAACTCTTTAGAGCATCTACAACGGTGATTTCTTTTAAATTACTAATATGATGTGTTAATTGCTAATATAATTGCTGGGATGTACCACAGTTTTTAAATTGGAAAGTTTGCTTTAAAAGGAAGATTCCTTAATAAGCAACTCTAATTAACTTTCTGAAGTGGAGTAATTTATAAATTATGAAATATTTGTTGGAATGGAGATGCTCTAAGAATTAAAATTAGAAATTTCTCTTAGAAAAGAATATAATTGTGCACGACTTCGAATGGGCCAATGGGCCGAGTTTGCAAGAAAAATATTTTTGCTTTCTTTTTTGTAAAAAGTTATGGCCCAAGTATTTTGTGTCTTCCTTCTCTAATTAGTTCAACGGTTAACTATTTAATTTCTTAATTTGCCCTCAAATCTAAAAAAAGAAAAAAGATTTCTTTCACTTTTTTATTTTCCGTAATTATTCTCATCTATTTTTTTTTTTAACAATATGTGAGGAATTTTGCGAATCTAAAATTATGAATGTCTTCTACTCGATTTTTTTTTTCAAATGAGATTCATGATGAAATACTTTTGAGTTATATTTGTGTTGTTATTTTTTTTCTTTTTGATATATTATATATAAAAACTTGATATGCTAGGTTTAAAAACTTGCATACATAGGTTTAAAAACTTCATATGCTATGTAAAAAGACTGCACTTTTAGGTATGTTTGGTTGCAAACAAGAATAGTTAGAATAGCTAAATCAAAAATAGCTATTGTTTGTCTTATTAGAATAGCCAAATCTCAAAATTCTTAGGAATAGCTTATTCTAATAAGACAAAAGATTTGAATTTCCTATTCTAGCTATTCTAACTCAACCAAACACCGAATAGGCTATTCTGAATAGCTTAACCTCAAAAATAGCCTATTCTCTTGCACCCATTTTTTTTTATCCGATCAATCTCGTCATTTTTTTCGAAAATCTGAGTTATATATGTGTTATTCTTTCTTCTTCTTTATATGCTATGTATAAAAATTCGATATGTTAGGTTTAAATATTTCATATGCTAGATTTAAAGACTTGCACGCGCTAACTAGCATTAGCAGTAAAAAAAATACCATGACAGCTATTAAATCCCGCAACTTATGAACATTTCTTTCACAAAATAGATGATAGTTGTTTAATACAATTAATATTACATTCATTTATCGCAAATGCTAATTAATTTTAGAGGGATGCTTCTATGGACATAAGGACCTATTTGTAAAATGAATATATTTTCATTTTCAAAGTTCAAACAGTCGATCTGACCGTTCAACATTATCTCCATATTAAAATGTACTTGGAGGTCAAATTTTACATTTTTTTGAATTTTTCTATTTATTAAGTATTTTACAAAACTAGTCAAATTCAGACCATTGAATTTTGTACCCATCTTAATAAATAGTAAAAAAATTCAAAAAAATGTAAAATTTGACCTCCAAGTACATTTTAATATGGAGATAATGTTGAACGGTCGGATCGACTGTTTGAACTTTAAAAATGAAAATATGCTCATTTTACAAATAGATTCTTATGTCCATAGAAAAATTTGCCTTAATTTTATATTTATCTACAAATGTGTTACCCATTCACAAATGCAAATTCCTTGTTTTAAGAAAAAGGGTCCTCGTTGACTGAGATACTACTTACTTTGAACAGAGATTCGGAGATAAAAAAATATCTAAAATAGGACAAACTCAGCCATGCTATTTTTTTATCTTTCTTTTTTGAATGGAGGGGTGCTAAACAATCGTATTTCCTACTTGGTCTCCAGTTTCGAAGTATCCAGTTTTCAATCCACCGACTGTTTAACGAAGAAAGGATATATCCGGTTTTTTTATAATGGAGAGCTGGAATGGTGATCAGGATAAGGTGTATTGTCGCTTTCTGACTCATCGACGTCGAGCCCCTTCCAGACTTATCCCTTGTTGCGATTCTGAATCTGCATTTTTTATCACTTGACCCTTATAAAAATATTTTTTCCAATTCTATATTAATGAATGCTTTGTTTGGTCTCGACATTCTGGAACCAATTTGGGTCCGATGCCCATCAGATTCAAAGTAAGTTTAATGAATTTGATGACCGTCCGATCTACTTTAAAAGTTGTGCTCAGAACTTTCGCGTATGCTTTAAGATTGGTGCGCACGAATTTTAAGTGGATCGGACGGTTCCGAAATCCATCGGACCCAAATTTGAGTCCGATGGGCATCGGACCAACCTGTTCGATTCATCGAATCTCGATCGATAGTTTGTTAAAAGAATATATAATACTTTCTGGGTTATGTTATAAAAATGCCTGATTCATCACTATATACTTCACACTACTGCTGCTCTTCTAGTCTAGTCTTCCTCTCATCTTTCTCAAAAGAACCCTCGAATTTATTTATTTATTTTGATTGAATGACAGCCATGGCGGCAGTGACGCAACATCTCTCATCCCCTCATCCCTCTCTAATCTCCATTAACAGGCGCAATTCATCTTCTCGTGCTTCGTTATCCCTCAACTGCGGCTTCTTCGGTCACTCACTATCATTGGTTAGAAGAATTGGAGAGAGTGAGAAGAGAAAGGGAAAGGCAATTGATGTGCTATGTAGGTCTTGGAATGGGTCCCTCTCATCAGTGAACCTCATCATGCAAGGTCGTAATATTCAAGTGCGTACCACTGTACCAGTCTAGCTAGTTCCTACATTCTAAAATGTAATTTAGCAATAATAATAATAATAATTATAATAATGCAATTGTGTTTGTTTGTAGTTGAATGATAATTTGAAGGAGCATATAAAAGAGAAGATAGGGAAAGTGGTACAAAAGCACAGTTACTTGGTACGAGAGGTGGATGTCAGAATCTCTGGTCGTGGCGGTGGCGAATTCGGTAAAGGACCCAGAACCCGTAGATGTGAGGTAATTTGATGGTGAAATTTCAAACTTTGGTATGATATGATGAAATTAAGCTTGAATTTCCAACATTTGGTTGCAACTGGAATTACAGGTAACTATATTTACAAAGAAGTATGGGGTAATACGTGCAGAGGAGGATGCCGGGAGCAGCTATGCATGCATTGATTTAGCTGCAAAAATAGTGAAAAGAAAACTAAGGAAGTTGAAAGATAAAGTGGTTGATTCTAGAAAACGTGCAGGTAAAGAGTACGAGGATCTTGATTCGGAGATGTTTAGCGAATCTGATGATGACGAAGAAGAGGAAGAGGAGCCTTACTTGGATGAAGATGAAATTGAACCAGTTGAACAGCATCAGGATAAAGTTGTCAAAAAGGTTCTTATAAATATTACACTTGCTTGAGTATTACCAGAAAGCATTTTCATTTTCTTGTTGTACCATGTTTGTGCTGTACCAGTTAAGGTTCTTATTTGATCTACTTTGTATGTATGTATGTATGTATTTCAGGTGGTTCGTACAAAGGTATTTGAAATTCCACCTTTGACACTTGAAGAAGCCAAGGAGCAGCTTGAGTATGTTGATCATGATTTCTATGCCTTTAGGAGTGAGGAGACTGGTATGTCTTCTTCTTTGAATTTAAACAGAATTTTCATTTATTTTAGTTTCTAGTATAATCTATTTATTGTTGCAGGTGAGATAAACATATTGTACAAGAGGAAAGAAGGTGGTTTTGGTCTCATAATTCCTAAACCAGATGGCCATGTAGAGAAGGAGATCATCCAACCTGCATCACCAAAGGAAACAGAGATGTCTGCTCAGAATAATTGACAAATCTAGACTAGTAATTTCTTTTTTTTAAGGATTTCATTCGCTTTTCATGTACAGACTAGACTGACACCGGATCTTTTGTAGTCGGCCTCAGGCTTTGTATGCTTTATTTTTTGTTACAGAATTGAAATCTGTGAAATCTATCATTCGTGAACAATATTCCTGAAATCTCTGAAATTCCGAATCCAGCTGCCTAACTTTTTCTATGCACATATATCGAAACAGTTGATTTTTCTGTGCACGCATCTAAAAACATTTTGCCGGTTGAATTCAGAAAAGCAGAGATTTTAGAAATACTGTTTACAAGTGAAAATTTCAGCAGATTCATTTTCTTTGTTACAATGCATGCTAAATTGCTAATTACTGTTTACATATTGGAGGCAAAAAATAGAATACTAAAAAGGAATAATTTATGTGCCTTTACAAGAAACAAAAGGCTAAGAAATGCTAATGCATAAATTTAATCATTCTAACCCCATTATAAACCAATCTCTCTACACAAACTTGTAATATCAGGGATGACCCCACCATTGCAATTTCTAATGATATTGCCTTCTCCTATACATCCCTTTAACAAGGCAGCTGGGTCCTTGGCCCCACCATGACATAAGAAAGATGTTCTCAGCACATTTCCAGTATTCGCTGACAAAGGATCAACACTGCATATTTCTTGCCAAATAGTTGCCGCAAAACACCTTGCGTAAAGATAGCTGTAATAACCTGCAATATAATTAACACTGGTGAGTGGTGAAGGTTTTAATGGTAATATTTGTACCAATAATTAGTATGAAACAACCATATATAGAGAGAGAGAGAGTGGCTAAGATACAAATGTTTGTTCCTAAGGCTAGGAACAACCTCCGATTTTCAAAGTCCAAACATTTGATCCAAACCGTTAGATATTAGGTTCTCTAATTTTCAAAGTCCAAACATTCGATCCAAACTGTTAGATATTCAATCTATATTAATATGCTTGGAGACCAAATTTTATATTTTTTGAAATTTTTTACTATTTATTAAGATGGTTTGAAAATCGCTGATTTTATTAAACTTTTGCACTATTGAAAAACAGCGATTTTCAAACCATCTTAATAAATAGTAAAAAAAATTCAAAAATGTAAAATTTGGTCTTCAAACACATTTTAATATAGATTGAATATCTAACGGTTTGGATCGAATGTTTGAACTTTGAAAATCGGAGAACCGAACCGTTTGTTCCTAAGCCATAGGAACAAACGTTTGTATCTTAGCCACTCTCTCTATGTATATATATATTGAGTAGCAAACACTGATAGCAAAATTATACCTGCACCATAGTTGATGAGATGACTAAATCGTGTGTGCCAATGGGTGCCCTCCACGTGTCCCCAGCTTGTGTGCCCTCTTTTCAAATCACCATATATTGAAATTGTATCTCTTGGACTCGACACTTGTTCCCCAAAAAGACTCAGATCAAGCAGAGAATAGAATATCTGTAAATTCCGAATATAGCATTAACCTACTAAATCCATTCACATTTTGCGATGAGAGAAATTAAATTGAAATACCAAAAAGACTCAGACCTGGCGTTGTAGTTCAGTTGCTGCAAACATGCTTCGAGCAGAATTCATGGATTTAACAAGATTTTCTGGAATGGGATCTCCACTAGTTTCCTCTCTAGCAAATTTCTTTAAAACACGGTAATCCCATGCATAATACCTAAGTCAAAAATATCAAGGGAACAGTAAATATTCACTGGTCACAAACAAGGGAACCAAATCTCTTCTCTTCCATATGTATGTTTGAGATCTGGAGTTTTGGTACTGATGAATTAAGAGTATATTTTTTACTGCGTACATACTCAAAAAGGTTAGAAGGTGTTTCAGCGACATCAAGAGCAACTCTTGTCCCCGAGAAATGTTGATAATCCTGTAATGAACAAGTATTCAAATTGTCAAAATTTACACGAGAGAGATCTCAATAATAAAATTAGCTACTATTTGAGGAAACATAAAATTTAGATAAGCAGCTCAAGAAATTACGAATGTACAAACTTATTATCTACATTTCTTGAGAGAAAGGGCATTCATATAAAATCTAGAAATTAACACAGTCAAATTTGCAATATGTTATTCAGGAATTGATCCAAAGTCCTTCGAAATCTGGCGAACTTTCTTTTTCACCAGTGTCAAGTCAGTCTTGGAACACTAACTATTGCATGCCATATGAAAAGAAAATTAATATACTTGCGGCCATACAGTTCTCAAAATGTCTTGGAACACTAATATACTTGCGGCTATTCTCCGTTAGTTGATTAACTATATCCAAGCAATCTAATATACTTGAGAAAAATAAATATAATTGTAGAATGGGCATTCAAGCAATTGAAAAAATGCAAAAATGTACTTGTTTATTAACATACAGTTCTAGAAAGCAGGGAATGGAGAGCATGGCCGAACTCATGGAAAAGGGTCTCTACGTCCCAATGGTCAAGTCTTGTTGCTAACCCATCCGAACTTGGGAAGTTACACACCAGTGCGACAATCTATAACAAAATGTATTACAAGATTAATAATCATTGAAATAACTGGTAAATAGAAAGAAAAAAAAAACATTTTGAGAGTTAATAACCACTCAATCCTAAACGAGTGAGGCTACAGTACTATTCATACGTATATTGGTCCGTACTATGGATCAATATCTCTACTTTTAGTCTAACAACAATCGATATGAACCGTTCGACATGATCTCCATATGAAAATGTACTTGTAAATCCAATTTTACTTTTTTTTTAGAATTTTTTAAGATAGTATAATATCACTTGATCTAAAGATTCTAGACCATTCAAAAATAGTGATTTTCTACCTATCTAAAAAAATAGTAAAAAATTCCAAAAAATTTATAATTTAGTCTGCAAGTACATTTCAATAGAGAAATTATGTTGAACAGCTCACATCGACTATTTGGACTCTTAAAGCAAAAATATTGATCCGTAGTACGGACTAATCTGCGCTATGCAAACTAACTCCCCCTCCAAAATAAAATAATTATATCAATCATTCGCAAATGATCATTGTTATATAAACTAACTCCCCGTCCAAAATAAAATAATTATATCAATCATTCGCAAATGATCATTGTTATATAAACTAACTCCCCCTCCAAATGATCATTGTTATATAAACTAACTCCCCCTCCAAAATAAAATAATTATATCAATCATTGTTATATTTTAGTCAGTCTTGAAAGCATAAAGCATGATGAAAAAATGATCTGGGTTCCGAGGAAAATTACCAAAACATGTTTGATTGAGGACAATGTTACTTTTGTTTTCTTTTTGAAAACAAACAAATGAAAATATAAAAATTCATTGGAATTTGGGCTCGAACTTGTTTGACAACAGTATAAAAGCTAATTGCACAATCACGTGCTTGATCCTAATATATTGTTTCTTATTACATGAATTACTAAAGAATGCTAACATGACTTGCTGGTGTTTGTAATTCATGGTGGACAAAAATTCTACCATGAAACCATACAACAATCATTTTCTGTTAAAATATATTTACCGGTAATTGGTATTCCGCCTCTGATATCTTTCGGCCACCTCTAATGGCAAAATGCGCACATCCTGGATACTTCTCCTTCCTTGAATAGAGATCAAGGTACAAAAAACCTAGATCACCCTGCATCAAATCCACCAAAATTTGCTCACTTTATGCTGTTACAAATTACAATCACCCGAGATCTCCTGTCAACATCTAATAGTAACCTAGCAATGATATTAAATGTGGGAAACATATAATATAAATGAACCTCTTGAGGATGATGGAGAGAAAGCTTTATCACATCAGGATGCCATGACTCCATGGGTGAAATAGGAATTCTATGAAATGTAGCACCAAATAACAACTCAACTAGCATCTTTAGCCCCTCAAGACACCGTGACAATGGGAAATACCTCGCAATAATCTGCCAGGGGCAAGAAAGTGAAACATTTTTTTTATGTTGGAAAAATATTTTGCCACCATAGGACACAAATTTTAATGTGTGCCCCTGCAAAATGAAACTATAATTACCACCTAATATTCTTCTACACTACCTTTGTTACCCTCTTGCATTCTCATCGTGTAAAGATATGGTAGATAAGGTCATCAGGATATTATCTTAACCATGATTACATTTTATAGAAACAGCTTCCACATGTTGTATGATTGGTTATGCGACAAATTTTACAAAAAATGCACAAACTAATAAAATAAAACATTACAGAGGAATCAAGATTGAAAGTAGAGGATTTCATAATCCCAGTGAAGTAGGATTCATCCCATGGTTCCAAATCTACACTCTTCTCTCCCACCATTTTCCTCTTAAAATCTCTTATTCTCTCAAACTCCTGCTCATAGAACAACAATATATTAGATACATAAACAGTTTAACACCTCATGATATAAAACAGCTAGGAACAACTTGTGACATCAACAAGTAAAAAAAAAATTTCATTATAAATATTAAAAAGGGAAGAATAAGACAGAAAATCATACCTCATCAGCTTTTGGTCTGACAATACGACTCATGTCATGAAGAAAGGTTGAAACAACTTCTGACAAGCCGGCCATGTTATGCCGAATAGAAAACTCGGCATATGATTTACAACCCATTATCTGCACATAAAAAATAAAATAAAATACCAAATTTCAGTCCATGTAGGAAACTTATTTTTGCATTATTCAGGAGACAAAAGAAATTGTGCTACCTGTGCGAGTTCATGGCGAGTTCTAATAAGATCATCTAAGACTCTGAGATTAGCATGTGGGACCGAGTTTCCTCTAATGTACAATTCTTTCCTAACCTTATAAAAAAAACACAGAAATAGGATGTACAACCAGGATTCAAAACAAAAATGCAAATATTATATTACACAAGAGTAATGAAAAACAGCTAATTGTTGCTGCCCAAATGACAGGTGGACAATTCTGTTAAGATAACATTTCCATTGAAGTAGCGAGTATTTGAAAGCAGTCGACGCCTTAAGGTCATCTGCCTATTCATAACAAGGCAGGGGTTCTTTTGCAAAATTCCTTTATTAAATTTAAGAGATACCTCGTCATCTGGAATCGATTTTAAAACTGAAGATACACTACTTGGATCTGTAGTTATCCTAAGACCCTTTTCCTTTCTACCATTACTGCCGTCTGTGAACCGATAAACTGGCCTGAAATGATGTTGCATGTCTTTCTTGATGCGAGTATATGGGTAAATATCCACCATGCCTGGATCCATCATTATATTCTCATTGAACCTTAAAAGAGACAAAAAGTTAAAATGCAGACACCAAGTACTTCACTTGGTGCAGTAACTAATCAAGGACCTCAAAACTAGATTTTCAGTCCCCTTAAGTGCTTACCCATATCATATGAACAATTCATCGGTACCATTTAACCTACTTTATATATTATTGTTCTATTTCTTTTTCCACTTTTTTCATTAGCATAACTGAGGCTTTTGATTTATTATAGCTATTGAAATCTTTAGTGGTGAACATTACAAGACGGTGAAATGAGAGGAGGGGGGAGGAGGTGTGGGGGGGTGGGGGGGGTGGGGGGGGTGTTGGAGAGAGAGAGAGAGATTGGATTACCCAATGAGTATACATACTTTCTACCCAACAAAGCAATCTCAAGATTGAGCTCATTAACCCGTTGCAGTTTTTCTGCCATAAAATGACACCAAAATTTCAAGATGAAAAAAAAAAGAATAATCAGTAGCACAAGGAAACAGAAAGAGCACATTGTAACACGACCACTGAGGAGAGTTTTGCTTTGGTAGGCATAATCATAGAACAAGCTTAGTGAGGCAAAATAGGGACAATCAGCACCTAATAACATAATTGAGATTTGCTCAAGGCCAACTTTCAAGACACCAAAACTTTGGTTAAGCCTGTACCAGAATTTGCATGTATGATGTTGTATAAGACAGTATTGGTAACTTGAAACCCTTTGTTAGAAAGTAGCAATGTTGGCACAAGATCATAAAATTGGTACTGATTTACTGAGATCTAATACTGAAATCTTTAGTAAGAAAGATATGATGTACCCGTGGGGAGATGAATTCCTCCCTTCTCAAAGTCAACCCGAAGTGTGTGGGCCGCCCTTCTGGCTTCTTCACTGTGCAAATCATGGTCCTTCTCACATTTGAAGACGGCATTGTACAATGTTGTGTTTGTGTTTAATTCCTAAAAAGAAAAAGACAAATCCCCAATAAGTCAAAATAGTAGAAGAATAAATAATAAAATGTTGAATTCCTAAAACAAAAGGAGCTCCTTTCACCAAAGGTTGTAACTTTGGTAACTGTAGAAATTTCAACTGGTATTTGCACATGTTAAAGCAATTCAATACAGATGCAGCTCTGGTAAGAAATTAGAAACTCAATTCAACAACACAAAACACACTAGGAGTAGGAGAGATAGAGAAAAGTTAACTAGGAGTAAGATTCCATGTTCAGTTTAGATTCTTCTCCAAATTTAAAAAATTAGTTAAGACTTACTTGGAGGTACTCATAGATTCTCATGGAGGCCTTATCAGCTTCTTTCACATATTCTCTAAAACATGAAAAAAAAGGGGTAAATCGTAGAAACTTGAGTGGTGCATGTGATCAGAGAGGAGAGAGAGAGAGAGAGATAGAGATAGAGATAGAGACCTGTCAGGATGTGTGTTGCGGCATAACTCAGCAGAATCTATGACAGAGCAAACCTAGCAGAAAAAAAAATCAATTAATTTAAAATTGTTCGGAAAAAAGTACTCCAAAACACTAAGCTTATGATCTCACGAAAAGAGTAAAAAGGTAACATATATACAGTGTTAGATATCTCATCCATGGTGCTTATAATCTCCTCTGATCTTTTAAGTAAAAGAAGAAAGTTTCCCAATGTAAGGTAAAAAAAAGGCATTAATTAGAAATGATTGTTTGGTTGGTTGCATTATTATTAGAAAGAAAATGACTGGCCTTTCAATGGCGTCATCAACAAAGCGTCTGAAGCCCTTGGCTGTTCTCAAAACGGAGAATCCGTAGAGCCCCATCTCCTCGGAAGCAGCCACTGAGGCGGAGGCGGAGGCGGAGGCGGAGGCATCGAAGCAACTGTGAACGGAGTACGCACGCCGCACAATTCTCAGTTTTAAAGCACGAGATAGCATCGGAGTTGAGTAGAAGAAGTGTGCAGTTGCTGTTAACGCAGCTCTGAATTGCGATCGAAGAGAAATGATATTGCGTTGAGGCGAAAAAGAACCGGCCCAATCTAATCCTACAATTAAGCCCATGGCCCAATGATAGAGATGTACTAAAATTTTCTCGTCAAGGAGAAAATTTTGGTTCCCTTGATCGGAATAAATTATGCTCTCTATTATGAGTCCGGTTATACTAACAGATGCTTATAAATCATATTTATATTTTCAAAGTTTAAACAGTCTTTTTATACAGTTCAAACATGATCTCCATATTAAAATGTGCTTGGAGGCCAAATTTTACATTTTTTGGATTCTTTAAACTATTTTATTATAATTTTTTAAAATAAATATTTTTCAGAAAAATAATGCGCAAAAAAACCTTTATTTTTTACCGTGTTACTTGATACTAAATAATTCAAAACTTTTATATGTAAATGAAGTTCTCAAGAAGGAGGTCAGATTGAATGGTTTGGATTTGCCATTTAGACTTTGAAAATTGATAGACAACTTGTAAGCATTTGCCATATAGGTAGCGTTGTCAGACTCCTCGGTTATATTGAAAATAATTGGTCCCTAGTTTGGTTTTAAGAGATGGGGCCACATTGGATTCGAATGCTTTGTGTCATTTCATTTAGCAAAAGAACTGACAATGATCTAATGTTGGGCTGTTCGGCAACAAAGGATTAAGAGTGAATGATTAAGAGCTTAAGGAGCGCTAAGAAACCAGTGTGCGATTGTCTTAATTTGTAGGTGAAAGCTAAGAAAGCTAAAGGAAGAGGTAGAGGTGTCTTAAGGTCCGGACATAAATTAAGATCCAGACAAAAAGGGACTAAAAGATGTGATCTTAATCTGCGCTAAAGAACCGTTGTTCGATGGAATTAAGCGACTAAGGAAGCTAAAGGAAGTGGATTAACCGAACAACCCTTTAAAGTTTAATATCAGTAAATACTAGTCTTGTATTTGACCCCAATCCCCATGGTTGCCAATGAATGAAGAAATATTGAGCTTCAATTGATCTTCCTTACAACTGGTTGCTAATTTACTTTATATCTTTGTTATTATTGTTATTACCTCCTTTTTTGTGTTTTTTCATTGAAAGATATGACATCAGCAAGTGAATTGAGGTTGTCAAATTATGGAGTAAATTGAGGTTGTCAAAGTTTGATTGAGGCTTGCTTTGCTGGTCCTTATTTAAGTCTTAATTGCATAGCTAAACATATATTTGGATCAAAATAGGGTAAAATTAATCAGGATAAGATCAGGTTTTTAATTGCATGACTGATATATGTAGTCATAACAATCAGTGCTTGACAATAAAATGAGAAAAGGTGGTTAAACCAAATATCTTTGCAAACATCCATACTATAATTCAACTTGAGGGATAATAATTTCCTTTTATATTCAGGAAAAGAGTATTTTTGCTAGTTAATTTATTAAGAGATGGAAAAAATTGTCTGCATTGAATATACACATTATTAGGGGATCAAAGATTTTAGAAACTAACAAGGCTGCTTTAGTCATCAAATTAAAACAAAATAATTGTTCCAAGAGCAGTCTTAAGCAAAAAATCAAATTTCCCTCATCTAAGATTAAATCTTAAAACAAAATAATACAACATCCAGACCTGAGAAAAACTTGAAAACACTGCACACATGAGTAACAGTACCACCATTGAAATTGGCATATATTGCACAAAGACTACATGTGCGTTTCTCTTCCACATTTGGACAACGATTAAATTATGATTTAGAACAATAATCTAGAACGAACTTCCTAGATAAAAGTTACAAGTCACCAAACTAAAGCTCAAATCGATCCTCATTTAAAGATTACAAACTATGAATGTCAAAGAGCATTAACTATATTCTTGTATTTGGTAAAGCAACATGAATTGTACCTGGCCAGTGATGTAGCCAGCAGCCGAATTAAGTGTCAGAAACTCCACCAAGCCTGCCACATCCTCTGGTTGCCCAAACCTCCCTGAAATTGCATTTTAATTTTGAAGATGTAAATTTACTTCTTAAAACTCCATTCAATACAATATACATGTAACAGATTCCAAGTAAATAACTTCAGTGACTGATATTAACTCGTTGGCTCTTAGCTGCAGGTCGGAAGGTAAATTGGGAAACTAATTGGGCCTGACTGCATTTTTATGTATGGGGTTAGCAAAATACAAAATTGCAATCCTTGATATTACCTAAAGGGATATTCTGTAAGTACTTCTTTTCAACTTCCTCTCCAAGTTTAGCAGTCATGTCAGATGCAATAAATCCAGGTGCCACTGCATTAACCTAAAGTATAGTTGCAACTTGCAAGTGATTATTCCTGGTAAAATTCAGTCCTGACTGTTTTCCCACTGTACCGATCAGGTCTTGACTACCGGTTCTCTAAGTATGGACCTGCTGAGATGGTGGCCCGCCTATTAGGCTGATTCATACATTCCTTTCTAGGTCTTTCGCCATGTTTGGTGTCAACTTGCAAAATTGCTTATTGCATCAAGGCACAATTACATCAAATTAGAGCTTACCAAACAAAAGGGTTCATTGCATGTTAATAAACCTAGAAGTAGTAGTTGGAATCATTTGGGGTTTATCTAACCAATTTTGACACCACCAACAAGACAATCCGGTAGATTTCATGGCCCGCTACAATTATGTTTTGGCCAGTATATCCATTTTGATAGTTTCTTTTTCTTTCTCTTGTTTTCTTTTCCCCACTTAAGTATGTATGTTGGTGGAACCTAACCCAGCAGGTACAGCAGCAATTGCAATTTTTTTAGTTGATGAGATTAAGCTCACAGTTATGTTTCGGCTGGCGTATTCTTTTGCAACGGTTTTCGTAAAACCAATTACTCCAGCTTTGGCTGCACTATAGTTAGCTTGACCTATGTTTCCAATGAGACCCACAATTGATGCAATGTTCACAATTCTACCCTGAAAAAGAATACTTAAAAATCAGAATTGATTAACAAACATAATCCATCTTTATACCCTATCTCGGTAGACTTATTCAACCTTCTTGGCAAAGTTTATGATAGACCATTCGGTGCTGATATATATGTGGAAAGAGGGTGTTTTGAAGTCTTAATGGAAAGGAGAGTGCAAAATGAACTATACCCATGAATAAAAACCAGATTTAATGAATTCAGGAAAGATATATAACACCCATACCTTTCTCTTCTTCATCATAATTTTTGTAGCAGCCTGTTCAAAAGCAAAAGGATAAGCTTTTTTCCAAAGAACCGGTAACTAGGATAAACAACCGACTATTTCAGAAAAAGATAAGTAAGATCCACCTGTGTACAAAGGAAGACACCAGTGAGATTCAAATCGATTACATCTTGCCATTGTTGTTTCTTCATTCTCATCAATAATGTGTCTCTTGTAATTCCTATATAGAAACAATAACTACAACTTTATTTTTTAAAGAAAAGTTCTGGTTAATATAAACAACTGCAAAGTAAGATGCACAAACCTGCATTGTTGATCAATATATCAATAGTTCCCCATGTATCAACAGCCTAAAAAAGACAGAAACAAAAGTTCGCACTTAGAATTATAAAAAATTGGATAAAACCGCAAGCTGAGTTCGTAATACTGAATACAAATATCACACTGGTATCTAGAAATAAAAAATTATATTCCTTTATTGGGTTACGCACTCAGATCAGTTTTATTTGTTCGTTCACACTGTTATCTGGTTTTATAAAACTGGTGATTTATTTGCCTACTTCGTTATTCATATGAAATAATTTCTGCTTACAGCTTTCATCATAGCTTCCACATCACCTTCTTTGGAAACATCTCCTCCAAAGGTAATAGCTTGACCTCCCAATGTCTCAATCTACCACAACAGGTTCAAGCATTAAACTAACAAAAGGAAAAAAAAAAAAAAAATAGCAGATAAACTAATGCTCCTTAACAAAAATGCACTGCTTCTAGCAGGTAAACCATTCACTTGTGAAGAATGAGCTTACTTGTTTGGAGACCTCTTCTGCCTCCTTAGATGATCTTGCATAATTTACAAGGACCTGTAATGTAATAAAATCATAAAAATATTAAACATACAGAAATTTACCACCACATCATTGAGGATTATTACAGTACCAGAAATTGTTTAAAACCAGGTATGACCAAGTTTTGTACTTGTGTTATTCAAAAAGAAAAAAACAAAGGTTCTGTAATTGTGTGATCACTGCTTATTCAGTGGTTTTATACAACTAGTGTTTACCTTTTCTGATTTTGAGATGTACTAGTTTTAGTCAATGTAAATGGTCAAAGATTTTCAAACTCCGAAACCAAAATAATGGGTCAAGGCATTATATTAGGAGCTAAACATACCGGTGCCAAGCCAGATTGCACTGACATATTTGGTACCATTCAGTACCTGAGGTGCTTACCTAC
Organism: Carex parvula; assembly: GCA_025461045.1. NCBI lineage: Eukaryota > Viridiplantae > Streptophyta > Magnoliopsida > Poales > Cyperaceae > Carex > Carex parvula. The sequence goes on from JAJGRW010000832.1 coordinate 988,723, forward strand.
GACCCAATTCATCAAAAAGCACCAAATAAAGAACAAAAATCCTAAAATTTCGTAAAATCAATTACCAACCAACTGTTATATTACTGATCATCATACTGATTCGTAAAATCAATTCAGAGACCAACCTTGCAGCCAGCTTTACCCAAAGCCAATGCAACAGCTTTCCCAATACCCTTTGAGGCACCCGTCACAATTGCAACTGGAGGTTCCACCTTTACTGCCTCTTGAACTAAGGCATTCTCAACAGTGGTAACATGAGTAGTTACACCTGCATACAATGATCCGAGTTCAAACTTTTAAATTGAAATATATTGAACAAAAGACGGGCTTGTTCTTGTTCTCGACAATGAAAGAGTAAAATAAATTCTCACTTGAGAAGGTTGATGATGATCTATTCGATCTAAGAGAAGCTCGAACAGCATTAGCATTAGGTGACGGGAGGCTAGCGAACGGCGCAGGAGATGATCTCCTGGGAGATGCAATGGTGGCGCAACTAGTGATTGCCAGAGAAGTGCAGGTGAACGGAGCAACCGCCATGAAAGGTTTGAATGAACGGAGCAATCGCCACTCTGATCGGAACTAAATTTTGACAAGATTTTTTAGGATCAAACTAACACTCTGATTGGAATCAAAATAAATAAGAATTCAGTAGAATAGAATAGACATGATTTTGAATTGAAATTCCGTGATCAGCTAAGCATTTTCCTAGAATGAATTCATTCTCAGAGAGAGATTTTATTATTATACTCAAATTTCGTGATCAGAACTGAACATATCACAACTTCACAAGGATTTGCTCAAAGGAGAGGAGATGCCCACCTCCTATCGCAGCGCACAATCAGATTATTAAGCGGCAAATCTTCTCCTCTCGTTTGCTTCTTCGTTCCAATTCGTTCGCTGAATGGCACCTAATGGTGATTGGTCGGGCGGAGGAAACAATGAGAAGCGATCGTTGCAACTTTTGAATCGATTCCAGCCCCTTAGACTTTTTAAAATGGCATAATCGGTTATATACCCATCAAAACTTTTGAAATTGAATATTTACCCATATCCCATTCAAAATTTACCCCAAATTTGAATGGGATATGGGCAAATATCCAATTTCAAAAGTTTTGATGGGTATATAACCGATTCCCCCTTTTAAAATTGTATATAATTACAAGAGGAGGGTTCAAATGCCTTCATTTTTCATGCCTCTATGTCTTTATTTTTTAAAATTTTAATAACTCAAAATTTAAAACTTAAAAGTTAAAATAAAACCGTTGGATATGATCTACATCATTTTATCTATGCACGTGTAAAAATTTATGACATTTCAATTTTGTTTTGGTTGTCATCAAGAGCTTGTAAAAAACGTACTAATGTGGATAATTTCTAGCCGTTGATTTTTCAACTTATTGATTCACATAAAAACAAAATCGAAATGTGATAAATTTTTATGAGTACATAGATAAAATGATGTAGATCATATCCAACGGTTTTATTTTGACTTTTAAGTTTTAAATGTTGAGTTATTAAAGTTTTAAAAAATGGAGGCATGGTGGAGGCACAAAAAATAGAGGCATTTGAACCCTCCTCTAATTATAATATGGGCTTTTATATTATTTCCAAAGGGCCTTTTGGCAATTGTAAACATCGACATTGTCCATCACTCGTCAGCACGATTAGCATCTACCAGGGGCGGACCCAGAGTACTCCAGGGGGGCAGCTGCCCCCCCTGGATTTTGAGTTTTAGTGGAGATTTATCGGTTTCGAACGACTCTGCCCCCTGGAAATTTTTTCCCCCCTCTGGACGTTTAATTTGTAATTCGAGTTAAATTTAGGGTTAAAATTGAAATAAATCTGTTGAATTTTGATTGGTAATTAGAATTATAAGTCAGAGAATCAGAAATTACAAGCCAAAGCATTGAAAAGTATAAGTTAAAGCATTATTTTTTATCGAATATTCAATTGGTTAATGGATTTAAACCCGATTTGATATTTTTTTGCCCCCCTGACGAAAATTCTGGATCCGCCCCTGGCATCTACAATGGTGATTTCTTTTAAATTGCTAATCTGATGTGTAATTGCTAATATAATTGCTGGGATGTATCACAGTTTTTAAATTAGCAAGTTTGCTTTAAAAGCAACCTCTAATTAAACGAGCAACTCTAATTAAATTTCTGAGATGGAGTAATTTAGAAATTATGAATCCCTTTAATTACTAAACTCAGTGACGTGGTCCCAATTAATTGCTAAACGTTTGTTGAAATGAAGATGCTCTTAATGTGTAAATTTCTACATGGTCGGACTTACTAGAAAAAATATAATGAATTTACACTTGACAAATATAAATTATGTTTAAATTTATTTTGACAAGTGTGAACCATGCACAAATTTAAATTTACACATTGATGCAAGCTTGACAAATTTAAATTTACTCACGGATTTGAATTTGTAGATATATAATTTTGACTACTTTCACATCAAAATTAATGTGTCATGCATTAAAATTTATGTTAGAATGTCAAAATTCACACTGACAAGTAATTTTAGTCATAAAATATATCTTTCTTTATAAAGAAGCTATGGACCAATATGTTTTATGAAGCAAGAGTTTTGTTTTATTTCACATTTATTATCTCTATTTTGAAAATTTTGATCTGAACCGTTCAACATAATTTATGTATGAAAATACAGTTGGAGATCAAATTTTACATTTTATTTAGACGTGTAGAAAATCCGTTAAAAAAATACTAGATCATCCAAAATCAATGATTTTTTACCCATATAAAAATAGTAATAAAAAATATATATATATAGAGTTGGGCTATGGTGAGTTGTGAAGTAAGATGTCATTTTTACTTCACGCTCATATTTTCATTTTCAAAATTCAAACAACCGATCCGAACCGTTCAACATGTTCTAAATATTGAAATGTGCTTGGAGACTAAATTTTATATTTTTTTGAAATTTTTTTACTATTTATTAAGCCACTTTGAAAATCGCTGATCCGGTGGTCCAGAAAATTTTACTGTTTTTTACTGTTCACAGTGGATCAGCGATTTCAAAGTGGCTTAATAAATAGTAAAAAATTCTAAAAATTGTAAAATTTAGTCTCCAAGCACATTTCAATATTTAGAAAAAGTTGAACGGTTCGGATCGCTTGTTTTAGATTTTCAAAATGAAAATATGGCGTGAAGTAAAACGTTTTACTTCACAACTCACCATATCCTATCTCTCTCTCTCTCTCTCTCTCTCTCTCTCTATATATATATATATATATATATATATATATATATATATATATATATATATATATATATATATATATATATAAAGAGGAGGGTTCAAATGCCTCCATTTTTAAAAACTTTAATAACTCAAAATTTAAAACTTAAAAGTCAAAATAAAACCGTTAGCATCATTTTATCTATGTGCTCATAAAAAATTATCACATTTGATTTTGTTTTTATGTGAATCAATGAGTTGAAAAATCAACGTCTAGAAATTATCCACATTAGTACGTTTTTTTAATGTTCTTGATGACAACCAAAACAAAATTGAAATGTCATAATTTTTTACACATGTATAAATAAAATGATGTAGATCATATCCAACAGTTTTATTTTGACTTTTAAGTTATAAATTTGAGTTATTAAAGTTTTTAAAAATAGAAGCATGATGGAGGCATGAAAAATGGAGGCATTTGAACCCTCCTCATATATAAAATATGGTCTTTAAGTACACTCTCATATCAAAACAATGGGGAACTATTCGAATTACCTGTTTAAACTTTAAAAACAAAAATATAAATGTGAAGTGCAACATGCTTATTTCATAAAAAATATTGGTGCATCTCCTTTAAAAATTCTAATAAATCAACTTTGAAATAATTCTCTATTGTTTTTTGCTTGAACCCCCTTATCATTCTTAAACACGTGATTGTGAATTTCTAAATATTAATGGATGTTTTTTCATAAAGTGTTAGTACGAGAAAACTTATTAAGGCGCAAAATTTTATATTCTAATCAGGGTTCTAAATAGCAGCGCTATAGCAGTGCAACACGGCAATAGCATCGTTTTTTAACCATTTTGCTATGACACGATAAACAGTATTTAAACTTTTGATTCTAACCGATGACTTCATAATATTATTTTGAATATCACCCTTTTAAGTCATTAAGCTCATTTAATTAATCCGGTGAAATAACAATGTATGGTTATGCTTGGTGGTGAAAAAAGAATTAAAAAAATTAAAGAAAATAATTCATATCACTACACATAAAGTCACATTTGATAGCGGGATAAAATAATAATATATAATAAGATAATGACTATTACTTACACCTTGTTTGGATGGAGAGTACAGGAAGGGAGGGAATGGAAAGAAAATAAAACTTTTCGTCGAATCGTGTTTGGTTAACAAAATTATGTCGGAGGTGAAGGGTACATGAGGTGAATGGTTTAACCTTGTATCATTATAATCAATAGAATCGGCTTCTCTTCCAATTTGGAATGTAACGGATGGAAAGAAATTTTGTTGCACATATTTTTAAAACAAAAAACACAAATGTCCAATTCTATATCTTACCTATATAATTCTCATATAAGTTTTTGTCACATATCTACACAACCACCGAATTTCTCATTAACCTCCTAAATTTTAGTCAACCAAACAAGAAATAAGACGGAAAGGAAAGTTAAATTTATTTTCTCTCATTAATCATCCAAACACAAATAAGTTAAATATGTTAATCTTCCTTTCTATTCCATTACATTCCCTTTTATTATTCACGTCCCCTTCCTTCCTCTACTCTCCATCCAAACAAGGTGTTAAGGGAGAATAATAATAAGAGTTAGCTTTGTATCCTTAATTAAGTCCATCTATTCATATTAACAGCCATGGAATTAATTATTGTCTTTTGTTGGGACCTATACATACATACATACATACATACATACATACATACATACATACCAATGAAAATGAAATAAAAAAAAAACAATAGGATAAAAAGATACTCTATTCAATGATATAGTTACAATTTATTTTGAAAAATAATATTTTACTCACAACATATTGTGCAAAATTCTCCTTTGGGAAGACTAAATTTCTATACCAAGCATAAGGATTGTATCTCCTGTCTCTACCTGATCTCTCTCTTCCTCTAAAAGAATCATATCCTGACAAGGTAGAAAATTAACATCCATAGATAAAATTAAAGATAAATTTAATAGTTCAATATCACCAATAGTTCTATCCCAAAAAGTAGTTAATGCAAAATTAGAACTAGGGTTCATACCGATTTTTTTATTAATCGAAAATAAATAAATAAAATATTACTAAACGGAATCGTTTTGCCGAAAATTTGAAATCTAATTAAAATGGGATCGTTTATCCCATCCCACGGAACGGGACATTTTATCACGTCCCATTAATTAACTCTCTCTACCGATAATCAGATTAACTAAACAAAAAAAAAAACCAAGAACGGTAAATTCGTTCCCGTCCAACCACAAAAAAAAAAAATCTCTGAGACGGTGTAAATAGTCCCATACCAGGAGTGGAAAACAAAAATCAAGGAAGCTGGAGAGAGAAATATACTATAATTGTCATTAAATGCCACTGTTTAATACTCCGTTGACCAACGGTAAAAAGCTCCTACATCTTACAGGCTTCATTTCTCATATATATTCCTGATTTCCTTTTTCTTTTTGACGGGATGGAGCTTACCGTTCCTGTTTTTTTTTTTTTTTGGGACCGGATGAGATAGATCGTACCGTTTCATATATATTCTTCTGCTTAGTTAAAGAATTGGAATTAAAATTTAAATTAGTGAAACGGGTTAAAATGACCCGTCCATGAAATGAGATAAAACAATCCGTTTTACTTACATATGGAATTTCCCCCAAAATCATCGCATTTCGTGATATTTTATTTATTTTATTTCGATTAATAAAAATTTCGGAGAGTTCATATGCATATAATTATAGTGCAGCGGCCAGCTAAGCTAAACTGGGTTTTGTTTGGGCTTAAACAGGCCGTGAGGCCCACTTTTGCTTTTGCTCTGGGATGTCCGATGAAAAATCCTAAACCTAGTACCCTGCTTTTGGCGTGTGTTCAAGCCTCTCAGTCTTCAGGTACCGAATCTCCATTTTCGATTTAGATAGATACTGGCATACTGCAATGCAATAGTTGATCGATCTCATCTGTAATCTGTTTGAGAAAACAATAGTTTATTTCTTGTTTTATTTTTTCTATTTGAAAGGGTTGATTATGACTTAGTCACTGCGAGAATTTATCTGATCCAAAATAAGAGAGGATAGAGAGAGGGAGAGATGGCGGCGCCAATGGCGGAGCTACCAGTTGAGCCCCAATCGCTGAGAAAGTTGAGCCTCAAGTCGCTCAAGCGAGGCCTCGACCTCTTTGTCCCCTCTCATGGCACTTCCTTCCCTCTCGACACACAAAGGTACCTCTTATTTCTTTCTCATGGCGCTTCCTTTCCTCTTAATCTTAATCTTAATCTACTACTAATGTATCTTTTTTTCTTTCTTTCTTTCTTTCGCTCTGTTTCAGCAAAAGGATTCGACTCAGCTATAAGGTACTTTACTTCATATTTTCCTTTCATATGGAGGATCTTTTTACCAGTATGGTGACCACTATAATAGGAAATGTTTCTTTGTTTGTTTTGTCTTTGGTTGCATACTGGTAAATACTAATTCAAGGTTTTAGGGTTAACCAGCACCACCAAAGGAGGGTAACTTGTGCTTTGTCTGTCGAATGGTTGCTATCAACTACTGAGTATGAATTGTTTTCATCAAGGCTTAGTTGTAAAGGCATGATTTGCTCGAGTTCTTACTGGTCTTGATTCGGAGTGACTGCATAATTTGGAAATCTGAAAATTGAAAATTTGGGCAAAATTGCATTATCCAGAATAAGTGCAATGATGAATCTACCTGATATACGGCCATACTATAAACAATTTCAATCATTTAAATGTTAAGTCAATGCAAATGGTAACTTAATGTAGGTGACAGCTGAGTATGGAGGGTTTAAAAATTTGCCGAGTGAAGACACAAATGATAAATCCAAACATAAAACAGAGCAGTCCTCGACCCCACTAGCTCTTCCTGGTAGGATACTTTAGTCCTTTCATTTCCTGTACTAAATTATGTCTATTTTATTCAAGTTAGATTTTATATCAGGAGTAAGAAAAATGAGAATGGTTTCGCTCTTACACAACAGAAATGAACAAATGTTTTCCTGTTATTATTTTTTTCTAGGCATTCCAGGAGCTAAAGGCTCTAAAAAAGAAGGGGGTCAAGGTGCTCTCGTAATGGCTCCGCCAATGCTACCAAAAGCACCGTAAGATTAAAACTCAAGCTGACACCTTTTTTATCTTAAAAGAGAAATTTACCTTTTGTTTGTTAAATCTAGAAATGTGTCTCTTTTTTAGAGAATTGGCCATGCCAAGCAAAAGTTCAGCTGTCATTTCTGTGCCTGGCTCCTCAGATAGGTATTGATTTGCTTGCCTTTTGGTATTTTATTTTATATAGAGAACTTGATCTAAGTTGACAGTTTAGTTCTAGCAAGTAAAATGTGAAAAACTAAATACCAAGTTCTTCTAGAATATTTATTGCGAAATGCATCCCTGATTAATACTCACTTAAGGGCTTAAATAATTCACTTTCTTCTTTTGAATTTCAGATTTGGATCTAGTTCTGCACTGATAGAGAGAATTCCAAGTAAATGGCCTAAGCCTGTATGGCATCCTCCTTGGAAAAACTACCGGGTATGAGCATGAAATATTTTCTTTGTTTGTATTACTGCCTTGGATGTTCTATACCAGCATTAAGCCTTGCTTGATCTGGTTGGTACTTATAATTTATCATCAGTTGTTCTCTTCTCTTTAGTGTTCCAGCAAAAGTTAGTGAAGTAAGCATACTTGGCCAGCACATTCTGGTATCTGACAAAAACAGTATATTCTAAAGTGACAGTTTTGGCCCTTTTTATGCAGCGTCTTTCCTTATCTTGACCTTTACTCACTAATTGACCTCACTTGAATTATTTTTGGCTAAAAGAAAAAAAGAAACTAGAAATAGTTATGTTGGTTTGAAGTGGTCTATGCTGGAGTTTGGTCTGTATACTAGAACTTGTTCCTTCGTTTATTTAAACTGTAAACTGATCATTTAATATATTTTTAAAGAACCAAATACTGTATTTGAATTATTATGCAGGTCATAAGCGGTCATTTAGGATGGGTAAGGTCAGTTGCATTTGATCCAAGCAATACTTGGTTTTGTACTGGGTCCGCCGACAGAACAATAAAGGTTTCATGTTATATTAATTCAGTATTTTGCATTTCATGTCTTTTAGTTTCCTTATGCTACCTACGTCTTAATTGTAAGTTTATATATATGTAGATATGGGATGTTGCCTCAGGAAGATTGAAGCTTACACTGACTGGGCATATTGAACAGATACGTGGTTAGTTCCTCGCACTAATCACTCTCTTACTCTATTAATGACGTTTATTTTTTCAAATTGTTAATTTTCTGAGGGGCATTTTAATGTAATTTCAGGGCTTGCGGTTAGTCAGCGCCATACATATCTATTTTCAGCTGGTGATGACAAGCAAGTCAAGTGTTGGGACCTTGAACAAAACAAGGTTTGCTAATTTTTTTTAACTATATATAGAAATATATTATTTGGGAGGAAAATGCTGACCTCCATATATTATATTGGTTGAAAATCAAGTTCGTATAGTTGTTATCCTCTTTTGATTAAAGAACAGTGCTTTTTGCCAGTTACAAATGACATTTTACAATGTTTGCAAAAGAATACCCGACTTTTTTTAATTTGCAACAGGCACCAAACCTTCTAGATGCGTATAATCACAATACCAAACCATTAAAGGGTATATTCCGGGAAGTGATGACACTTCTGTTTGCTGTGATATTTTTTAATAATATCCAATCAAATAAAGAAAAATTTGATTCTATATTCTAAGTTTGTATGTTAGGGACTTTGTGACTTTATTTGTAGTGGTATCATGTTAGTTGCAAATGAAATCTTTTGGTACTGTAAACTTGAGGATTTTTTGTCAATGTTAGTGTTAAATCTTTTGCAATCTCTCTCTGTGTTGTTTATTTTGCCAAAAACAGGTGATTAGGTCATATCATGGGCATCTAAGTGGGGTGTACTGCTTGGCACTTCATCCAACAATTGATGTTTTACTCACAGGTGGCCGAGATTCTGTTTGCAGGGTAAGGGACGGAGGGAGGGAGTTACTGACTGAATTTTACAGTTTCTAACTAGAGTTAGTCATTCTAACTAGAGTTGGTGCTACCTTTTCAGGTTTGGGATGTAAGGACAAAGGCCATGGTCTGTGCTTTGACCGGACACGATAACACTGTTTGTTCTGTTTTTGCGAGGCCAACTGTAAGAACAACAATAAACTTTAATCATGAGTTACTGTACCGTTTATACTTATACTTAACCTTTGATTCCTGTCCTTGTGTAGGATCCACAAGTAGTCACTGGCTCTCATGACACTACAATAAAGTTCTGGGATCTTGTAGCTGGTATTCATTCATTCATTTTACTTGTTGCAACCATTTTACTTGTATTAAAAATTAATATAAGCATCTGAAGAGTATGTATGCCTTACTCTTTTGTAGGAAAAACAATGGCAACTCTTACACACCACAAGAAATCTGTCCGGGCTATGGCATTACACCCAAAAGAGTATGTATGCCTTGCATTACTGCTGGAATTTATAATACTTTCTTTCTTTCTGCTATTTTATAAGTCTTACTTGTGTTGTAACATTTTTCCAGGCATGCTTTTTCATCAGCATCAGCAGACAATATAAAGAAATTTAGTCTTCCCAAAGGAGAATTTTTGCACAATATGTTGTGAGTAAAATATCTTCGTTTGTTGCCACATGCCTCAATGCAAATATCTTTGTTTTATTATATTTTCATTTTCATTTTCATTGGTATGTATGTTTAGGTCCCAACAGAAGACAATAATTAATTCCATGTCTGTTAATGAAGATGGAGTCTTAGCTACTGGAGGTAATTAATTATCTTACACTTACACTTACACTTACACTGTTAGTTAGTGTGTTGATCGTTATCTAAAGAGTGGCTCGTGTGCTTGCTTGATCATTTCATTTATTATGTTATAGGTGATAATGGAAGCTTATGGTTTTGGGATTGGAAGAGCGGCCATAATTTCCAGCAGACACAGACCATCGTTCAGCCAGGTAATAATTAACTTTTCTATTTTCTACTTAGAGCATCTACATCTCTAAAACTCTTAGATTTTCTAAATAACTGTTAACTATTTTTAAGAAATTATAGATTCTGGAGTTTCTAAATGTTCACATCCGTGAAACTAATTTTAGAGTTTCTAATAAGCCACATCATCAGTAAATTAAAATTGATTAGCCACATCAGCAGTAAATTAAACTAATTTTAGCGAATACAGGCCAATCGTTTTGCCACATCAGAGTTTATAAATGATTTCTTAATAAGAAATTATTGAGCAAAGTTAATAAATAAGAAATCCATCTACGTCCCTAAAACTGGTTTAGCAACTGCCACGTCAGATTAGAAATCTTTCAATATCTATTCTGTTTGATTTGTAGGATCATTGGACAGCGAGGCATGTATATATGCCTCTTCATATGACATAAGCGGGTCGAGGCTGGTTACATGCGAAGCAGACAAAACAATAAAGATGTGGAAAGAAGACATGAATGCAACTCCTGAGACACATCCCCTTAACTTTAGGCCACCAAAAGATTTCCGCAGATTCTAATTTTATGTTCATTTTCTTTCTCTATTCTCTATAAAATCTTCAAATTATGTATCAAGTTTGTGATTTTGTTATTATTACTCCTGTCAACGCTCTTAGAGTGTTTTTAACATTTTATAGAACAGCTTCTGATTCTTCAACATAGATTAATTTTGTGCTGCATGCGCTAACTTGATTTCACTTCCAGTATATTAAATATCAGAAAATATATACAAAAAAAAAGATCATATGTCAGAAATTATGCGCAAACAGAAATGAGACGATTGTTGAAGTATATCATGCCGGTATCTGACAATTATGCGCAAAACAAAAACAGAAATGAGTCTCCTTATATATATATGAGGAGCGATCAAGTTACAACAAAGTTACAAGTTACAATAACTATTTTTTTTATTTTCAAAGTCCAAATCGTCGATCCAAACCGTTCAACATGATCTCCACAATAAAATGTGTTTGCAGATTAAATTTTACATTTTTTTGAATTTTTTTTTACTATTTATTAACTATTTTACAAAAAATAGTCATATTCAGACCATTGAATTTTGTACCCATCTTAATAAATAGTAAAACAAATTCAAAAAAATGTAAAATTTGATCTGCAAGCACATTTTATTTAGATAATCATGTTGAATGGTTTGAATCGACGATTTGGACTTTGAAAATGAAAAAAATGGTTGTTGTAACTTTGTTGTAACTCAAATTTGTTGTAACTTGATCCCTCCTCTATATATATATATATAGGGGCTGGCTACTATGCTTATAACTCATTTTTGTGTTTCCAATGTTCAAATGGTCGATCCGACCGTTCATCTTGTTCTCCATATTAATATGTGCTTGGAGACTAAATTTTACATTTTTCTGAATTTTTTTATTATTTATTAAGCCACTTTGAAAATTGCTGATCTGGGTGAACAGTAAAAACAGTGTTTCCAAAATTCTGGACCATATGATCAGCAATTTTCAAAGTGGCTTAATAAATAGTAAAAAAATTCAAAAAAATGTAAAATTTGGTCTCCAAGCACATATTAATATGGAGAACAAGATGAACGGTCGGATCGACTATTTGAACATTGGAAACGCAAAAATGCTTATTTAAGCATATGTGGGCATATGCTTATATAAGCATAATAGCCAAGCACTATATATATATATATATATATATATATATATATATATATATGTTGTCCTTAAATTCACTCCCGGTGTTAATAATTGTTGAGTCTCTACCAAATGTTAAATGAACTGCTTTCTTTTGTTAGGTTTTATATTTTGTGCTGCTTCAGTTTTTGTTTGTGGATTAGAAAAAATTCTTGATTTTGTAATCTGAAGTGTTTTTGGGTAATTTTCTGTACCTAAAGTAATGCCATTATGAGATCTTCATTTTAACTTTTTAGTAATGTTCGGATGACTACACTACACAGTTGATGAAAACACTTTGTGAATGAGAAGCCATCTATCTGTCAAGTTTCACGGAGGCGTAGAGGGACAAAATAGAGTTGATGACTCTAGAAAGGGCGTCCAGTTGTTTCTCCCTATTTTCAATCTCGTCCCCTGAAAATTAAAAATAGATCAATTCATTTATTTCTACCTTAGTCGACAACTCAATTGTATAACTTAAGAGACGATCGACTCCAAAAAGGAAATGCCGTATTAGTCAAGTTGGTTATGGCACTGCAGTATATAAATAATTTCATTCACAGTATCATGCTTATATTATAGAACCACTTGATCATGCTTATATTACATAACCACTTGACAATATAGAAGTTGTTGTACGTGTAGTCCCTTCAAACCATGATAAAATTATGTTCAGTATTCTCCATGACTCCATCTCATATTCTCATGTACTGGAAAAAAAAGGAAGCTGTTGTGTAGTCCCTTCAATCCATTTTTATTATCTATTCACTCAAAGCAACATACGGAGAAATAGATGAAGTTGGTAACATTTTTATTATCTATTCACTCACACCTGACACCTCTGCGGAAAGTATTAAAACTACTAATTCACTCACACCTGACACGGCACCCACTAAGAGTAGTCACCCTCGGATATTTTTCAATCAAATTTGTCTTTTCTCATTCTCATTATGGATGATAGGAAAGAGACAGAGATAAACATAAATGCATAACGATGCATAACATGTCGAAAATTGAAATCGAAAATTATGCATGATAAAATTATGTTCAGCATTCTCCATGACTCCATCTCATATTCTCATGTACTGAAAAAAAGAAGTTGTGTAGTCTCTTCAATCCATTTTTATTATCTATTCACTCAAAGTAACATACAGAGAAATAGATGAAGTTAATTGGTAACATTTTTATTATCTATTTACTTACACCTGACACCTCTGCGGAAAATATTAAAACTATTAATTCACTCACACTTGACACGGCACCCGCTAAGAGTAGTCACCATCGGACATTTTTTTCAATCAAATTTGTCTTTTCTCATTCTCATTATGGATGATAGGAAAGAGACAGAGATAAGCATAAATGCATAACGATGCATAACATGCCGAAAATCAAAATTGGTGTTATTTGATATTATAACGAAAAACGTGATGTGACATGCCAAAAATCGAAATTGAAAATTATGCATGATAAAATTATGTTCAGCATTCTCAATGACTCATCTCATATTCTCATGTACTGAAAAAAAAGAAGCTGTTGTGTAGTCTTTTCAATCTATTTTTATTATCTATTCACTCAAAGCAACATACAGAGAAATAGATGAAGTTAATTGGTGACATTTTTATTATCTATTCACTCATACTTGACACGGCACCCGCTAAGAGTAGTCACCCACGGATATTTTTTCAATTAAATTTGTCTTTTCTCATTCTCATTATGGATGATGAGAAAGAGACAGAGATAAGCATAAATGCATAACGATGCATAACATGCCGAAAATCAAATTTGGTGTTATTTGATATCAGTGTTATCAGAATCAGACCGGACCGCCGGTTAAACCGAAAAAAATCGAAACCAGACCCATGTACGGTTCGATTCTTTTAAAAGATCGCTTAAGCAATTGAATCGGTAAAAACTGATTTAATCAGTTGGTTTTTTATAAAATCTCCGAACAAGATCGCCATAAAAACCCGGTTCAAAACTAATTTTACGTAACTTACAGAAATCGTGTATTTCTCCTACGATGTTTCAAATTTCTTGCCATTTCTCAAATCACTAAGATGGAAGGCACTGAGAATTGGAATCTCCTTCCTTCTACGGCCTCTTAATTCTCAATTTGAATGGGTCATTTCTTGATCTATTTATTTGTATTTCACCTTATCAATCTCAAGGATTAGCTTTGAATAGAAGTTGCAGCAACTATCAAATACTGTAAGTTTATTTAATCACTAAATTCGAATTTGTAAAATATGTGAAAGGCTTCAACTTTTGAGTTAATTTTATTGTATTTCATGTCTTTTAAGTGTTCGATGAAATGCCCAAATGAAATATAATTTTATTTTTTGAGATTTTACTCCTTTGTGCGAACTACTATTTAGGAATTAATTAAGAATTTGATGTGCATATTTTTACCACATACATCTTACGTGCAGGATCACAGTTTGTAACATATCATGGTGGTTTGGCACCATTTAGTTAGATAACCCAAATTGATTAATCATCACGTTGGTTTCTCACCAGTTAGTTTGATAAAAAAATGTTGATATATTGTGAAACAGTGCCACCAAACTTATAATTTTGCATATACTAACTCAACTTAGTAGAACATGCAATTGATCTCTGACTCTGATTTTGTAAGAAGGCAGCCAAAAGTTACAAGGAACCAAAAGAAAAAATAGCTCTACACTAACGCTAACAAAATTCAAACCAAAGAGTTCCCTCCTGCAAAACTTTGTGCCCTAATACCTCAGCCGGTACCGTACCGCCCCTAAAGATTACATGGTTTCACTGTCTCCAAATCCACCAACAAGTACACAACATCATATTAACCCTAACATCAGTATTCAAATTTCCCCTTGAGCGAAACTCTATCAGCGAGTCTGACCAGATTTTCTGTACCAACATAGTACTCGGTACCTTTGCTTGTACCAATTCCCTTATCAGTAGTGTAATTTCCAGCTTTAATTTTCATATGCAATAAATATAACTTTAATTTTCCTCAATTTTCATATGTTATTGATATCTGATTTTGCAAGTTCATATATTTTTTAAGAACCTAATCATTGTTGTTGTACAGAGATCATGTTGGCAATTAATCTTGAAGTCAAAAGAGAGAGTGGATTTAGCAGTGTCCAAGTGGATGATTGATGCCGAGATTCCTTTCAATGCTTGTAACTCCAAGTATTATCAGTCCATGTGTGAAAGAAATTGGAGTGTTTTTGAGTTCATTCACTAAAAAAAGAGGAACAGAATTGAGCATCAAAGGTAGAATGATCTTGTGTATGTTCGCTATAACTTGAGATTGCATCAAAAGTATGAAAAGTGTTGCAGGTAAAATAAAATAAAAAATTTTAACAAAAAGTTAAACGAAGTTGTTGAATTGTAGGATATCATTCTGTTGAAAAAATTATGATCCTATTAGCTTTGAAGATTTTGGAGGATGATCCACCACTCTTGACGATTGATGAAAATGATAAATTTTGCAAACAAATGACTGTCAAGATACAAACTAATGAAGACAATGGTAATTTTTTCGTAAACTAGCTTGAATATGAACTTCAATATAATTTATTTTAAAATTATAATACATTACTACTTGAACTCATAATTTTTTAGATGAATTTATTAATTTGAATGAATTTGATTCTGGAGATGAAGTTGAAGACCCATGCACAAACAACACGGAAAGAGTTGGAGATCAATAAAACCAAAGTGTTGATGCTAGTAATCATAATGTTATTTCAATTACCAAGTGGCATTTTACTTAGCCGTATTTTAGTTTTAGCATTTTAATTTTGACGTTGGTTTATTTTCTTAGCCATTAGAAGTATTAAACATTTTATTTTTGAAGTATGAGATTGTTTTAAAAGTGTGAGGTTACTTGTGGCAGATTATATTAGAATGTTGAATTTTAATGTTGTTTATCATCTTCTCTTTTCTTTTTTACATATTCACTGTTTATGCTTACTGGTTTTGGATCAAAAATACTGGTATGTATGCTAATACTGGTATTCTCCTTTTTTGGTATTTAACATACATGCTACTTGTACTTAGCATGTGAAATTACATACACTTGAAAATGCTAATTCTTGATTTTTTTAATTTGTTGTTTGTGTATATTTTGAGAACAGTGCTCGGAGAGCACATATTAAGTTTTTAAAATTTATATTTTAAGTATATTTGAGAACAGTGCTTAGAGAGCACATATCAGGTTTCTTGTTAATTTTGATTTTTTTTTAGTTTTAAGGGAAGTTTTTCTATTTCATATTTTTAACAATTTATAGGGGACAATATAGTTATACGTTTTTTACTTGACCTCCTATGTGTATGTGTACTCTATATAAATTATGATTGTTTTAAAAAATCAGCGGTTGAACCGGTTGACCTAGCGGTCTGACCGATGAACCGTTGATCCGGAGCTTTACCTGATCGATGTCCGGTCCGGTTCTGATAACATTGTTTGATATTATAACTAAAGAACGTGACATGACATGCCGAAAATCGAAATCGAAAAAATTCACAGAAAGTAAGAATGAATATATATATATATATATATATATATATATAGGAATTGGCTAGCATGCTACGCGTAGCTAACTCCAAAATATGTTACGGTATTTTCTGTCGTCGGATTGCTTTAAAATTCGTGCATATGATGGAGACGCTGATTCAAGTTAAACAGACAGAAAATTGTAAAATGCTCTCCTGTTAAGACTTCAATCATCCATTTCCCCTCCCTCTCGGTGCAACCCCATTCCCTCTCTCTCTAGGGTTTAGCCACACGCCTCTCCTTTTCGCTTCTCTACCCGCTCACTCTTCCCAGATCCCTGCACCTCTTTCCAGCGAGGATCTCCCTCTTTGTCGCTGCTCTCCTTTTCGCTTAATAACCTCTCTGTCGCGCGACTTCCTTCTTTGGTATCTCCCTCCCCGAGTCGCCATTAATTTTTTAGTTTCATTTTTGTAGCTTTTTTGTTTTTATGTGTAATTTCTGACAAAAATAACTTTTAATACTCGTTTCTAGGGTTAATTTGAGGTTTTTTCTGAGTTTGCCTAGTGGATACTCATTTCTAGGGTTTCATTATGTTTTAGTGGTAACCTATTTTGTTTACTGGTAACTGCACCAACTCCTAACTTCTTTAGTAGGCTTGTATCAGACTAGATTGAAAATTTCCTTAAAATCTGAGGTTTTAATTTGATGTTCTGAATTAAATGTGGACAGGTTATGACCCTGGACGAATATGGACCAATTTTGTGGAATCAACAGGTAGGATACAATACTGTAAGCATGTTGTGCTTTGTGTTAAGAATAATATATCATTGATTTTAGGAAGTGGCCATCTAGTCTATTTTATATTATCACCATTAAGACTTTGGATACTTGGGATTATTATGGCTGAAGCACTTACAACTTTCAGCATATATTATTAAAGCAAGATTTAAACAGGGAAATGTGCAGGTTATTCCAATTTTTGTTCTTCACTAAACTGCTTGTCAGCTTGTAAGCTTGAAATCAAATTTATTAGCTTGCAAAACAGCTTCCTTATGTTGATGTTTGTAACACTTGTTTTCGAAGTTGTCCCAAGGTATGTCACCCCCCTTGTATAATTTTTCTATTTTTTAACTTTTATTACATGAATGTCATTTTTGTGTTTGTAGCGCAAACAAGATCAGGCTAATGGAAAGAGAAAATGAGATGAAGATGATGATACTTGAAGCATTTTTCTTGGATTTTTGGTTGGAGCTGTGGTGTGAAGGAATGAATGAATGAAGGACAAACATAGGAATTACTTGTGCATTTTGATAGATAGAAATTACTTGTGCAATTTGATATAGCTCTCTTCGTTTGTTATACTACTTAGATTGCTCTTGCTTTCTTTTGATATATGGCAATGGATTTATTAATATATAACATGATGACTTTTATTGATCTTCTGGTTAAATTTCAATATTATCATTGCACTGTGTTAATTTATAAATTGCTTGTGCTCCTAATAATAAATTGTTTGTGTTCCTATTGTTACTTGTTGCTTCTATTTTCTATTGTTAATGTATAAATTGCTTGTACCAGAATTTTTTGTCGCTAAATTTGTAAATTAACACAGTGTGTTAATGGATGTGGATGCAAGATGCAGGTTTAACAAGCCAATCGATGTCCTTGGCAGATTTTAAATAACAAAACAATAGAGACTATTATATAAAAATATGAGAAGAGAACATGTGCTTTTTTTGTGAGATGAAAGTGGGGCAGCAGAACCAAAGTCATGGATATGGATAGCTGCTGACGATAGTCATGGATATGGATATGGATAACTGCTGCAAGATGGAAGTGGGGCAGTAAAACGTACCTTTTTGACATTCTTTCTTGTTGATTTTGTGAAAATATCATATAACTCAAAACCTCAAAATAAGAACCAGTGTGTAGAAGAGTCTCATGTACTGTGTAGAGCATCTAACCAAGCCCTCTGATGATTGTGCCAACTGCCCATACACACAGAACCAGTTTATTTGATCCTTTGTTTTAAGATACTTATTCTTAGTTTTTGTGGATGCTTTATTCACATCTCTGGTACCAACAGAAAATCAACACTGTAAACTATACCAACAAAATAAAATAAAAAACAGTGATTAAATTCATATAACAACATTCAGAAAATTCATATAACAGCACACACTTAAAATTCAGAAAATTCATACATTCTTTCTAAGTATTAATCGCAAAGAGTACAACATACAATTACAAATAAAAATAATATCATAGATTCAGCCCAACAGAAATCAAACTAAAGTGATCCAACTATCTCCAAACATGCAAAAACTGAGCATTATCATTTCTTTTTCTTTCCTTTAACATGATCTTCACAAGCAATCTCGTGACCTCCAAACTAGCCTTCCTACAAAACAAACTCTAAAGGGCACTTATTGAAGCAAAATTCATGAAGCACAAGCAATTGCCTCCGAGTACTCATTCAATGCAATCTCGTGACCTCCAAACTAGCCTTCCTAGGTTTGTTGCTAGTGCTTCAATTGCCTCCGAGTACTCATTCAATGCAAAATAGCTTAGATGCGAGAGCTGGTTGGTACACTAAACTCGGCATTTACATCATTATGAGAAGAAGGAACATATATTTCTGCATTTTCTGCATTTACTTCATGAATACATCTAGAATAAAAAAATCTTGTAATCAGAAAGAGAAAGAGAGAAGTACCTGATACACATGACAAAGACAGAGTTATCAGCTCTTAAAATTCTGACATATAAAAGCATACAAAATTAATTACTTCACTGGGTTAATCAAGGAGTTGAACAAATTAAACGAAGAAAAAAGGAGGCTAGATGCAAAATTGTCAGAAAAGGAGGATGATCCTGTAAAAACAAGGTCTCTCCTCTCAGGGGCATTATCACATAGAGAACAGCTTGAGTTGCATGCAAAATCTCTCAAGGAGACGCATGGCCAGAGAAGCATTGAGTTTGAAACCCTAATTTCTAGTGAGAGAGAGGCAGCAGGGGCAAAGTTGGAAATTGCAGAGAGAGATAATTTTGTTCAAACTTGAAGGAACAATTTGGTACAGACAAAACTTTGGCAACCAATTTGCATTTGGTGAAACTTGAAGGACCATACCAAAAAGGCTCCATAATTTTGTTCAATTCTAAAGAGGCATGAGTCGCTGACACTTCAAAAACCAAAGGAAAAAACAAAAAATAGAAAAGCCGCCCAATCCAGAGATAATTAGTACCCATTGAAAGGCACCTGTTTGTTGGAAGAAAGGAATTTCAAAATTCATTCCAATTATCCCTGCAATAACCCCAAAAATCGCAACCACAAACGTAGCAGTTATGAGCAGCAGCTCGAATTGTATCAGCTGATTCCTTATATTGTCCTAAATCAGAAGAACAAAAAAAAGATAACCACAAAGGCCATTGAGCAGCAAGTAGGCCCACTTAGCCTTGATTTTAGGTTCACTATTTGCAACCTTGCTTCCCCTCAAACCAGATATTACCTCAACTAAATAAGAATGTTTTAAGTTCTTTTTTCATACTAACTTTTAGAAAATTGAGAAGTAATTCAGGAATAGATGTTATATCCTGGTAATCTTTAGAGAGGTCACAGTCAGGTCAAGTATCGACATTTAGTGTCTGATATTGTGCTGGTACAGAACAGCACTAATCCTTAATATAAGAAAGGAAAATTAGTATAGGCTATGTCTGATATTGTACTGGTACAAAACAGCACTAATCCTTAATATAAGAAAGGAAAATTATTATAAGCCTATACTAACAAATAACCAATGACAGCCAAAACAAAATAAATGATTATAGCTTATCTTGAGGGGAGGCACGACTGTGAGGGAGAGATGGCGAGATAGGAGGCGCGACTGTGGGGAAGAAGCAGCGAGATAGGAAAAGGCGCGACTGTGAGGAAAGGCGAAGAAAAAGAGAGCGCGGTGGAGGAGAAACGGAGGCGGAGGCGTATCTCTGATCGGTTTGCCTAGAGGAGCGAGCGAACGAGAGGCGATAGGGAGAAAAATTTGAGAGGGAGGCAATACGGAGAGAAAGAAAGAGAGGTCCAGCGCTTAACCCTAACAGAGGGTTTCGTTTTTTAATTTTCCGTCTCTATTAGATTTCTCAGCGTCTCTATCATATGCACAAATTTTAAAAGCAATCCGATGGCAGCAAATACCGTAGCATAAATGAACATTAGCTACGCGTAGCATGCTAGCCAATTCCTATATATATATATATATATATATATGAGTAAGGCTACGGTGCTTTGCAAAGTAAACCCACCCCTTTACTTCGGGTTATTTTTTGGATTTTGAAAATTCAAACAACCGATCCAAACCATTCAACATGTTCTAAATATTGAAATGTGCTTGGAGATCAAATTTTACATTTTTTGGAATTTTTTTACTATTTATTAAGCCACTTTGAAAGTTTCTGATCCGGTGGTCCAGAAAATTTTACTGTTTTTTACTGTTCACCGTTGGATCAGCGATTTTCAAAGTGGCTTAATAAATAGTAAAAAAATTCCAAAAAATGTAAAATTTGATCTCCAAGCACATTTCAATATTTAGAACATGTTGAACGGTTCGGATCGGTTGTTTGAATTTTCAAAATCCAAAAAATAACCCGAAGTAAAGGGGTGGGTTTACTTTGCAAAGCACCGTAGCCTTACTCTATATATATATATATATATATATATATATATATATTTATACTTTTTTGTGAATACACTCACACTATATATATTTAAAATCTAACCGGTAGTAAAATTTTCAGTTACCAAGAGTTTAAAAAGAAAACAAAAAAATTCGGAAGAAGTTGGTAACTGGATGTAATGTTCGGTTAACAAAACAAAAGAAGTTGGTAATAATTTTCGGTTAAAAAACAAAAGAAGAAAATTTGGGGTAACCGAAGAAAAAAATGCACTATATAAACTCGGTTACCCTTTTCTCTCTCCTTTCTCCGTTCTCTTCCTCCATGCGACCGGGTTACCCTTTTCTCTTCTCTTCCTCCCTGCGAGATTTCACAAATTTTGTTAATTTAAAATAAATATTTTTATTTGTTGAATGGATAATCAAACATCTTTACTAAAAGTATTGATCGCGAACTAGCTATTGCGTAATTTTTTACATTTTCGTTATAAATTTGTTATGTAATTTCGTCTTAATTTAGTGTTAATTTCAGTTGTATCAGCCCGGTTTTCAACTACGAAATGGTTCTCACCAAATGTGCATTTTTGGAGAAAATATGATATCAATATCGGATCAATATAATAATGGTCCGATCAAATATTTTCGTATTTGTGAAATTATATTTAGGAATTTTGATATAAAAAAATTCTCTGATATAATATCAGATATATCATGAAAATTCCTTAATCTTGAAAAGACAGGTAATATTTTTGATATCGGATCAATATAAATAAAAATTCCTTAATCATTATACCCGATTAATTATATTCCTTAATCGTGGAATTATGATATCAGAGAATCAAAAGAGAACCAAAAAAAGGAGATATCTTCATTTAAGGAAAAAAAAATATCGATTTCCATTATGCTCAATTGAAGAATGAGAATAAGGAATCATATTTCTATTGTCTACATAATTGGATGTAGGAGAAATAAGAAAATATATTTCCCGTAGATAAATATCATTAAGAACTAAATCGCTTCAAATTTAATTGTAACATATAGTGTGGTGAGTCTTTTTTCAACTAAATTTAAACTTTTACATATAAAAGAGATGCATTTAATCAAAAGATGACAGATTATGTCATTGGAGGGCTGATATTAAATACGAAATTTCATCTTTCAATCGTAGCCGTTGGCGGATCAGGACATCAACGTGCTTAATATAAGAATGGAGATGTTGATGGGAAAATATTAAGTTATGATGGGTATATATCTAAATTTCTCTAAAAAAATTATTTATACCAATTAGACTTCGTTCGCTTTTATCGCTTTTAATGGCGCTGTCTCTCTCTCTGCCTCTCCGCTCTTTCTGCCTCTCTTGTGCTGATTTTTCGCTGCCGTCAGTTTCCTCCTGACTCGACCATAATTGTGCGACCATTTAAAAGAGGGTTTGTGCTCTCTGGTGGTGCGACTTGATAAGCCATTTTGTTGGTTGCAATATCAATAATATCCGTAATGCCAGTTACTTCCTCGCACAAAAATTTCTAAGCCCACCCCTATCCAAATGCTTCTTCTTCTTTGCCATGCAATTTGATCTTTATCTCAAAATGTTGTTTATCATCTTCTCTTTTCTTTTTTACATATCCACTATTTATGCTTACTGGTTTTGGATCAAAAATACTGGTATGCTAATACTGGTATTCTCTCTTTTTGGTATTTAGCATACATGCTACTGGTACTTAACATGTGAAATTACATACACTTGAAAATGCTAATTCTTGGTTTTTTTTAATTTGTTGTTTGTGTATATTTTGAGAACAGTGCTCGGAGAGCACATATCAAGTTTTTAAAATTTATATTTTATGTATATTTGAGAACAGTGCTTAGAGAGCACATATCAGGTTTCTTGTTAATTTTGATTTTTTTGGAGTTTTAAGAAAAGTTTTTTTATTTTATATTTCTAACAATTTATAGGGGACAATATAGTTATACGTTTCTTACTTGACCTCCTATGTGTATGTGTACTCTATATAGTGTACTCTATATAAATTACGATTGTTTTAAAAAAAT
This sequence comes from Carex parvula, assembly GCA_025461045.1. Taxonomy (NCBI): domain Eukaryota; kingdom Viridiplantae; phylum Streptophyta; class Magnoliopsida; order Poales; family Cyperaceae; genus Carex; species Carex parvula. The sequence continues at coordinate 1,011,866 of JAJGRW010000832.1, forward strand.
CAGCGGTTGAACCGGTTGACCTAGCGGTTCGACCAATGAACCGTTGATCTGGAGTTGATCCGAAGCTTTGCCTGATCGATGTCCGGTCCGGTTCTGATAACATTGTTTGATATTATAACTAAAGAACGTGACATGACATGCCGAAAATCAAAATCGAAAAAATCCACAGGAAGTAGGAATTAATATATATATATATATATATTGTGAATACACTCACACTATATATATTTAAAATCTAACCGGTAGTGAAATTTTCGGTTACCAAGAGTTCAAAAAGAAAACAAAAAAATTCGGAAGAAGTTGGTAACCGGATGTAATGTTCGGTTAACAAAACAAAAGAAGTTAGTAATAATTTTCGGTTAAAAAACAAAAGAAGGAAATTTGGGGTAACCGAAGAAAAAAAATGCACTATATAAACTCGGTTACCCTTTTCTCTCTCCTTTCTCCGTTCTCTTCCTCCTTCCATGCGACCGGATTATCTTTTTTTCTCTTCTTCCTCCCTTCTCTTCCTCCCTGCGAGATTTCACAAATTTTGTTAATTTCAAATAAACATTTTTATTTGTTGAATAGATAATCAAACATCTTTACTAAAAATATTGATCGCGAACCAGGTATTGCGTAATTTTTTACATTTTTGTTATAAATTGGTTATGTAATTTCGTCTTAATTTAGTGTTAATTTCAGTTGTATCAGCCCGGTTCTTAACTACGAAATGGTTCTCACCAAATGTGTGTTTCGTACCATGATCTGATGGAAGGAGCTTTGGTACGGTTTGGCCTGTATCAAATGGTAAATGTGCATGATTGTCAGATTGATCAAACGTTAATTACTGCCCTTGGTGAGCGGTGGAGGCCGGAAACCAATACCTTTCATCTACCGGTTGGAGAGTGCATGGTAAAATTGGAAGATGTCTGCTTGTTGTGGGGCTTACCTATCACTGGTACAATATTTATGTTATATTTTAACCATATAAAAAAATTACTTACAAAAATCATTATTTACTTTAATATTTTATATTTACAGAGAGGGTCATTACCGGAAGGTGCGATGACAATTGGACGTCCCAAACTATTCATGATTACTGGGGCACGAACAAATATCGACTATGATGATTTGAAAAATTATATTTGGAAGTGGAATTGGAGAACAGACAAGAGAACTGGGGGAAAAAAGTTGCACGTCTCACATTTGCATATTCGATTTAAATGGTTAAAAAATAAATTTGAATCTTTAGAAAAGGTGTCCCCCAGTTATTCTAAGGAGAAAATTGATTGTTTTACAAGAGCATACTGTATGAGTTTGTTTGGTTCGGCGATGTTTTCGGAGACGAGTGCGAATGGAGTCTCTGCGTTTTATCTCCAATTCTTGAAAGAGTTGGATTAACTTGAAGAATACAATTGGGGGGTGCCGTACTTGCGTACCTATATTGGGAGCTATCCTGTGCGTGAATGGCTACTGAGAAAATCCTATGTGGTCATGTGTTGTTGTTACAGATGTGGTGCTGGACTCGATTTCCTGTAGGTCGGCAGATCCGTGTCACACACATCTTCCATATGGCGGTCCGGATCTACACTTGAGACATGCTTTCGGAGTGAAATGGACTAATCCACATAGTTGGACATGTAATTCTCGTAACGATATATTTTTACATAATAGTATTCTTTATATCATTATTGGAATAACAGTATTACTACCTTAGTCGACAACTCATTGTATAAAGAGACTGATCAACTCCAAAAAGGAAATGCCATATTAGTCAAGTTGGTTATGGCACTGCAGTACAGAAATAATTGCATTCACAGTACATCATGCTTATATTACATAACCACTTGATCATGCTTATATTATAGAACCACTTGACAGTATAGAAGTTGCTTTACGTGTAGTCCCTTCAAACCATGATAAAATTATGTTCAGCATTCTCCATCTCATATTCTCATGTACTGAAAAAAAAGAAAGTTGTTGTGTAGTCCCTTCAATTCATTTTATTATCTATTCACTCAAAGCAACATATAGAGAAATAGATGAAGTTGGTTACATTTTTATTATCTATTCACTCACACCTGACACCTCTGCGAAAAATATTAAAACTATTCACTCATACCTAACACGGCACCCGCGCGCTAAGAGTAATCACCCTTGGACATTTTTTTCAATCAAATTTGTTTTTTCTCATTCTCATTATGGATGATGGGAAAGAGACAGAGATAAGCATAAATGTCTAATGATGCATAACATGCCGAAAATCAAATTTGGTGTTATTTGATATTATAACTAAAGAACATGACGTGACATGTCTAAAATTGAAATCGAAAAAATTCACAGGAAGTAGGAAATAATTCAACTAAAAGTCATCTGAGACCCCTGAAGAACAAAGCATTAGAAAATTCAATATGAAATGCTACCGGAAATAGCCGCCCTGATATTATCAATTGAGTATGCAGTTTTAATAGGTTAATTATCAATCAGTGTAGTAAAATGCGGTTTCATGCGGCGCATATGCGTTTGCAGTGCTCGGCCGCATAAAATCTGAGTATGCGGATCTGGGGTTTCAGTATTAATCAAAACCACAACCCACTTATAATATTTTATCAATAGAAACGGATTTGATACCGGTTTCAGTATTAACCAAAACTGCAGTCCATTTAAAATATTTTATTAATAGAAATGGATCGGATCCAATAATAACTGAAATCCAATCCGCATTCTCTATTGTAGTTGAGTGATATCTCAAGTTAATCCCAGCTGCTTTTATAGGCAGTAGAGAGATGTCTTTATTGTTTTCAGGAGATGTGAGACTATAAAAAATAGGTTATAAACCGGACAGAGACACATTTCTTCGCTTTTTGCTTGTGGGACCAAGGGAATCACATGGTTCCACGCGAACAGAGAGAATTATGCGCTGCATTTCTCTTTTCCTTCCTTTTTGCTTGTGGGTTGGCTGGGCTTTGTTTGTGCATCAAAGATTAAAATAAAACCTCCAAATTTTTTTAAAAAAAGTGGCCTTTATAACATTGTAAACGGTTGACTCTATATATTAAGGTGACCTTTTTAACTTTGAATGTAATTACTTTCTATGCTTAATTCTTATAATTTGAGGATTATAAATCTTTAAATCCGAATAAAAATCCGCATATGCGGCCGCATACCGCATGAAATCCGCATTTAATAACATAGTTATCAATTGATCAGAACAAATTTTGGAAAAAAAAAGGTCGAAATTGGAGATAATTATCTTAATTGATTCCTCAGACGTCACATGTTATCCTTACACTATAATTTATACAAAAGTTGATAAATTTTATCTTTTTTCATGAAAAATTAATATAGTTTATTTAATCCTCTAATTTTATTTTTCTGATTATGCTGACCGCAGACCATCCTCTGACCTCACCAATTAGACATTATTAAAAACATTTCACTATATATCAATCATTATTTGAATAATTTTGAAGATCTTGAGTAATATTTTTGTTTTTTCCTTGTTTTATGGGATCTCTGTTGGCATGACTCATTTGCCAACTTTGTGATTCTTTTCATTTGCCACAATCGAATCACTCTGTAACTTTTTTCATTCAAAAAATTAATAAAATAAGTAGTATTTTGAATAGAATGAGCATATTCCGTCAGCATTTTGAACAAAATGAGTATATTCCGTCATCATTTTGGATGGAATGAGCATATTCCATCAGTATATTGGACGGAAAAGTTATAGAGTGACTTGATTGGGACAAATAAATAGTTAAGTGGATAAATTTATTCAAAAAGTTGAAAGAAATTTTTTTGATAAAGAAATTAAATTGAAGCTATTTGCATTATAATTTGAAGTAGTTAGAGAAAAATGAAGAGATTTTTTGTAAGAAAAAAATAAAAATCAAGCATTCAAGTTTTATTAAACAGACAACAGTAATGTCAAGATTTACAAAGAGTGTCAAGCGGCAGCTGTCATGTGACAGAGTGAAAATAAATTGAAGTGAAATAAAACAAAAGAGAGCACAAACAAATGAAAAATACAAGATAAACAAGAAAATGAAGAGACTTATTGTAAGAAGAGAAAAGTGCCATGAGAAACACACAACAAACATTGCACCATCTATAAAACCAAGATAAAGAAGTACATGTTATAATTACGAATTCAATGAGACGTATAAAATGAGCTCTTTTAGTCTCATTTTATATATTTTGGAGCTATATAATAGTACGCAACAAAAAGCTTTCATATGGTAAGATATATAATAAGATACGACAACGACAATATATAATTAGCTAAATACATACTTCCCACTTGAAGAAATGCAGCTTATCATTTCAAATTAGAGGTGATATATAGAGTAGAACTAGGGTGTGCCTAAGTTTACCAAGCCCCTTTGTGAACTCAACTCTAAAATCTATCGAATTGACTTCAAATGACAAATTCAAACCATTGAAATCCTTCTACCTTACGGGTGATACATCTATATGTAAAAATTTTAAACTTTCGAATTAATTTAGTATAAAGTCAAGTGGTCAAAATTAAATAGTTTACAAATTAATTTTAATTCATTCATTTTTTGGACGCCTTTTGACCACTTGACTCTATACAAAACTAATTTGAAAATTTGAAAATTTTCACATGTAAACACATCACTCGTAAGGTAGAAGGATTTCAACGGTTTGGATTCGCCATTTAAAACCAATCCGATAGGTTTTAGAATTGAGTTCACAAAGGAACTTGTGAACTTAGGAACACCCTAGTTCCACTCGTGATATCTATGCATCTACATCATAAAAATAAATACAAGATAAATTGACAAAAAGAATGATTATTATATTATTTAATAAAATCAACTACATCTATATTAATTGTTGAAGAAATGCAGCTTATCATTTCAAATTAGAGGTGATATATATGCATCTACATCATAAAAATAAATACAAGATAAATTGACAAAAAGAATGATTATTATGTTATTTAATAAAATCAACTACATATATATTAATTGTTGAAGAAATGCAGCTTATCATTTCAAATTAGAGGTGATATATATGCATCTACATCATAAAAATAGATACAAGATAAATTGACAAAAAAAAATTATTATTATATTATTTAATAAAATCAACTACATATTGTTGACGATTGATATCTGTACCTAGTTTATTCTACTTTAAAAGAAATTATTACAATTTCGAACAAATCCCACTCCCCAATTTAATATGCTAGTATACTTTGGCTCACTGACTTTGTATACTTTTTATTATCATTGTTGTTAAATGTTAACGGTGTGTATAATATTTAAATTAATAAATATAATCAGTTAGATGTATTTTAAATTATTTCAATTGCTAAAGTTTTGATTTATTGATTGTAGTAGCTCTTGATGCATATTGAAAAAAATGATTGAATTTTTTTTGGATCCATATTACATGATATAAATATCTAATCAATTAGTTTAATTATTTAATTTTTTAAATTATGAGATTCAATTTTATTAACACGAATTTGACATCATGATTCCTCCTTTTAAATTGAAAAAAAAAATACTATTTTTGCATGCTATCCTATCATGTTTCACATTGTTTATGTATAGTACTCCTTGCTAAATATTTGTCATCAATAAAATAAGATGATTATAATTTCTAAAATTATTCAAAAACCCACAAATTGTAGAAGGGAAGTTGGTCATGATAAGTTGTTATTGAATATCTTAATTTTAGTTTACTCTTTTAATATATCTATAGTTATTCCTTCTCACCCCCCTCTACTATTTTTAGTTTATTCTTTTAGCCCATGTTTGATTGTGGATTAAAATTAACGATGGAATAAGTTGCTTATTCCAATTTATGACGGTATAAACAGGGGCGGATCTAAGGCTTAGTCAAAGGTGGCTAAGTCACCCCTATGATTTTAAAATTTTAATTATACGTATAGAAATTTAATTGAATTTTATCTTTTTTAACTTTTATATAGTCTAGTCACCCTCAATAAATGACATATGTTTAGTTGTAGCCTAGTGGTTAAAGCTCTATTTTATGGTTGAGAAGTCTTGAGTTCAAATCTCACTCACCATAATTATACTTTTTAATTTTCAGCCACCTCTATCAAAATTTTCTAGTTCTGCCCCTGGATATAAGATAGTCTTGTTTGGTTATGACTTAAAGTTAAGTCATGAGAGAGATTCTAAAAATTGTGTCATAACTTTATGCAATATGGATAGGTGAGTAAATTTATGACGACATAAATAATTTTTTATGTCATGCTATTCCATCTGACTTTATTCTTATTTGGCTCCATAAGTATAAAATAAAGTACTTATAGAGATGGTACGCACTCATTAGGGGAATTCGCAGGATTTTTTTTAAAAACCGTAAATAAAATAATTAAATCTACGAAACCAACATGATGACTGCAAGATTTACAAAAACCATCAGAACCGAGATGCCAATTCGGTCCCAACGAATTTTTTTTTCTCCGGACCGAAATGGCAATTCGGTCTGGCGGTTTTTCACCGGTTGTAGAAAAAACGTCACAGAAAATCAAAAAAACAGGCCAGACCGAACTGCCAATTCGGTCCAGAGGCTTTTTTTAGCCTGGACCGAATTGGCAATTCGGTCCAGTTTTTTTTTTTTTTTTTTTTTTTTTTTTAAAGATTAGAGATGAGCAAAATTTGACATATATTAGCATATTCATACTAAAAGAGGAGGGATCAAGTTACAACAACCATTTTTTTTATTTTCAAAGTCCAAATCGTCGATCCAAACCGTTCAACATGATCTCCACAATAAAATGTGCTTGCAGATCAAATTTTATATTTTTTTGAATTTGTTTACTATTTATTAAGTATTTTACAAAAAATAGTCATATTCAGACCATTGAATTTTGTACCCATCTTAATAAATAGTAAAAAATTCAAAAAAATGTAAAATTTGATCTGCAATCACATTTTATTTAGATAATCATGTTGAACGGTTTGGATCGACGATTTGGACTTTGAAAATGAAAAAATGATCGTTGTAACTTTGTTGTAACTTTATTTAGATAATCACATTTTATTTCAGTGTTAGATTTGTCTCTTAAAAAAAAAAAAAAAAAAAAAAAAAACCTGGACCGAATTGGCAATTCGGTCCGGGCGAAATTACACGCAAGGCCACACAGGAAGTTGCTGGGAACTGTGAAAAACAGCCAGACCGAATTGCCAATTCGGTCCGGAGAAAAAAAATTCGTTGGGACCGAATTGGCATCTCGGTTCTGATAGTTTTTGTAAATCTTGCAGTCATCATGTTGGTTTCGTAGATTTAATTATTTTATTTACGGTTTTTAAAAAAAATCCGAATTCGCATCCTCTAATTAGTGTACATAGCAAAAATTTGCTATGAATATTTTATCAGTGTTTATATTATGAATATTATTTTTTTTTATAACAATCCATTATGTACAAACTACTTAGTTATATAAATTTCCAAAAAATATTCATGACAATTTTATAAACTAATAAAAATATTAAAAAAAATTATAATTAAATTCTGAAAAAATATTCATGACAAACTTTTACGAACATGAAAATTATTCTATTAAGCAAATTATTTTTAGAAGTAACAAAAAGGGGTAAAAAATCATACCAAATGATATATGGAAGTGGCCACGGAAGATCAGTGCATCTGAATCCAATCAATAATAAAGAGAAGATACTGTGACATTAAAATCTATTGATTTATTAAACAGGGTTTATGAAAGTTTGTAGATTCTGAAATAAAATATACTATTTTTTCTATTTGTTACTCGTGTAAAAATAAAAAAAATAAAAATTAAGAGCATCCGATGTCTTTTATCGAATTGCTTATTCGGTACTTATAATTTTTGTAAAAAATAAACTAATCAAGTTGGTTCTCTAAAATTCATTTTTTTTATGGCTTGTAAAAAAAATCCCCCCATTATAAAAAATAAAACAATAAAATAACTAATTAAAACAAACGAGCAGCGCCGGACAAGTATCCTCTCCATTACTGTAAAAGATTCCCTTCACTTTACGGTTTGAGATTAACTCTCAGCCGCTTTGAGATTCAGGCTGACGGAGGGGGCAGTATTATTAGGCTTTGAGATTCGTGCCAAGTTAAAAAGAACGGTCCAGATCAAGTAATTGTAAAAGATTTCCTATTACGGTACCGGAGAGGATCTGAATTCAGCAGCGCCGGCCCTAGTTTCTATCAAAAAAATGCATGTCCCTTTTCCCCCAAATGATATGCTGACATTTTCTTTAAACGGAAAGCAATTAATTTTTTTTATATCCAGCAATTAAAAGGTGTCAAACTCTATAAGATGCGCCTATAAAGGCCTTATATTATGCTCAATTTCTCTCTAAATTATCACTAACTTGGCAATTTTTGGTTTTGGTTTCATGGAGAATTCAAAGAAAGTTGTTTGTTGTGTGCTTCTCATGTTGTTGCTCTCTTCTTATGGTAATTCTGCTCCTTTCTCTATATTAACAAGTTTTATTTATTTTTATTTTTATTTTTATTTATTTTTCATTATATTAAAGTTGTTTGTTGTGTGCTTTGTTTTTTCCCCCTCAATTAGGGCAACTTTATGTTTATTTGTAGAAATTAAAAATCAAATTATTGAAAACAAAGATCATTTACTTTAACATGAAATGAATATCAGGGCAATTTATTTTTATAGCTCTGTTTTTTTTCTCTCAATCAGGACAATTTTAAACAAATATGGATTATTTTTTTTTTGCGGTAAATGGATAAAACCGAACTAATAATTCAGTTCCACTGATTCCATACCAACGGCCACACAATGTAGAAAATTAATAGGACCGAACCATTAGTTCGTTTCCTTTGATTTCTAACTTAAATGTAAATTCATTTATATACTAAATTCTCTGATTGCAATTTCAACTTTATTTTTTTTAATTTCTAAAAATAAAAAAATTGCAATCAGAGAATTAATTTCCTTCAATTATTATATGTACATTGTCTCTTCAACAAATCTACTTAAATTTTTACTTTTATAGGTGGCATTTCTTGCGTGGAAGCTGACGAGGCTGCTTGTTGGAAGCAAAGCAAAACATACCCCAAAGCTATTTGGTGCAAAATTCACAAATGCAGGAATGCTTGCCTTTCAGAAGGTTATGATATGCCCAGATGCTCATGGTTTGTTATAATGTTTTGTGAGTGTAAAAAGAAAGATTGCCATTAAATTTTGTAACTGCTGATCAATGGTTGACTCAAAAAAATAAAAATAAATAAATGCTAGTGATTGATTGAGGTAGATTTTCATGATTTTTCACATTTTGGAGCAGAGGGCATAGTGGTCTGTATTATGAACCAATATTTTTGTTTATAAAGTCCAAACAATCGATATGAACAGTTCAACATGATCTCCATATTAAATGTACTTGTAGATCAAATTTTACATTTTCATATGGAGATTGCGTTGAACGGTTCAGATTGACTATTTAAATTTAAAAAACAAAAATATTGATTCGTAGTACGGAAATCAAATATCAGAAATTAATATCCAATTTAAAAATAAATTTGAAAGTTGCCTTAAAAGTTCTCTTATTTTATGAATATGAATACATCAAGGTACTGTCATTTTGTATGGTAACTATAGAACTTGTGGTCCTAATTAGCATAGTCACAAGATTCGCTAATTATTAGCGAATAATTCGTTTTTGTTGTGATGGCAAACGGAACGCCGAATTATTTGGTTGACCGAACTTTGACCGAATTATTCTTGAATAATTCGCAAATTTTACGATTTTTTTCCGAATTTTCCGAATTATTCGCGAATTTTTCCCGAATTTTTTAGTTTTTTTTTTCTTTTTGCTCCTTTGTAGGACTGAGATCTCTAATCCGGATAATTACGAATCATTTCCGAATTATACCTGAATTATTTCTGAATCACAAATTTTTAACCTCGGCGAACCGAACCCGAATAATTCATTTGTCACTGTAATTTGTTCGACCCCATATCTGTATTTGATGTATACTTTATGGGCTTTTCTCACAGTTAAATTGTCACTGTTTCTTTATGTTTTTGGCCCATATATCAACTAGCAAGCATCAGAAACAAGCAAATTAAGTACGAGGACTAATGTGAAATTCACCAAAATACAAGGACTAATAGAAAAAAACGGAGGAAAAGAAAAAAAAAAAAAGAAGAAGCATACCCTGCCTAATATATTTAAGTCTCTATGCAAGCAGGGCGGACCCATAGTGTTCCGGGGGCAGCTGTCCTCTCTGGATTTTAAATTTTAGTGGAGATTTATCGGTTTCGATCGACTTTGTCCCCTCTGAAATATTTTTTGCCCCCTCTGGACGTTTAATTTATAATTCGAGTTAAATTTAGAGTTAAAATTGGAATAAATCTGTTGAATTTTGATTGGTAATTAGAATTATAAGTCAGAGCATAAGAAATTACAAGTCAAGGCATTGGAAAGTATAAATTAAAGCATTGTTTTTTGTCGAGTACCAAATTGGTTAATGGATTTAAATCCGATTCGATATTTTTTTGCCCCTCTGACGAAAATCCTGAATCCGCCCTTGTATGCAAGATGAATATTTTATAGAAACATTTATGTTTAAACTTAATTTTAATACAATTTTCTATTGCTGGTGCATGATTTTGAGCATTATACGGATCTAAGTTATAGACAATAATATTCTGCATTTCACAGCTGTTAGATAATATTTCGAAACTTTAATTAAAAAAAAAATACTAACCAAACCAATTGCATGGATGTTTGTCGGCATGGAAAAAGAAAAAGTAATGACATCTGGTGAAGCCACTAGCGTTCCTTTGATTTCTTTGACAAAGACATGAGAAATAAATAAATAACACACAACTTATGTGAAATTTTTTTTTTTTGTTTTATTTTATTTTGATAAAATATGAGAGAACATCCTCCTCTTATATCAGATATTCTGGCTGCTAGAGTATACCCTTTGCTGCTGATCTACCTTCTTTATATTAGAGCATCTACATCTCTGGTACTATTAGAGTTTTAATCTGACGTGACAGTTTCTAATATAGTTTCAGGGATGTGAGAGAGTTTCTTATTTAGAAACTATGCAATAAAGTTTCTTATTAAGAAACTGTTTATAAACTCCATGCTGATCAAATGATTAGCTCAAATTATTTCTGCTTTTTAATTTGTTGATGACGTGGCTTAATAGGAACTCTAAAATTAATTTCAGGGATGTGAGAGTTAGAAATTTTAGAGACCTTAATTTCTAAAAAGAGATTAACAGTTATTTGGAAACTCATTTGAGTTACTGGAATATAGATGCTCTTAGTGTACATATTTTCTTCTATATTTGAATATAATACAAAAGGAAGCATAATAAAAGATAAATTTTCTTCCTGCTAGCATAAAAGGTAAGTTGTATCAACAATAACAATACAATTACAAATACTAAAACATGCAAATTAACATGATAGGCAATTAATTAATATATTAGTTCAACTGATCAATTAATCAATCACTTCTTGTAATCTTATATAAACTAAATTGATCAATTAATTACGTTATTGAAATTAAATTAGTTAAACTCGTAAATTTTCAATAAATTAGATTACAAAAAGAGATTAAGTGAACATGCAACATGAACTCTAGTTGTGTGAGTTAATGAAAACCCACATAAATATGTCATCCGTTGGTAATGATATCATGTTGTTGAAGGGTTCGGATCGGCAACATGAATTCTAATTATTTTTCAGAAAAATTCTGAATTATTGAAAAATAACAGTTTTAAAAATTCTAAAAAAAATAGTAAAACAACTCCAAAAAATATAAAATTTTATCTCCAAGCACATTTCAATATAAATATCATGTTGAGGGATTTGAGTCGGCTGTTTGAACTTTGACAACATCACAGAAAGGAATAAAGTTCCAATAATAGTCAGTGACTTTATAAAGCACCTTGAGAAAGAGGAGGTAGCACAGTTGGTTAGAAAAAAGGTCCTAAAACTATTGGTTACTCAAAGGTCGAGAGTTTGATTCCCCTCACGACTTTGCAGTTTCTGTGAATATTTTCAAAAAAAAAAAAAAACTTTAAAAGCACCTTAGCCCATTCCAAATATAATATATATATGGGGACAGTGCTACGGTGCTATGCATAGCATAGAGCCCCTCCGTGCTACGGCTCACTTTTTGAGTTTTCAAAATCCTAACGGTCGATCCGAACCGTTCAACATGATCTCCATATGAATATGTACTTGCAAACCAAATTTTACATTTTTTGGAATTTTTTTACTATTTATTAAGCCACTTTGAAAAAACACTAATTTGTACACAACAGTAAACTTTTCTGGACTATTGGATCAGCGATTTTCAAAGTGGCTTAATAAATAGTAAAAAATTCCAAAAAATGTAAAATTTGGTTTGCAAGTACATATTCATATGGAGATCATGTTGAACGGTTTGGATCGACCGTTAGGATTTTGAAAACTCAAAAAGTGAGCCGTAGCACGGAGGGGCTCTATGCTACGCGTAGCATATTAGCAAAATCCTATATATGGAGATATATATTCTCGCTGATTTACAAATATAATTAATCTTACTGACTGCTAATATTCTTGTTCACTAATCAGTACTGCACTAATTATTCCTTCCTTCTCTGTAACACAAGAATAAACAAACTATAGAATCTATTCCGAGGCCACCTCTTCATACAATCATGCATATATACCTTTTTTTTATTATTCTTTAAATGAACAGAATATATCTCCCCTCAAACGAGCCAACAGATCTCACTACAAATTGAAATTCATCAACAAACACATCAAAGCAAAGCACAACCTATATATCTAGCTAGCTAGTTAATTAAACATGGCTTGGCCATTCTACGACAATAGAACACCCGAGTGGAAACGCGGATGGAAGGTGCGAACTGTCTCCTCCCTCTCGCTCCCGCCACCTCAGCTCCTCGCCATTTTCGCCATCGTCATATTTTTTCTATCAGTTTCTTCCTACGTGGATTACAAACGACTGGAACAACGTGTCGAGGTCGGCTTCCACGTGTTCAAATTTCTTATGGTGGTTGTTCTTTTGTTCGTGGTAAGGTACGTGTTGTGGGATGGTTGGTCGAAGTTTTGGCCGCATTATTGGCATGATAAGTATGGTAGACGGTATATTCCGACATCCGGATGTAAAATACCTTGGAGGGTGGCACTGATGGTAGTGTTGTTGCTCGTCATGATGTCGTATCAGTCTTATTTTCATTCAAAATGGTTTCGGCCACTCTGGTGGTCAGAGTATGCTACTTGATGTAAGTTGAGACCAGTGTTGTAAATAACAGTATGCACTTGGAGAGAAAAGCAGATAGATAAGAGTAAGAATAACAGAGGAAAGACTATTCTCGTTTTTCTTTTCTTTTTTAAATTTGGGTCGATCCTTTTTAAGGCTCACAATTAAGGTCCATATTGTTTGGGCCTCTTTGCAACTAGCACTTCTTTGGCCCAATAAGAAATAGCCGACAAAGGCCTAGTCCCAATAAATTTAAAGCTGTATTTTTATTTGAGAAGATATTTGCCTGTTGACTAATTAACATTTTCCAATAATTTTGGGGAGATTTTGCTTTAATGTCTCAAAGACCATAATAAATTATTAATTAAGGGCACCCAAAATTCAAGAAGAGATAAATTGAAAGTAAAACCAAAAAAATATAAAAGTAGACGGACCGGCATAAGCCTCTCCTTTTCCCACGCAATCCATTGTCTCGTTTCATCCTCTCCATTCTATCAAGGAAAAGACACTCCATTTCTATCACGTGTCCATTATTCTTTTCTTGGCAACAATTGAAAATCTAATTACTATGCTAATGTATTTGGGGATGAATTTAGTCTAAGTAATATACTAATATATTATGTAATTAATGTTTAACCGCAACACAACTACGACAACTGATCGATTAATTGTTAAATAAAAAAAATGAAATTATACATGTTATCTTCTTTGCAGGTTGGATAAATTTCGGGACGATACAGTGACAATAAGAGTTAATTAATCATCATTTTCTTTTAGAAAAAAGATGTAGGTTGTATTGACCTTTTTTACTACTACAAGAAAATTTTGTTGTCTGTATTATTACAATTTTTTTTTTCTAATAAATATTTTGCCGGTGTGACGATTATTAGAGAAAAATGGTTATCGGTATATTACTTTCAATCAAAATAAAGTTTGTCTATTTTTATATTATTGCCAGAGAAGAATTACTAGAATTTGTTCAAGCGAATTATTTCTTTATAATAGTTTCTTTTAAACACCCATTTCATATTTATGTTGAGTTTAACATGTTGTAAATCACAGCGTAATTTTTTTACTTATAAATAACTATAAGTTTCACAAGTTTTAAATGCTTATTCATAACTATAGTTAATTTTTTTTTCTAAAATAAGAGGATTATCAAACACTTTGCAAAAAGAACAATGCATATTATGGATCCAATACTATAGCTCAGTTAGGAAATAAAAAATGGACCTGGTGTTGAAAAAATAAAATGTACTAATAAATGTGGTGTCAAATACAAATAAATATTTTAGCTATCTGATTAAGATATTAAATATTTTATTAATTGATACGTAGTTGTGCACATAAATTATATTAATCTGAACAAAAATAAGTAATTATACACTTGGAAATAAAAGTATCATATTTGATTTTAGTATAATCTCACACATCTCATTCTAAGAACTCAAGAAAAAAAATAAAAAATGCTAATTTATGATTAGTTTTAGTACTATATCTCCTGTCTAAGAAATATTACCTAAAATCTAACAATTCCTGGCTTTTTTTTTAAGTTTTACCGAAGATAGCATTAACATCACTATTCTAAGATAGGAAAGGAAACCTCCAGTTTAAAAGGAATGGAGAAAAATTGAACCCAACTTTTGCCTGTCGTCTCCTCTCCTAGCACATATCCTCTGAGGTAACAGAATATTTATCTTTATATTGTAACCGTCCGATCAGAATATACGGCCATTTAATATTCGGTCATAGCAGATCGGACGGTCAGTATATAAACTCAAAATTTGTGTTACCTCTGGTGATATGAATTCTCTCTTCTCTCCCTTCCTGACCCGAATTCCAATTCTTCGTCGCTTGGGTTACCTTCCAGTATCTTTCCCTTATTTCTTTCTCTCTTTCTTTCTTGCTCTCTAGTTCTTAATTAACCCAATCCAGCTTAAAAAGTTACCTCTTTCGGATCCCTACCGAAGACCCAACAAAATATACCCGATCATAATCAATCCCATCCATTTTTCCTCTGCCATAGAAGCAAGAATCGGTCGCACGGTAAGTCTCTCTTCCAATTCAGGCTTGTTTGAAAAAAAAAAAAAAAACCAATTATTGGCTCTTATTTGGTCATAAATTCAGCTTGAATTGATTCAAATTCAAAGTTTGTATTTTGAACGCGAAAGGAAATTACCCACAAAGAGAAAAGGGTACTGAAATCAGTAGGTGCATAAATACCAGTACCTTACCAGTGTAATTTTCTTCTTATGCAAATTTCAGATGATCAGGTCGTGGCATGGATTGGAGTCATTCAGTTCATGTTACAACATCTCCTACTAAACAATGTCCGGTTCGTTCTTCAAATGGTTGTTTCCTAAACCCAGTGCACCTCTGACATCACAATTACTCAATCAGACCCCTCCAGATATACAAATCGAACTCTCCTCTTACCAGCCGCTACCCGACTCAGGATATAACAGCGATAGTGATAGCCCATCACATTTACTTTCTGTTCGGGAAACCCTAGAACCTGATCTGATCCCTGATTTGGATATCTTCTTTGGTCGCTTATACGACTACTATTGCGAAAAGGGTCTCTCGTGCATTGTTACCAAATGGATCCTGGAGATATTAAATGTTATTTTCATTGTGTGCTTTATCGGCTTCTTTCTTTTGTTGGTGGATTGGAATGCCCTGACTAGAGTGAAGTGCGGTGTCGAGGCAGTTGAGTTAGGGGAGAAACCATGTGACCTCTGGGAGGAGGTTATCAAAAAGCACCCAATGGTGCCATTCACCTTTTCGAAGATGGTTGTCGTTGGTTCCATGGTGTTGTTGACATTATATGGATTTTTTAATTTTTTAAAGTTTTTCGTACAGTTTAAGGATACGCTCAGAGTTAGAAGATTCTATTACAACAGGTATTATTTTGTATTTTGAGATATCTTTTGGATTTAAAATAAAATATTCTATTACAATTAGACATGTCTTACACCAGTGGATATAATCTATGCAAAGACCCTGCTTCTTTGATCTTATTTTGTTCTCCTTTTTCAGTCTACATGTCACTGATCAAGAAATTCAAACAAAACCATGGCCGAGAATTCTAGAGAAACTAGTCAGGCTTCAAAGAACACAACGGTTGTGTGTTGTGAAGGATTTGACAGAGCATGAGGTCGTGATGAGAATCATGCGGAAGGAGAACTTTTTAATCGGGATGCTAAACAAGGGTGTTTTGGGTTGCCCCATTTCATGGTGGGTTCCCGGAAGGGGCCCGGGTGTAAATTCCCTGTCAAGTGGAAGGAAGAACTATTTGATTTTGCCGAAGACCCTGGAATGGACACTGAATTGGTGCATCTTTGAAAGCATGTTTGACAAGTAAGCATCTACTGGTGTCGGATTTTGTTTCGTCAATTGATCGTACTCTTATTTCTTTGAGACCCCATCTAAGCAAACATTTAAATGAAAAAAGTGCAAATATAGCGAAGAGTTTCTGGTCGGTATGTGGTTCTTTAACTGGTATATAATTGTACTGATAAGGGTGTTAGTGGTTCTTTAACTGGTATATATTTGTACTGGTAGGGGTGTTAGTGGTTCTTTAACTGTATATAATTGTACTGATAGGGGTGTTAGTGGCTCTTTAACTGGTATATAATTGTACTGGTAGGGGTGTTAGTGGTTCTTTAACTGGTATTTATTTGTACTGGTAGGGGTGTTAGTGGTTCTTTAACTGGTATATAATTGTACTGGTAGTGGTGTGAGTGGCTCTTTAACTGGTACATAATTGTACTGGTAGGGGTATCAGTGGCTCCTTAACTGGTATATAATTGTACTGGTAGGGGTGTTAGTGGTTCTTTAACTGGTATATATACAATGAACCCATTCAACAGGATATCAACCACTCAAAACAGCCCCAAAATTGTTGCTTGTGTGATTTACCTTAAAATTTAGAAATACATGTCTTTATTTATCTTATTGAATAAATGCCAGAAATGACTGAAACCATCTGTTCTGTTCTTTCAATAATGCCTTGGATCTTTACTAAAAGGATATCATCATTTCATCTGTTATTGAAATTTTTGGTACAGCAAATTCTGTGTTCAGAGAGATTTCACAACAAACCCATTGATACTGAGGCGACGGCTGATTGTAGTTGGAATAGGGATGCTTTTACTATCGCCATGCCTAGTTATTTTCATGCTCGTTTATCTCTTTCTAAAACATGCTGAGCAATTCTATCACCAACCAAGCACTGCATCGTCCCGTAGGTGGTCTAACCTCTCTAAGTGGATTCTCCGAGAATTCAACGAGGTATTCTCCAAGTTGCTTGGCTGATTTAGTATTTTTTTTTTTTGGTAAGCAGAGATGATTTACTTCAATTTGTTCATAGGTGGAGCACTTATTCAAGCACCGCATGAACAACAGCGCAGTTCATGCCTCAAACTATCTGAAGCAATTCCCTTCACCTCTAATCTCCATTATTGCCAAGTTTATTTCTTTTGTTTCTGGGGGTTTTGCAGCCATTCTCATCATTATAGCCTTCCTCGATGAATCCCTTCTTGAGGGACAAGTAAGCTTCCTTTTTCTCTTCTTTTATTTTTTATTTTTTTTTAAAATGAATTGGCTTACTGGTTGGATCCTGCTAGTATAATTTTGTTCAACTATGCTGTATTGGCTGCACCTTTTGTTATGGACTCGCAATTAAAATCTAGTTTAAGCACAAGTTGTCGTGCACATGCCCCGATGCCCCCAAAATAGAAAAAAATAAACATCCCAAGAGAAATAAAAAATGAAAATGTGAAAGAACAAATAAGCAAAAATGCCTACCCAAGTGGCCAAACCCAATTAGAAGAGAACCGACAGATGACAGTTTCTGGTACCAATGGTCACTAGTGGACTTGGCTAGTAAAGCATGAAATTACTTATTCCTTATATTTTGAACAATATTTATTGCATACTGATGTGCTGACAGGTCTTTGGGAGGAACTTGTTCTGGTACGCGGCGGTATTTGGTACCGTGACAGCAATCAGCCGTGCTATGATTGCTGAAGAGTTACAGGTGCTGGATGCTGAAGGTGCCATGACCCTTGTTGTTAGAGAGACCCATTACATGCCAAAGCGGTGGCGAGGGAAGGAGAATACTGAGCCTGTGCGCAAGGAATTTGAGAGCCTCTTTCTGGTACCAAAATAATTCCTGCTTTCTTTTATCCCTTGTTTGTCTGACACATGCACACACATTTTTTTTATTTGGTGCCTGACGGTTCTATTACAAATATAATAATACAGTATACTGGGATGATGCTACTGGAGGAAATGGCATCGATTCTTATTACGCCTTACCTGCTTATATTTGTCATACCAAAGGTATCAAAATATTTTGCTTATATGTGCTGCTTCCTCATTGTCGAACTCTTTTAATATTTTATTCAATAATTTGTTTGCTTGCTTGTCTGATGTTTTCTTAGCGCGTGGATGATATCTTGCGGTTTGTCTCAGACTTCACTGTATATGTCCAAGGTGTTGGAGACGTCTGTAGGTTTGTGAACTTTTTAGTTTGTTCAATTTCCAGTTTCAATAAGTCGAGTTGTTTGGAAAGGATGAAGGTTGGTTTTGTAATTTTACTTATTTTGCAAAATTGTAGTTTGAGCTTGTTTGACTTTGAGAAGCATGGGAATAAGCACTATGGTTCGCCTTGTGATGCTATCAAAGACATGCGAAGTTCACAAGGGAAGATGGAGAAATCCTTTTTAAGGTACGAAAATAATTCCTGTTTTTATATTTTAATTATGTTTACTTATTGTTCTATATTTCTGGGATTTTAATGAATGATTACTGTGGGGTTAAAGACAAAAAGTAAAAAATATATACCAATATGGAACAGTATTATAATCACCTCTTTTTATATATTTAATTTTACTCTTATTTCTTTTGGTGCTTGTGGACACAGCTTTCAGAGCACATACCAATCATGGGAAGCGGGCCCACATGGACAGAAATTCCTCTCCAACCTTCGCAATTTCAAGGAGCATCATGTAAACCAAGGAGGGGCACCCCGTGACAATTTCAATTCCTTGCCCCACAGACAACAAATGGAAGGTATACTGTCTTCTCGGAACCCTGTAACAGTATCGCGACCTGTCGGGCACAACCTAGGTTCGTTATGGCTACCTGATTCAGACCAGAAATCTCACCCGTACCTGCTCGACTTGTACTATACCTCGAGGTGGGACCCACCATCTGATGAACCTGTTCATCACACGACTCCTAATATGCCTATTAATGATCTGCGCACGGCAATTAATGAACCACCTTATGAGATTGAAGAGGAGATGCCAACATGGCACCTGCCTGACAGGCGCATGACCCCTTTAGAAGCATCAACTTCGAGTGCGTTTCCTCTAGATGCATCAACTTCAAGTCGGTTTCTCAATGACAGTGTTCTCTCTAACCACGACCGACATCTTAACGGACAAGATGCTAACCGATGGTGGGCACGGGACCACCTGTCTACTGTACCTACTACAGCGGATTCTATGACTTTCCCCCAACCGCCACGCTTTGGAAGTCCCGATTCTCACCCGTATCATGACAGTCAACATAATGAAAGTGATGTAAAAGAGATGGATAGAGATGGGCATGGATCAGGGTTAGGGTTAGGGTTAGGATTTCGGGGTGGCATTGCAAATACTACGTACATGGAGCAAGAAGAAGACGAAGAAAATTTAGACTTGGCCTTCACAGATGATGACACGGGAAGGGCGGAGGGATCAACCCACAGATCGGATGGGGATATATCTAGTGTTCAACGGGTTAGTTTACCTGTGCGGATCATCCCAAGAAGCAATGATCCGGTATAGGTGTCACAACTTATCTGTGAAAAATTGTGGGTTAGGGGTTTAATTTGATATGTTATTTAATCTGTTGTAGATGGAAACTAAAGGTGTTGAAGTTGGGAAAAGAAAAGAGAAATCAAATTCTTTTGTAAAAAGAAAATGTTTATGTTAGTACAAATTTGTTCTGATCTCAGCAATTGTGAAATTTTTATGCATTGCCCGAGATCAGATCAATTCGTAAACATGGTTCACTTTGTTCACAGACTAGTTTTGCTATAGCAATTAGCAAGTTTGTGAGTCTTCTCTTTACATGTTCTTTTTAATTAAGTGATGAACTAGCTTCGTTAGCAAATGTGTTTCTGAAAACCTGTTTTTTAAGTGTCCAATTATATGTTCAATTTTAAACCAATGTAAGGTAATGAAATGGATCGATATATTACGGGCCTCCATTTACAACTTCGGAGGGGGCTAACGGGCCTCTATTCTTTGAACTAAAGCCCATTACTAATCGAAAGTGGTGGCCTACGCTAAAAGCCATTTACAACTTCCGTCTACTGGATCCGTCGATGGATCCGACCACCTTCTACTGGATGGTGGAGTTCCTCCTCCGCCAGCGAACCATCTCCGATGAACTCGCCAGTGCTGTCTTCCTTGCACTTCCCTTTCCCTCTGCCTCCGCTTCCGCTTCCTCCAGTGCGCCTCCCTCCGTTCGCCGCGCCATCCTCCTCCGCGGCCTCTCTTCCGATCTCTCCAGGCCCCGGTTCTCCCCTAGCACACTCCGCCTCATCGAATTACTCCAAAATCACAACCCTCGCCCTAACCCTCTCGCCTCTGACGCCTACCTGTCAGTGGCCACTTACATCGTCACCTCAGCTCCCGACTTTGCCTCCGCCGTTTCGTCTCTCTTCTTACGTCGCATTGGTGACATTTTGAAATTCCCTGATGCATCTGGTTTGGCGTCTGACCGCATGAAGACAGTTTCTGAGGAAATGGCGTCGGCTCTGACTGATACTGTTTTGAGAGCAGAGATTGTTGGGAGAAACACTCTGAAGGAAGCAATGGAGGCTGTTAGGGCTTTTCTGGAGAAGGAGAGGGAAGAGATGGAGTTACAACCATGTTTTCTTGAGACTGCGGCTCAGTCTCAAATAAGTGAGTGTTTTATTCAGTTATTTTATGAAATATTTTGTTTTGTTATTCAGCATATTAGCTCAGGGAAAATTCATCCAAATGTTGGTCTTAAATGTACAATAAACATCTAATTTTAATCTATTATCTTACAAAAACTATTCTTTTACAGGTTATTCTGAAATAGGTTGTGTAATATTTTGCACTTCCATTACAATTGACCAATTCCTGTTTGATATACTAGCATTTCTTTACTTAATCATCGCCACATTGATTCTTAAGTAAACATAGTTGGAAATCTTTAGTTAAACCACAACTTTGTAATTTAGGCATGCACTAGTTCAATTTGTCACACTCTTATAGTAACAAAAATAAATTACCACCTTGACAAAATTTTTTGAACTTGTTCAGTGGCGCAAATTAAAGCAGCTTCTACTTCGAAGTCAATATCAACAGCAGAAGTAAAGAAACTGGTGGAAGATCTTCGGTCGAGATGCGCTGAGCTTAAGGAAATGGTTGAAGACCCACTACCTGAGGCAATCAAGTTTGCTAATGAAGTGGCTGAAAGTTTTCAAGCAAAGGCAGGAGGAAACGAGATTGGCATACCGGTAGACAAGGGTGAGCCAGAAAATTGTAAGGGTAAAGATGTAATTTCTACTGGAATGCCAAAGCAAAGTCTCATGGATCGTCAACCAACAGCTTTCCATTATGAGGTAATACTACTTTATTTTTTACTGCATACTCAAGGACCCCTTTATTGGCATTTTAATGGGGTAGATGACAAGTTTTGGATCTTTTGGAGGGCGAACATGAAATTGTCATGTCCCTATCTCTCTAAGTTGTTAGTTTCAGGTTATGTTACATGTATTGATATGTGTGTCTATGGTATCTGTAGTGGAACGAGACTGCTGAGGTGACGTCAGATATGTCAGAGGGAAGTCCAAGAAGGTTTCATTTGGCTAGCCCAAAGAGAATTGCAGTTTCTCCTCTTATGCAAGTGGCAAAGAAAAAGCTTGGTGTAAGGAAAAAAAACAAGAAATGGAGTGTACTAGAGGAAGATACATTGAGAAATGCTGTCAAAGAGTACATAAATTTCTTTATTAGCTATGTATTCTTTGATTGATTTTACCTCAGTTTCTTAACACTTGCTAATTTTGTTTCTGATCCTGAAGATTTGGAAGAGGGAATTGGAAGAAAATGTTGGATCAGTACCGCTATATATTTGAAGAGAGAACAGAGGTAACACTTTGTGATATATTATTTTAGCTGTTAGAATTTTTTTTCATTAATAACCCTTATGCCATAGTGCCACTAGGCCCACTACAATTATATTATATACCCCTGAAAGAAATTATGAATGTCATCTTCCCTTTAAAACATGTAGTTGCCTCGTTCACTCATCCCGAAATTCCCTCTTCTTTTTCTTGCCCTGATTTATGTAGAAGGTTACAAAGATAGGTTACAACGATATTTTGCTTGATTTAGAAGGTTTAGCACATGATATTTTGCTTAGATAGGGAAATGAGTAATATTTTTTTTCATATTTTGAAACTGTATACATAAAACTGCTCCTTAATTGTAAGATGTTCACTGTTTATTGAGCAGATTGATCTCAAAGACAAGTGGCGAAACATGACGAGAAGCTAGATTCGATCTCCTCTTTCTTTTGTTCTTTTTTAATGTGTCATATATTTTGTCCAACATCTCTAAATACCTTTTGAAAATACACTTGGAAGTCAAAAGGTAACAATTCTGACATCCCATAATATGATTCATGTGTGCATGGGCTTTTCTATAAGAAATGTATAGGAAAAGCATAAAACAAAAGAACAAAAGTAAACTGCAATTTAGCTTCTTGTATTGTACAACTACAATGCCTTTTGTATGATATTTTTACTCTTAACCTGATTTGTATTAATTGCTGCCAGTAAATAAATTTTAAAGCCACAATTCTTTACATAATAGTTCATTGTGCCATGTAATGTATTAATAATATTTTTACTCTGAAACTGATATTTTATTATTGCTTTCAATAAATAAACTTTAAAGTCTATAATCAGTACAGGGATTCACTTGCAATTTGTTCACATTTGATGAAAATCTGTCTATATTAAAAAAAAATGAAAAATAGAAAAGTATATCTACCTCCCAACGGACGGTCCGGATGGCAGCTGTGAAGAGAGATCCCTTGCAATTGATGTGCTAACCAAATAACTGCTTTCTACCTCTGACTTTAGGATATAAATCTGCTGTTATTCCAAAGGGATCACAGGACCTGTTATTCCTATCCCAACCGTTCTAACTCTTTCATGTGCGAATCTCAAGAAATTGTGTCCGAATCTTGACAAAGATCAACGGTTGGGATCGAAATAATAGGGTCTTGTTATCCCTTTGGAATAACAGCAGATTTATTTCCCTGACTTTATTGTCATGATTATTTCTACAAAAATTTAAATTTTAGAAAATTGTGCTTAAACAAGTTTTAATATCAAAATGTTAAAGACAATGTATACTGATAAACAATATATTGGTCATGCAGTAATTAAACAAAAAAAAAAAAAACAGTTTATTGCTTAACTTCGAATCCTAGCTGCCCATGGGCCGAAAATTACTTATCTGGGCTCAAAATACATACAACAATTCAGCCCAAGAATCCTGGCTGCCCATGGGCCTTGGTAAACCCTAAGAACCAATCCTTCTCATCGGACGGCTCAGATCACAATATCAGATCCGCTAATTATATATATCGTCTCAGAATAAAACCCTAGCCTTAACCCCGTATTTCCACCTCTCAGCGCCGCACCAGTCCAGGGAGAGAGAGAGAGAGAGAGAGAGATGGGTCGTGTGATCAGAGCACAGCGTAAGGGAGCGGGATCGGTGTTCAAGTCTCACACTCACCACCGCAAGGGGGCCGCGCGCTTTCGCAGTCTTGATTTCGGCGAGAGGAATGGCTATCTCAAGGGAGTGGTCACTGACATCATCCATGATCCAGGCCGTGGTGCTCCCCTTGCGAAAGTCACGTTTCGCCACCCCTTCAGGTAAGAGATTTAGAAAGTAAAGATTTAGGTACTGTGAGAATTGTTATTACTAGGCGCTTTGTGATTTTTAATTTGAAAATTCCTTGTAGTTCGTATGCGGGTCAGAAATTGATCTTTGTAACACCCTTTTTGTACATTGTACCTGGTACTTGTTCGGTACCTGTTTTCTGGTACAAAAAAATCGGATCTGTTGTTTTCTGGTACGGCTTTCACTGGCAGGGACCAAACTGTTAATAATTTAATTAAGGGACTGCTGTGTAAAATTTTAGGCCCTTTTATAATATGCCCTTATCAGATGGACTTGATTGAAAAGTTGGATTTTAATTATGTCAGAACCTTAGAATTCTTCCAAACTAACCTGAGAATCCCTTTTAGCAATGTTAACTGTATTTTAAGCTTCTCGTATATCACTTCTCAAGTTACGAAAATTGTATTTTCTCTTCAGGTACAAGCATCAGAAGGAGCTTTTTGTGGCAGCTGAGGGAATGTACACTGGCCAGTTCCTTTATTGTGGCCGCAAGGCTACACTACAGGTAGGAAATGTGCTCCCCGTTCGTGCAATCCCGGAAGGAGGGGTCGTGTGCAATGTTGAGCACCACATCGGTGACCGTGGTGTTTTTGCTCGTGCCTCCGGTGACTACGCTATTGTCATCTCCCACAACCCTGACAACGGCACTTCCAGGTTTCTCTCTCTTTCCCTTTTAATCTCTCTTTGGATGTTGTGTCTGGGGTTGTATTGAGGAAATATCAAACATCATTTGCTTAATATGTTAAGTATATTGGTTGATTTTGATATTACTATTGATGTTTAGTGTGTAGTAGTACTAATGTGCTGTGTGTTAACATTGACGATCGTGACCAGTTTGGTAGAAAAGTACCTAATGGACACTGGTTCTTTTCTTGATGTTTGATCTCTTTTCTTCTTTACTGTCAGAGTCCAAACAGTAGCTTTTAATCTCAAAATCTGGTTTTCTGTTAACCAAGCCTCAAGTCATGGTGTGATGACCCCTAAACAACCCTTAGACTTGGACATACACTCCCAGCAGCAAGCATGAGCATGAGCATGGTATAATTAGCACCCAGCTGGTACACAAACACCCCAAAACAGTGAATTAGAAACCTGAACAGAACTAGCAATTTGAATTGGTAATCTGGCCAAACCCAGTTCACAGATGCATAGAGGACTCTGTGAGGCTTACAATTTAGACTCCAATTTTATATTATTAGGATATTTAAATCATTTCTTATGGATTTTTGAAGATTCATCAATTGAAAAACTGAAAACTGACAGAAAACTGCTGCTGGCTTGTGCCTTCTCATTGTTCTGGTGTTGGATATATTTTTAAGTTTAGCTTTCTCCATAAAACATCCAAACAATGTCATCAAGTGTCTATGTTGTGATCATTGAATATGCTTTTCTGATTTTGATAATTCAGGATTAAGCTTCCATCTGGTGCCAAAAAAATCATCCCTAGCAGCTGCCGTGCCATGATTGGTCAAGTTGCGGGTGGAGGACGTACAGAGAAGCCAATGCTCAAGGCTGGAAACGCTTACCACAAGTACCGTGTGAAGCGCAACAGCTGGCCTAAGGTTCGTGGTGTTGCCATGAACCCAGTTGAGCATCCTCACGGTGGTGGTAACCACCAGCACATCGGTCACGCCTCTACCGTTCGCCGTGACGCTCCACCTGGACAGAAGGTTGGTCTTATTGCTGCTCGCCGTACTGGTAGGCTTCGTGGACAGGCTGCTGCAAGTGCTGCTAAGGCAGACAAGGCACCATAGGATTTTTAATATCTATGTTTTGTTTAAGTTTAGGATTGTTGTCTGTTTTCTTTAGAGTTGATCAAAGTTTTGGAGACATTTGTGACCTATATGTGGATTTTGTTTGGGATTGTCAGGTTCAATTGTTTTGTCAGTTTTGGAGACTCATGTTATCATGTTCAAAATATTAAACATTTCTGAATCAATATTAAGACTATCCAAATCAATAATATGATTTGCTGAATCAATATTAATACTTGCAAGAATCAATATTATGACTTGCTGTATCAGTATTACAATTTTCTGAATCAATATAAGTGAAAGAAAACATTATTCATTTGAGCACAAAACAATTGACATCTTTTTTACCAGAACAAAGTAAGGTACTTCAACCTGATTATAAGCGAAAGACCTTAATAATATTCAAAAGAAAATTACATTATCAAGTTCTACCTGCCATTTGTTCTCTAAATTTTTCAATTTTGCAAATGAAGCTCACATCCAGTCTTTAGAAAATTGAATTGATAAAATAAGATATTCTAACCATGATCAATTTTGCAAATGAAGCCTCACATCCTGCCATTTCTAATTTGTAACATGATCAATTTTGTCATTTCTAATTTGTATCAGATACGTACCCTATACGGGGTAACATGGGTATTTATAGAGAAACAAGCGAATTTGTAACATGGCGCCATACAGAGACTGCGAGCAACTCAAAACAAACTTCACCTATCATATATTTTAGCTGTTGCAAGTTAAATTACTCACCACCAGCACAAAAAATGCTAACTAGTAATTCTTCAAACAAAAAACAAACTGGCACTATAAACATAAAGAAGATTGCCAGCTTTCTATTAATTTGCTATCTCAGCTACTGCAATTAAATAACCGTCACAACAAAAAATAGTGCCTCCTAGAGGCAACTGAGGCCAGCCCTCCTACATCTTAACAGACCTGATGCCGAAATTCTGCAATTTCAGAAGTTCCTTTATCTAGTTAGGCAAAATAAAAAAGTAATTCAAGCTTCTAGGTATTTACTAAAATGACAAGTAGTCAACCCAAAAAACCCAAAGCTTCATACAATCATACACCACCATAGTTTACCTGATTTTTTCTTTGAAAAAAATGATTAAACCAGATATATCAGGCAGAACTGGCAACATAATAAATCTGTACAACATATGAGTACGGAGTGGCCAAGTCTGTAGGAAGTGGGGCGCGTCCGATGGGGCATTGGACCCAAATCGGTTCGATGCCTGCTTAGAACTGTCCGATTCGCTTCCCAAATCGGTTCGATGAAGCTTATATGACAGTTCCGAGCGGGCTTGGGTCCGATGCCCATCGGACACGCTCTGCTTCCAAGTCAGTATGGTAATTGCTGGTCATTAAGGTTCTGAGATTCTGACATGAATCTAATAACTAAGTGACTGCACATGCACACACACAGATAGAGAGAGAGAGAGAGAGAGAGACCTAAAGCGCATGGTCATCGTCAGAGAAAAATTCGGACAACCAAGCCTGCCGAAGCCTTTGACTCTTGACTAAAAAGCCTCTGCCAAGATGTTCGTGCTCATTCAAGTAATCAAATGCCCTGCCAAGCGACAACTCATCATACCCTTCAGACTTCATAACCTCCTGATACAAGTCCGCACAGATACTCCTGTTGCTACTGCTCCTGACAGCATCTGCCAGGTCACCTATTGAATCTGCTAAGAAACCTACTCTGGCACTCAGGTCCATGATTAGTTTCCTCGTGGCCCAACGAGTGAATTCTTGTTGGTTTTTGTCGTCACTGTTCCCATTGCATTCTCCTGTAGTGCATACTTTCATTTCATCACAAGTGATACGTTAATAAATCTCCTAAAATTACCTTCTTTACCAGCAGTGCTAGGCTGCACTCTTAACCCTCCTAAATAATTTAAGGAGGAATTTTATGTATACCCCTCAAAAACAAACTTCAAAATTATGTATATTCTCCCCTCTAAAGTTCATAATATGATATTTACCCTTCTAAATTTAAAAAACTCACAAATTTACCCATTTTATTGTCTTTTCTATCAAAACTCATTTTAAATTTATAAATACCCATTTTACCCTTCATTAAAAAAATAAAACATATGTAGCCTACTAAGAAAAATGTCATTCTTCTAATTGGTCGGTTTCCGAGGGAAAATGGTTAATTTATCTACTTCTGACGTATACATGGTGACATTTAGGTATATGCTTGTGTATGCGTATACATGAAATTTACCCATAATTTAAAGGAAAAAAAAAACAAATACCAAGGTAAAAAAGTCTTATAATCATGTGTTATAAAGGAGTATCACACTGATTATGGACATATGGTATTGGTACCAAAATTTTTGCAACCCTTATTCTCACCATCAGATGGAGCACAGTGTACCTTTATGTAAGGGGGTTTTCCTCAGGGACCCAGAAGAAGAGCATGTCAGAGGAGACTGCCCGCCTGAATCCTCATCGGTATCATAACCGGAACCTCGGGCTTGACCTTGACCGTTGATATGATGGGCCGATTTTATGTCATCATGGTCAGCCCACTCAGACGGGAGATTATCATTGGCTTGGTCATGACCAAAGATGATTGCCATCTCATCGTACATGTCGATCCTCTTATTCAGGAACTGCTCGTCCTTTGGCTCGACCTAAGTGCAAAGTAGAAGAAAGAAATTTGTTCATATCGGGTTAACAGCACATTCGGAGTAACAATATTCAATAGTGGTTTGTTTAGGTTCATCTAGAAATAGCACAACAGGGTGTTGTAATTGGTTCACACATACTTTTAAAAATATAGTGCTTAGACATGATTTTACTGTATAGTTTAGAGTAACATGTTATGGATACTGTAAAATTGACCCTCATATTTTGTGTGAATATTTTATATGATTAAACCCCCATTACGTGTTTGACCTCCATAAGTTGAAAATCTACTTCTGCCCCTGCACATACATATCTTTAGTGTTATAATAAATGTTCAGCCAACAAGGTACAATTTCAGCTGTTAATTGCTTGTAAGAATAATGTGCTTGTTACACCAAATTTGCAAACTTTCCTGATTAACGAGGATTAAACTTATAGTTTACATAATACGACTAAGCCTCCTTAAGCAAAAAGTCAACCAAAGTATAGTTGATACTCTATTGTTCTTTTTCCTACAGAACTTTGCCACAACAAATGTTAACTGTCGAACTAACCCAACAAAGCCACTAGAAAAGAAAAAAAAAAAATTAGTAAACAAGTACCTTGATATGCTCATGGTAGGACACGTTATCCATGACAATCATCTTCGTCTCTTCATCCCATTCTATGTTTTCCATAGTCTGGAGCTTCTTGATCCGCATGTACCGGCCACGGACAGTACGCAGATGGTTCTCCACATTGATCATGCTGCAGTTCACGTTGAACTTGTCACTGACGAACTGGGCTGCAGCGGTGAGGATCTGCCGCTTGACCAGCCCAAGCCTGATCTGGTCGACAATATAGGAGAGGAGGAAGCGGCTCATGTATGGGCTCCACCTGAAGTTGGTGCAGCCCTTCTTGCTTGATTTCGGTTGCCATACCGGTGAATGCGGTTTTACCATACCTGCATCATTAATGGAAAAAGGAAAGTTTTATGGGTTGCTGTTGTAATGTTAGAGAGAGAGAGAGAGAGATAAAGAGGGGTACCAATTTACCATTTTGCCCCTGGCAATGCCTCCTTTTAGACAAAACGTAAGGAGAGGCATCATAAGGAGGAGATCGGGGCGATTCCTTGATCATATCCTCAGATCCATCCAAGTCATCGTTGTCAGAATACCCTTCATCAGACGAGCTACCAGTCAAGTCCTGAGCTGTTTGATTATTGTTGTCACCACAGATTACGCACATCTCTTCATACATTTCAATTTTCTTGTTCAGAAATGGTTCATCCTTAGGATTCTCCTAAATTACATATATCCTTTTTTAAGTTAAAACAGATGAGCACAAAGTAGGATATTGATCCATTCTTGAAAATAAAAATAAAATTAACAGTAAATTTAACAAGAGCAAATAATTAAAAAAGAATATTTGTATTGGAAATGAGTTTGAACCCCATAACCAATTTATATCCTTCTTGCACTGACTAAATGTTTCAATACCAGAATTTTTATGAGGTTTCCTGCATGGCAAATATCTAACTAACAGAATTGATGCAGTACCAGTACCAAAAGGTCACATTGTTAGATATTTAATTGTGAGTGATGATTCAATGCCCCTTGTGCTCCCAACACCCTATAATATGCTGAAAAGTGCATATTTTGTGGGCTCGTAGCACAGATTCTCATTTATATAATATGTCAAGTGTTGACTTCAGCTTGGGTCCCCAAAAATTGGGCAGCCCGTTGAAACTGTTTATATTTTCTTTCAAAAAACTGTCTTGTTTGCGCCTCGACATGACATTCATTTGTTATTGAGCTGTTGAGAAACAAGGGGTTTTACCAAGTTCTGGTCAATGCATTACAAACACACCACACACATATTGCACAAAAAGGAAAAGTATAGAAAACAGCTGGTCTCAGTGTTGACAGACATCTGTACTTTCTGAAGCAGGTCAAATGAGAAATGTTCATTTACTTAACCCAATTCAACCTATTTGCAAATACCAATATATATATACCTTAATGTGGTCATGGTACGACTCCTCATCCATGCCAATAACCTTTCTGGTATCATCCCAGGTGACATTATCTAAATCCTGAAGCCGTCTAATCTGGCGAAACCGGCCACGAATCGTCCTGACATGGTTCAACACATTTGTATCAGTGACTGCTATGTTGTATCGCTCACCCACAGCCCGAGCTGCATTTGTAAACGCGTGCCTTTTTAAGTTGTTGTTGCCCATCTTGGCTTGTTCGACAAGGTACCGAACAAGGAAGCGACTCATTGCCGGGCTCCACCTAAAATTTGAGCAACCCTTGCGGCTCCACCGGTGGTTCAGTGGGTAAGTGCTTCTTGCACCTGTTTCATAAAAAAAATTCTAAATTTGTCATTTTAACATAATAGTAATATATTTGTCTATATTAAGTTGAACCCATTGCATCTAATCCACTAGTGCTAAATAAAATCTTTAGCTCATTTTTGTTCAACAAAGAAATAAACACAAATTAAGGGAAAAGTAAAGCATTGTCTGATTTTTATTGTGTACCTTTGTCAAGGCTTCTGGTATTTCTTGGCTGTGCAAGAGCAGTATTTGCATTGTGTAGTTGCTCAGTGCTCTTCTCCTTGACAGCTTTCCTTTTTCTCATTTTAGATTCCTATCAAATTTAGCAAAATATCCTCAAAATCTACCGATTGGGGTTTTGGGTTTGGTCGAAAGAACCCTTGAATTGGAAAAGAGACTCACTTAATTTCTTCAGATTTGATTTCTTTTACCGATTCGATTCTTCCAAGGCAAAAAGGCGCAAAGAGGATGTGATTATGTGATTATCGGAAGAGATATTATTATTTGGGGATAGCGGGAGGTGGGTTTCGTCAAAGTCTGTTTCTTTTCCCAAAACTCAATTAAATTTTTAAATTTTTTTTTTTGGTTTAATAGAGTTTCCTTGATTTTTTTTATACTTTCAAAATCATAAATATTTTTTTGGGTTTCGTCAAAGTCCGTTTCTTTTCCCAAAAATCAATTAAATTTTAAAAAAAAATTGGTTTAATAGAGTTTTCCTTGATTTTTTTATACTTTCAAATTCTTAAATAATTTTTTGGGTTTATTTGAGTCTATTAAATCTTTTTGGTTTAAACAAATTTCTAAATGTAGATTTTGGTTCAATTAAACTCTTTATTAATTGCATATTGATTTCAATGTTTGGTGAAAGTCTGCTTCTTTTTTTCCCAAAACTATTTTGAGTTTGTGAGTTTTTCTTTCTCAAGTTCAATTAAATTTTCTGAACTTTTTTCTTTTTGGTTTAATAGAGTTTCTTGATTTTTTTTTTATGTTCAAATTCTTAAGTTATTATTTTTGGTTATTTTTAGTCTATAAAATCTTTTTGGTTTAGTTAAATTTCTAGTTCAATTAAACTCTTTATTAATTGCATATTGATTTCAATGTTTCCTTAAAGTCTGTTTCTTTTTTTTCCCAAAACTATTTTGAGTTTGTGAGTTTTTCTTTCTCAAGTTCAATTAAATTTTTGAACTTTTTTCTTTTTGGGTTTAATAGAGTTCCTTGATTTAAATTCTTATTTTTGGTTTAGTCAAATTTCTAAATGTAGATTTTGGTTCAATTAAACTCTTTGTTAATTGCATATTGATTTCAATGTTTGGTGAAAGTTTGCTTCTTTTTTTTCCAAAACTATTTTGAGTTTGTGAGTTTTTCTTTCTCAAGTTCAATTAAATTTTTTGCACTTTTTTCTTTTTGGGTTTAATAGAGTTCCTTGATTTTTTTATACGTTCAAATTATTAAATTATTATTTTTGGTTTAGTCAAATTTCTAAAAGTAGATTTTGGTTCAATTAAACTCTTTTTTAATTGCATATTGATTTCAATGTTTGGTGAAAGTCTGTTTCTTTTTTTCCAAAAACTATTTCAGTTTGTGAGCTTTTGTCAATTCAATTAAAATTTTGAACTATAATTTTTGGTTTAATAGAGTCCTTAATTTTTTTTCACTATACCTTCAAATATATTCTTTTTTGTTTATTTGACTTATAAAGTCTTTTTGGTTTGATCAAATTTCTAACTATAAACTTTGGTTCAATTAAACTCTTGTTTAATTGCATATTGATTTTAAGGTTAATTTTTGTTGACAAATCAATTAAACCCTAATTGCTTACTTCTCTAATCAAAAGAGGGAGAACACCATGATTGACCTAACCGATTAAAATTAGTTCTCATTAAATCTCAGCCGAGCGATTGAAATTTGATGCCTATTTAATTATACGGGTCTGTTTTGAGATCTGAGGTAACAAAATACTTGTGTTTGGATCACAGCCGTCCAATAGGAATATTCTGGGCCAATTCGACCAGAGGTGAATCGCACGAGGCTGCTTTAATAGTCGTGCAGATTTTGATTGGATGGTCCAAATCCAAACATAAATAAAATTATTGAATAGTTAAGGAAAGACTTAGGGTTATTTTCTTCAAAATTTAAATTCAAATAAAATAGAGTGAGGCTATGGTACTTTGCATAGCGCATATTGGCCCGCACTATGGACTCAAATCTTCGACTTAAAATTCTAACGATAGATCCGAACCGTGCAACAAGGTCTCCATATGAATATGTACTTGCAAACTAAATTTTACATTTTTTAGATGGGTATAAAATGACATGGTCTCCAAACACAGTGATTTTCTACCCATCTAAAAAAATAGTAAAAAAATTTTAAAAAGTGTAAAATTTAGTTTACATGTACATATTTATATGGAGACTTTGTTGAACGGTTTGAACCTACTGTTAGAATTTTGAAAATAAAAATATTAATTCATATTGCCGACCAATCTGTGCTATGCATAGTACCATAGCCTCACTCAATAATATGATGACCAAAGAAATTGCCATTTCAGCACGGGTCCGGATCCCCTAAAGTAACCCAATCTTTGGGTTTTGGATCGAGACCGTCTAATTCGAATTCGTCATTTGAGATCGTCTCGGATTCAATTTCGTTGTCGGAATGCGTGCGCTCACTTTGTGAATGGATTTTCGCGGATTCGATTCTTCCAAGGCAAAAAGGCGCAAAGAGGATGTGATTATGTGATTATCGGAAGAGATATTATTATTTGGGGATAGCGGGAGGTGGGTTTCGTCAAAGTCCGTTTCTTTTCCCAAAACTCAATTAAATTTTTAAATTTTTTTTTTTTTTGGTTTAATAGAGTTTTCCTTGATTTTTTTATACTTTCAAATTCTTAAATATTTTTTTGGGTTTCGTCAAAGTCCGTTTCTTTTCCCAAAAATCAATTAAATTTAAAAAAAAATTGGTTTAATAGAGTTTTCCTTGATTTTTTTATACTTTCAAATTCTTAAATATTTTTTTGGGTTTATTTGAGTCTATGAAATCTTTTTGGTTTAAACAAATTTCTAAATGTAGATTTTGGTTCAATTAAACTCTTTATTAATTGCATATTGATTTCAATGTTTGGTGAAAGTCTGCTTCTTTTTTTTCCCAAAACTATTTTGAGTTTGTGAGTTTTTCTTTCTCAAGTTCAATTAAATTTTTTGAACTTTTTTCTTTTTGGTTTAATAGAGTTTCTTGATTTTTATTTTATGTTCAAATTCTTAAGTTATTATTTTTGGTTATTTTTAGTCTATAAAATCTTTTTGGTTTAGTTAAATTTCTAGTTCAATTAAACTCTTTATTAATTGCATATTGATTTCAATGTTTCCTTAAAGTCTGTTTCTTTTTTTTCCCAAAACTATTTTGAGTTTGTGAGTTTTTCTTTCTCAAGTTCAATTAAATTTTTGAACTTTTTTTTTGGGTTTAATAGAGTTCCTTGATTTTTTTTTTATACGTTCAAATTCTTAAATTATTATTTTTGGCTTAGTCAAATTTCTAAAAGTAGATTTTGGTTCAATTAAACTCTTTTTTAATTGCATATTGATTTCAATGTTTGGTGAAAGTCTGTTTCTTTTTTTCCAAAAACTATTTCAGTTTGTGAGCTTTTGTCAATTCAATTAAAATTTTGAACTATTATTTTTGGTTTAATAGAGTCCTTAATTTTTTTTTTACTATATCTTCAAATATATTCTTTTCGTTTATTTGACTTATATAAAGTCTTTTTGGTTTGATCAAATTTCTAACTATAAACTTTGGTTCAATTAAACTCTTGTTTAATTGCATATTGATTTTAATGTTAATTTTTGTTGACAAATCAATTAAACCCTAATTGCTTACTTCTCTAATCAAAAGAGGGAGAACACCATGATTGACCTAACCGATTAAAACTAGTTCTCATTAAATCTCAGCCGAGCGATTGAAATTTGATGCCTATTTAATTATACGGGTCTGTTTTGAGATCTGAGGTAACAAAATACTTGTGTTTGGATCACGACCGTCCAATAGGAATATTCTGGGCCAATTCGACCAGAGGTGAATCGCACGAGGCTGCTTTAATAGTCGTGCAGATTTTGATTGGATGGTCCAAATCCAAACAAAAATAAAATTATTGAATAGTTAAGAAAAGACTTAGGGTTATTTTCTTTAAAATTTAAATTCAAATAAAATAGAGTGAGGCTATGGTACTATGCATAGCGCATATTGGTCCGTGCTATGGACTCAAATCTTCGATTTAAAATTCTAACGATTGATCCGAACAGTGCAATGTTGAGTATTTTAGGTATGGCGTTTTTATACTCTTTTAACTTTTAAAATTTATAAACCTTCGTACCCAATTAATAGGTTAGTTGCAAGCGCACAACCTATCGATCGTAGTATTTATGTGTCGATCCGCAGGGAGATAGGGAAATACCAATTTTTAATTAAAGAAAACTACTTTTAAAACTAAACAATAAAAGTAAAATGGGGGGTTTTGTGTAATTTCGTTTTTTGAAGGAAAATTAAAGTAAATTAAAAGTTCGTAACAAAAAGCAATAAAATCGGGTGAAAATCAAGTTTGAGAAGTCTAGGGGTATTCGGTCCACAATCCCTTACTAATTCTATCTACTCGGTTTGTTTAAATTCATGCTTGATTATGACGAGGTTTCTAACCTAAGTTAGCCTTTGGAACAAATATTAATACGAATACTTTGGGTGGACGGATTAATGTGCCTCGAATTCTAGGGCTGTCACTAACCTAGAGGGATATTTAATCACGTGCTTCAAAGTATATATCGATATTTGTTCTAAGGTGTCCTAATTAGGTTTTGACTTCACCGCTAAGTCCTTCACCAAATTCTAATCTTAATTTCTATATTTCCAGATTTGAATATAAAAGTACGGTCGCTTATAATTCAAATCCTAAGGTATTTGCAATCACAATTTATACTATCCTATATGATCCTAATCTACTTTTAATCAAGAAGACTTAAGCGGGACGCTACAATTCAAGCACAATAAGTTGCACTATCCTATATGATCCTAATCTACTTTGGGTCTAAATGATCAAAGCGGGACGCTACAATTCAAGTACAAATCATGGAACATCACAAATAATAAATCACAGAAATTAACATCAAATCAAACAATCATAATAAAAACTAAAATCCGAGTAAAATAGAATTAAACAAGTTCATGCTACATGACCTAAACCCCTAGAAAGAGAACTACTCTCTCTTGGAGAGATCCATAACAAAGATTGGCAAAAACAATAAGAAATAAGATAAAGAAATGATTACACCCTTTCTTAGATCTAAAACCTCGATCTTGCCGACTCCTTGCTTGAATCTTCTTCTTCTTCTTCCTTGAAAAGCTTCGAGAATTTCTACAGGATCTCTCTCTCTCAATATGTGGAAAATGGATATAATAATGGATGATGAGAGAGATGAAATTCTTCTCCTTTTATAGCCAAAGGCCTTGCCCAATTTAGATGATAGAAGTGGAGTTAGTGGGTGCACTCCTCAGACTGCCATGTCTATTATTGGCCTTCTAAAACGTGTTCCTTGGAGGCCAAGAAAAGAAAACCTCTGGAAAATGCGAATTTCTGGCTGTCTGCGAGTCCAGTGCGTCCGCACTGGAGATGAGTGCGTGTGGTCTGGGTCGCACTGGCTCCAAATCTCCTTTGGTTCCAAGTTTCCTTTTCTGGATTTTCTGCAAATTTTCCTAAGTGCGTCCGCACTGGCCTTGAATTTTCTGTTTTCGGAAGAATCTAAAAGTTGCAAAAATCGGCTAAGTACTGAGTGCGTCCGCACTGGGAGACTTTTCAGGCTGATGCGGCCATTGATGCAGCTGTACAAAATTATACATTCCGAATTTGGATTTGTTTCCTTCATAAAAGTTGTAGATCTCTTTGTCCTGGTTCCGTCAAGCTTTGAATCACCTAAATCGGAGTTCGTATGACCAAGATATGGCCAAAATACGAACTGTGTGTCGGCTGAGTGCGGGTGGTGCATCCCGAGTGCGTCCGCACTGCGCTCGGATTTTCTGTTTTCTGTCTGATGGCTGAGTGCGTCCGCACTCTGGGTCAGTGCGTCCGCACTCTGGGTCAGTGCGTCCGCACTGGGCTCGGTTTCTCCTGTTTTGCTCTGAAATTCAAACGGGCATAACTTATGATCCGTAACTCCGTTTTTAGTGTTCTACCACTTTTCGGAAAGCTTGCGAGAAGATCTACAATTTGCTCCATTTCCTGTAACTTAAATAGACTTTGGCAGTAACTTGATTCTTGGATATATTTCATTATATTCTCTACTAAAATACAAGATATTTGGTGCTATTGTGTGATAAAAATTAGATCGAATGTGTATATAATTTAGACCTATCATGCAACAAGGTCTCCATATGAATATGTACTTGCAAACTAAATTTTACATTTTTTAGATGGGTATAAAATGACATGGTCTCCAAACACAGTGATTTTCTACCCATCTAAAAAAATAGTAAAAATTTTTTAAAAAGTGTAAAATTTAGTTTACATGTACATATTTATATGGAGACTTTGTTGAACGGTTTGGACCTACTGTTAGAATTTTGAAAATAAAAATATTAATTCATATTGCCGACCAATCTGTGCTATGCGTAGTACCATAGCCTCACTCAATAATGTGATGACCAAAGAAATTGCAATTTTTGGAGGAAATTGTGATTATTTATCTCAACAATAGATATATACTTGCTTAGCTTGGCAACTGCTTGTATGCTTAAATAATTTGCAAACCAATGAAGTGCTCAGCTCAAGTGCTTTACTGTCAGGGGCGGACCCAGAGTGTTCCAAGGGGGGCAGCTGCTCCCCCCTGAATTTTGAGTTTTAGTGGAGATTTATCGGTTTCGACTGACTTTGCCTCTCCTTGAAATTTTTTTTTGTCCCCCTCTGTACGTTTAATTTGTAATTCGAATTAAATTTAGGATTAAAATTGAAATAAATATGTTGAATTTTGATTGGTAATTAGAATTATAAGTCAGACTATCAGAAATTACAAGTCAAAATATTGGAAAGTATAAGTTAAAGCATTGTTTTTTATCGAGTATCTAATTGGTTAATGGATTTAAATCCGATTAGGTATTTAAACCCGATTCGATATTTTTTTAGCCCCCTGACGAAAATCCTAGATCCGCCCCTGTTTACTGTATTTTTCTAAATTTACTGTTGCCCCTATTAATTGACACATGTAGCAATAAAAACAAAGAAAACCTGTTCTTAGACTAGGATGTTTGATCATAAAGCTCATTTTTCATTGTTCAATGTAAAATAATAAATGGCCCGTTTGCTTGTTACTTATATTTCTAATAATGCAAATTCTGAGGCATTGTATTAGTATTTAGTTGTAATTTTGTAAAAGTCATATATAAATACCCAATCAGAAAATTTCTCAAGTATTAAATGCTATTAATTAGTACTTGCAGTTGTTCTAGCATAATTTTGTTAATTACTTGATGAATTAAAATAATATACTTGAATTGGGTTCTAAATTTGTTCATTTGATGTTTGCTTTATTTCTTAATTAATTCTCCTGGTACAACATGGATGGATGAAGAACAATAATAACATTCTTGAGCTCCCAATAATTGCCTCAGTTGCTGAGAAATTAGGAAAAATATATAAACTATCTTTTGGCCAGAGTTATTTTAGATATGGAAAATACTTGAGAAATGTAATTCAAATCAAACTTAGTTCGTTTGAAATTAATTCAAACCAAACTCAAATTGAGTTCGTAAAAAATTCGATTCGAAATTAATTCAAACCAAACTCAAACTAGAGGTAAGTTCGATTCGGTTCGGTTCGTTTGCAGCCCTATATCAGGGAGATATAATTCTAAGTAATTAATATTAATTTACTCTTGATTAAGCACAAATCTTACAGAATTGGCCAAAGTGTGATCCTCATCTGAATTTTAATACGCAAATATTAAAGAAGTAAATTTTCCATGCACAAATCTCAACATAGATCAACGGTTGAGATCAAAATAACAGGGACCAACGGTTGAGATTTATTTCCACCACGTTGGGGAACCGGGACACGTTTGATAGACATCAAACTCAAATCGATTCGATGCTCGTTCAGAACTGTTTGATTCGTTTTATGATTCGTACGCGCCGTTATAATATCCGTGCACGTTATTTCACCAGTCATACAAATTAAGTGTGCACAAATCATGAATAGAATCAAATGATTCGATTATATCTAAATAACAGAAATTAAATAACCTTATGTTATTATTTAAGATTGCTCAATTATATCTAAATTAATATTACTTAATCTTCACATAACTCTGTATGGCATTGGAATTTTATGAAAAAATTTATTTGAGATAAGTGAGATCATACTAGTCAATTTTCATTAGAAACAGAAACCATACAATGTTTACTGGTACCATTATTAATTACAGCACAAAATGTTTATAATAAACTTACGTCCACTTCTTCCACCAAAGATAAGATATGATATGATTTCCGAGGTTAGATAAGGACATGAAAGAAAACACCTCTTTCCTAACTGGCACTGCTTTCTTTTTTTAATTAATTTAGAGCATCTACATTCTTGATATTATTAGAATTTTTAATTTGACGTGGCAGTTTTTAATCTAGTTTCAAGAATGTGAGAGAGTTTCTTATTTAGAAACTATGCAGTAAATTTCTTATTAAGAAACTGTTTATAAACTTGATGCTGATCAAATAATTGGCTCAAATTATTTATATTTTTTAATTTGTTGCTGATGTGGCTTAATAGAAACTCTAATTAGAGCATCTACTGTTTTTTAAAATATTTAGAAAATCACATGATCTCCAAATTCCAGACCATTCAAAAGTAGTGATTTTCTACCTATCTAAAAAATAGTGAAATATTCTAAAAAATGTAAAATTTAATTTGCAAATGCATTTTTTATATATATGGAGATCATTTTCTACGGTTCAGATCGATTATTTAAATTTTAAAATAAAGATCTTGATCCATAGTACAGATCAATCCACAAGACATAGTAACATAGACTAAAAAGTTACGTTTAATTTTTCTTAATTAATTTTGAACATTAATTAAAGACAGTTAAATCTTGATCCATAGAAGTTGACACCATCACCATTACTATGTTAATTACTAGAATAATCAAAATGCTGACTTTTTTATTTCCTTTTTTTTAACTTCATCTATCTGGTTGCAAAACAATAATAGCTAGAATAGCTCTGTTGTCTTTGTCTTATTAGAATAGCCTATTCTAATAAGACAAAAGACTTAAATTTTCTATTCTAGCTATTCAACCCTAATCTGTTTGGGTCATTTGAGAATAGTGTTATTCTTAGAATAACAGTGCTATTCTAAATCAAGGGCAACCAAACAATCTCACTTGCTATTCGGAACAAGCAGAACAGCGCTGTTCCGCTATCCCAACAAAAAGTCGAAATAGCGATTGGACCTCTCTTCACCCCTCTTCCCTCCAAACTCTATTCCAAATTTGCATTCCAAACAACTTTTTTACTATTCCGAATAGCTTTGAGTTAGCACTATTCTCTTACCATCAAGGTTAGTGCTATTCTTATTTACTATTTCCAAATAGTAGCTATTCTAGCTATTCTAGAGTGCATCCTAACGTACCCACTAGAACAAGCTATTCTAAATAGCCTTATTCTAAAAATAACCTATTTTCACTCCAACCAAACATATACGACTTGTTATCATTTTCATCGACTTTGATATTTTGTATCTTGAAAAGTGCTAAACTAGAAAATTTAGATTGAAGATTGACCATTACAACCATGAATGTATTTAATTCAAAATTTTAAAATCGCAGAATAAAATTCTACAACCATGCATAACCATACATTTATTTAGTATTTAAAAAAAAAAACTTTAGAATGCTTCAACAGGAATTTAAACAAAATTCAATCACAATTAATGTCGCTATAAATGGAAAGAACACCTACTATCACAGTGACAAATTAATAATTCGGGTTCGGTTCGGCGAGGTCAAAAATTCGTGATTCGGGTATAATTCGAGAATGATTCGGTACAACAAAGAAGCAAAAAAAAAAAAAAAAAACCGTAAAAAAAAATTTTGAAAAACTTTTTTCGCGTTTTTATCGCGAATAATTCGTCAACTCGCATTTTATACGCGTTTTATATGTATTTTATTCGCGAATAAATATATTATACGTTTTATTGCATTTTATTCGGAGTTCGATTCAGTAACGTCGAAAAAACAAATTATACGCGAATCTTGTCACTATGCCTACTACTACAGTACTACTGGTCATCAGTGTGGAAACGTGGCGTAGAAAGCTAAACACAAGTGTATGGTTTTAATTAATTCTCTCTAATTCTAACACTATGTTTCTACTATATATATATATTACAATTAATAATACAATATGCTTCCATTTATAACGCCTCTCTCATACTCCACTTCCATTGTTCCAAAATGACAACGGCCTATGACCGAATTGGGGAACTCAAAACCTTTGACGAAACCAAATCAGGCGTAAAGGGTTTAGTTGATGCTGGAATTACAAAAATCCCTCCATTTTTCATCCAGCCACAAGAACAAGGTGAACTGGTATCGTTACCAGTTGAAATTCCAGTGATTGATCTCAGTGGAGCCGATTCTGATGCTGCGCTTAGAGGACAATTGGTGGAAAAGGTTAAAAAGGCCTCACACACCTTTGGGTTTTTCCAGGTACAAAATTAGACAATGTTGGTCAGAAATTTTTAAAATTGAAATAAATTTGAAAGAAAATTAAAATTACTGTTTCAATTCAGGTGGTAAACCATGGAATCCCATTGGAGGTTCTTGATGAAATGCTTGAAAGGGTTAAGCTGTTCAATGAGGAAGAGGTGGAGGTTAAGAAGAAATACTACACCAGGGATGCAAGCAAGAAAGTGGTTTACAATAGCAATTTTGATTTGTACCAATCACCAGCTGCCAACTGGCGCGATACGATGTTCATCACCATGGCTCCTGAACCACCCGTACCAGAAGAGTTGCCCGCTGTGTGCAGAGATATAACTTTCAAGTACACAGAATACATCAAGAGACTTGGCATCATACTATTTGAGTTACTATCAGAGGCACTTGGCCTGAAACCAAGTTATCTAACAGAGATAGAATGCAACAAAGGGCTAAATGTACTTACACACTACTACCCAACTTGCCCCGAGCCCCACCTGACAGTCGGTACAACCAAGCACTCCGACTCTGATTTCCTCACTGTGCTTCTACAGGATAGCATCGGCGGATTACAAGTTCTGTATCAGAACCACTGGATTGATGTGCCTCCTGTGCATGGAGCCTTAGTAATTAATGTCGGCGATCTTTTGCAGGTAAACCCATTTATTTTTCGATACTAATATCAGGGCCGGATCCAAGTCGAGCCTTTATTGGGATCGATAGGTCCGGACCAACTTTGTTCCTTCCTGAATTTTTTTTTGCCCCCCCTCTGGATTTTCTGATCTCTAATTTGGGTTAAATTTAGGTTTAAAATTAGAATAAATTTCTTGAATTTGAATTGGTAATAGGATTAAAAGTCAGAGCATTGGAAATTAGAAGTCTGCAAATCAATGGAAACTATAACTTAGAGCATATTTTTTATCCAGTACCCGATTAGTTAATGAGTTTGAACCCAGTTAGATATTTAAACCCGATTCGCTATTTTTTTGCCTCCCTCCGACGAAAATTCTAGATTCGCCCCTGACTAATATGACAATCAGCTTGTTTATACAACACTAAATACTAAACTTTAATTTCTATTTTTTTTTTTTTAAATTGTAGTTGATATCAAATGACAAGTTGAAAAGTGTGGAGCATAGAGTGCTTGCTAACAGTATTGGACCTAGAGTCTCTGTGGCATGCTTCTTTACCACTCACTTGAACACAACTTGTAATAGGTTATATGGTCCCATAAAGGAATTAATAACAGAGGTTAACCCACCACTGTACAAGGAAACTACAGTCAAAGATTTCACTTTGTACTACAACAGGAAAGGCCTTGATGGTCAATCTGCATTGGATTACTTCAGATTGTAAATTCCTTTGGAAGATTCTTATTTGTGTAATCAGAATATATATAGTAAAGAAAATGGTGTAAGAAATCATATCCTTGATAAAAGAAATTGATGGAATGTTATATAAATCAATCCTGACATATATTACTGTTTGTGAATTAGGATTATCCATACTAAATTACTAATTCAAACAACCTATTTTCTCATTAAATGAAATAATGAATAGTATGGATAATCCTGACATAAAATTATTCAAACAACCTATTTTCTCATTAAATGAAATAATGAAATAACTTGGGTTGTTTGTGAATTAGGATTATCCATACTATTTTTTTTTTTTTCTATTTGTTTGGGAAGGCAAGGAAGGCCTAGCTCTACTTTCTTTTTTCTTTGCAAGTAGCTGATCTTTTGTAATTAAAGCGTTTCCAATGGAGAATTCAACAAATCACTTATTTCATTATTGTAAGGTCTTAATTATAGATAAGAAAACAATAATACAAAATGTCAAGATAGAAAAACATTCTAAAACCCAACAAATTAGTGCATGAATTCCAACTAAAATCACTAATACAATCAATTACTAGACATATATTGAAGGCTTTCCTCACAATAATTTGTAAACATATCTGTCTCTTGTTGTGTGAAGTACAATCCAATCTCAACCCCACCTTCTTCTTCTCTACTTGGTGCCACAGCCATAGCACCAGAGTATGAAATAGATGCAATATCAACCTTTGACGGCTTCCCCCACCCGAAATCGACATCATAAACCTTAAACCTGACTGAACCTGAAGTTCCAAATGGCTTCTTACTTCCAATTTCCAAACTAATCTTCATCCATTCTTTCACATTTTGTATTCCAACTCTCTTCGCTTCATCAAAGGCCTTGCCAATGGCTTGACATGCTTCAAAAAACCCGTTCGGGCCAACGAGATCTTTAACTTTGGCTCGT
This sequence comes from Carex parvula, assembly GCA_025461045.1. Taxonomy (NCBI): domain Eukaryota; kingdom Viridiplantae; phylum Streptophyta; class Magnoliopsida; order Poales; family Cyperaceae; genus Carex; species Carex parvula. The sequence continues at coordinate 1,055,835 of JAJGRW010000832.1, forward strand.
ACAATGCCCGGTCCAATGCAATTTCCGAAGTAGCTCTCTGGAATCGGCGGTTGAAACCACTGGCGATGATCGATTGCAAAGATGCAATATGCATCTTCAGTCTCATGTATAGTTGATTTGGCTTTTACATACCCAACCCATACAAAGGCGTAAGTGACGACTACCGTGGAACATCGAACCGTTACATTTCTCTTCTCTGCTTCATGCAGTAATACTTGTCGGAGCAACTGTATGTGCTCTCGCTTTAGTTTATAGGAGACGATAAACATTTCACGGTCAGGTTGCAAAGTATTCATATTGAAATTTGTTGAACTCGACATATCATTCAACATAGTTGTATATATTGAATCGGGATCAGGGATAATTGATCGATCGAGCTCAACCCTGACAGGAGCTGGTGCCGGTATCACCTTAGAATTGCTCATGTGACAAATCATGGCCCATGTGCACATGAAATTTACAGAGCCACTACCATCGCATGTCGAGTGGTGCAACGAAGTCCCAATCACCAACCCGTGAGACGGAAACAAGGTCACCTGTATTGTAAAGACAGGTTGTTGCCCGTTGGATTCGTTCTTGCTCAGACGAGGCACCAACGCCTTGAGCTTCGATATATCCCTTGGATGTTCACCGAAAACCTCATCATACCGATCATCAGACTCGACAACGGTAAACACAACGGAATCACCGTCAACATAGTGGATCTCATACTTGTTAGTTGTTTCAGGTGCCAACCGGATGTTACCGGCTAATGGGAAGAAGGATTGAAGAGCTAGGGAAAGAGAGGATTTGAGGGTAGGAAGACAAGAGGAGGTGAAATGTGAGATTGAATGTTGGAAAGAGTAGAAGAAGAGACGCTCTACCGGCGAAAAGTTGAGCCACATCACGTCGAAGAAGGTTAATGGAATCGATATCTCCGGCACTGATCCAGCTGGTGGTGAGACATGGGAGGTTTCTATCATCTTCAATGGAAGGGAAGGCGCCATTAATTTCTTCTTTTTGTTCTTTCTTTGATGTGTGGAGAAGAAGAAGAAAGTGCAAGTTATACCTACTCAATTATCTTTGTCATGTACTACTGTTATCACATTAATTAACCTCATTTGTGGTTACATAAATAAGTGCAGCTACTATTGGGACAACATTTAATTAAGTTAGAAGAATTTTATGTTTATTTTCAAATAAATTTATCATATCATATTTATCTTTTTAAATTTAGAAAACTCACAAATTTATTCAATTTATTTCCCTTCCTATTAAAACTCACTTTATATTTATGAAATTTATTTTTTATCCTCTATTGAAAAAAAAAATGCAACTTGTGTGTTAGAAGACGGAATCATTTTCTTATTCATTTTATATATCTTTAATATTTAATAGACAGTAAAATAAGAACTTAAATGTAATAAATTGGATAAATTTGTAGTAAAAAAAATTTAGAACGATAAATAGAGTATTATGAATATTTAGGTCGTAATTTTGAATTTAAAAAAATATTCATAAAAAGTTGGTCTTTTTATAGCCTGTGTCACAAAAAAATATAGCCTGGGCCACGGCCCACGCAGCACTGCAGCAGTATCAGTCAATTATTGCGGTCCCAGTATTGCGTGGTATTTCTTCTTTTATTTTAATATTAAAACCACAATCTAAAAGAAAGTAAAAGAATCTCTAATTATATTATGTTAACAGAAGTGACAGAACAGGGTTGACATCCGTTTACCCGACTCGTATCGTATTTTTTTCGTTACCTTATTGAGTACGGGTAAGGGTAATAATTTTTTTTTGTTATCTTACTCGTTATCTAACAAGATAATTTCTAAAAATAAAATTATATATATAGATATATATTTGTACGAAGATAATACATAATACAATAATGTTTAGTATTTTACTAGATTTTCATAATACAAATTAGTTGTATTTATTATTATTATTTTCCTTTTTTTCTTTTTTTTTTTTGAAAAATAATTAGAAAGCATAAATCGATATGTCAATGGCACTTTTTTATCTGTTTATCCAACCCATACCCTATTCAAAAAAACGAATAAGGGTAAAGAATTTTTTTTCATTATGAAAATGCTGCCACCCGACCCGTATCGTACTCATTGACACCCCTAACAGAGCATCTCAGATTTTATTTAAAAATAACAAAGAAAATCAGAGAGAAGATGTGCAATGTTTCTGCTTTTAATTAAAAATTAATTCGGAATCTTCTTACTTTACTGTTTACACTGATTGCGTTTTGCACTTACAAAAGAAAAGCCAATGATGATGGTTTATGCGTCACAATAATAATAATTGTTCTTTAACCATCTCTCATTTTTTTTAATTTTAGAAATTAAAAAAATAAATTTTTATAAACAGATTGATTGATTTTTCCTTCAATAATTAGAAGGGACCAAATTATTAGTTCGGTTCTATTGGTTTATCTTCAATTGGACTCGGATGAAAGAGAGGAAAGGATTTACGAATTTCGCAGTTCCTACTAGGACTGAATCAATAGTTTAGTTCAAGTAGCTTTCGGATTTTGTATGAGAAAGACACGCTACAACTTACAAAAATAGAATCAATATGTTGATTCAGTCCCATTAGATCTCCGACAAGACCAAATTATTCTAAATTTTTTATTAATACTGTCAGACTGTCATAATTTCTAGAGGTCCATTTATTTTTAGGACCGTCTGGAATTCTGATGGTTCTGGATTTTTTTTTTTAAATATTAACCCCTTTGATGTGTCTAGGTTGGCATTCTTCTCCAAATGGCACATGTAACGGTCTTAATGTGTCTAGGGGGGCCAGTGTTTTAATATTTGGTTCTCATGCGGTATTCGGAAGGCCACCGCATACCGCATATACGGTATGCGACCAAATATGCGCATTCTTATTCGGATTTATATATGCAGATTTTTTATTAAATATTTAATTCCACAGTACTTAAATACAATAAGACAACATGTGGTGAGATTATAAAAGACTTCTGATTGGGACGCTTGAAGAGAACACCTACCTGGCGGGTCTGGAACTCATTTAATGGGTTTTGAATATTTTTTAATTTTTTTTAAAAGCATGGATTCAATATTCGATCTGAATAGCTATTTTTTATTCGACCGGACACTGAATAGGGATATACGGCCGTATATTCACCGAATATAACCTAATTTTAAAATACTGCTAGGGGCCAGATCCATCTTGTTTGGGTTTTTTTTATTAGCTGTGAGTACTGGCAAGTTCAAAAAAAATTTGTAGAAAAAAAATTCATGCATAAACACAATTTTTAAAATAATTCAATGAGCTATATACTTTTCATAAGATTTTAATTTAGTAAGATTCTAAAGTAGTCTTAAATTTTGAAATTATATTATTCTGGTATGTGTCCTTATTTTTCATTAGACAACTTAATTTATATTTTGAAGTAGCTTTGTTCTCTTTTACTTTCTTAAGAAAACATACATGTTAAAAAATTTCATGACATGTACATTTTTATTATAAAATATGCTTTCCTACATTATTTTACATACAAGACACATAAATTGTTAAAAGAGTTGAAGCTAGTTAACTACAATTTGAATTTAAAAATTATGCAAAAAAATGATTATTATTATTCTATATTGTTTTTGCAAAATTTAATTAAAAATATTTATAAGTTAAATTTCACCATTATTCATATGCCATAATTTTATGAAAATTATGTATTTTCCTTTACTACAATTTATGGGCGGAAAAATAGAGGGAAAAAGACAATAAGCCTCTCTATAAATTTTTAATTTTAATTTAATTCTTTAAAAAAGTTAAATTTTACAAAAAAAAATATTACAGTTAACTTTCCTTATAAATTAAATTTACATAAAACTTATTCATTCAACCCCTCAATTTCCTCATAAAAGAAATTGAAAAATCAAATTTTGCATTAATTGATGAAAATTCTTCCTCTTTTCTTATCACAGCTGATCAAATAATGCCAAACAAGATAGGCCTGGCCTCTAGACACATCAAAGGGGTTAATATTAAAAACAAAAAAAATATTTAGAAATAATTTTCTGGCGGTCTGAATATTTTTAAAAATATAAAAAAATTATGGATATTTTTTATAAATATTTTAGTTATTTATGAATATTAATAATTTTTTTGGTAAATTATTGGATTGGTTTCATCTATGGAATCAAAACAAATATTCTATATTATTTCCAATCATTTGTTTATTTAATTTCTAAAAGTAGAAAAAACCATCCCTCATTCCCTCCAATCAACAAGGCCTTTTGGTCCAATCAATGAGGATCTCATCCAGAAAAATATCTCATGGATAAGGATAAAATATTGGCTTATTCCAGAAATATCCTTGGTTCCCGGTTACCTATTTACCAATAGTTATATATAGAGTGGGAAAAACGTGCCGTGCCGTGCCGTGCCGTGCCGTGCCGTGCCGTGACTTTGGTCTCGTGCCGTGCCGTGATCAAGTTAATTTTTCACGTGCCGTGCCGTGCCGTGACTAAAATGTCAAGGGGTGGTCACGGCACGTGAATGGTCACGGCACGTGAGTCACGCCGTGCCTAAACGTGCCGTGACCCGCGTGACTCGCGTGACCATTTAATCATAATTTAAGTTAATTTATTCAAGATTCACTATTAAATTAATATCTAATGATCCTAATTACACGTGACTCGCGTGACTACGTGTCGTGCCGTGACTAAATTTTTCACGTGCCGTGCCGTGCCGTGCTGTGCCAAAGTTTCAAAAGATGAGCACGGCACGCGAATAGTCACGGCACGGGACACGCGAGTCACGGCACGCAAATGACACGCGTGCCGTGCCGTTCTGTGACGGAGCCGGCTCCGGCGTGCCATTTTTCCCCTCTAGTTATATATGATTTCATAAATATTTAGCCTAAGTAGAGTTGCATCTCAATACATGATATAATTAACTATTTTTAATAAAATAAATTTATAGTATAATTATTTCTCAAGAAAAAAAAAATAAAGTCACAGGTGCTTGGAGACTAAATTTTATATTTTTTTTAGAAAAATTTACTATTTTTTTAGAATTTTTGAAAATCACAGCTTTTCATTAAATAAAAAAATAATAAAAAATTCAGAAAAGCTGTGATTTTCACAAAATCTAAAAAACTAATAAAAAATTTCAAAAAAATATAAAATTTAGTCTCCAAGCACATTTTAATATGAAAATCATGTTGAAAGGTTCAAATCGACTATTAGAAATTTGAAAATAAAAATATAAACGCGAAGTAAAACATCATCTTTAATTCCCAAAGCAAGTTAACCCATATATATATATATATAAGAAATCTAGTCTGACCCAACACTGATTCCGGACCATTTTTATACTGATAAATTCAGTTCCACTGAATCTGTCAAGTTGAAGGAGAATCAGACATTCAGACGTCACTGCTGACAATATCTTGAGATATACATCACTTGTGAAGGGAGATGAACAATTTGTTCTCCAAAATCTAATCAACATTTTGTTTTCTTAAGTACTATATATTTTATTTTTTAATAAAAGTAAAATTAGCACTTTATAAATTTAAAACGATTTTTAATAAAAAAAACAATAAATTTGTTAAATTTGTAAAAAAAAAAGAAGAAGTTAAATTTAGAAGAATAAATATGATATCATGAATTTTAAAATTGATATGAAGCCTCTAATCTTATTCATTTATACAACAACTAGTTCAGGAAAATTAAAATGCCTAATCTTATTTGTAGAACTTTGATTCTTATTTCAACTTAAAAAACAACAATAATAATCTTTGAACACTTTAATTTCTTGCTGTGTGAATGGCAATCCAATCTCCACCACACCTTGCTCTTCTCTGCTCTCTGCCAAAGCCATTGCACCAGAATATGCAACAGATACAATATCCACCTTTACCGGCTTCCCCCACCCGAAATCGACATCATAAACCCTAAACCGCAGCGACCCGGCAGCTGATAATGGCCCGTGAACGGCCTTCTCTTGCACAATCTTTATCCAATCCTTTGCATCACTTATCCCGACTTTCTTTACTTCCTCGAACGCCTTACTGATAGCCAGACATGCTTCAAAAAAACCATTCGGGCCAAGAAGATCTCTCGCATTCGCCTGTACAAAACATGGTCCAATGCAATTTCCGAAATAATTCTCCGGAATAGCCGGTTGAAACCACCGGCGAAGGTCCGCAGCAAAGATACAATGCGCATCTTTAGTCTCATCTGACACATTTGATTTTGCTTTTAAATACCCGATCCATACGAAAGCATACGTCACGACGGCAGTAGAGCAATGCAGTATTGCCAACTTTCTGTTATCTGCTTCGCGCCTAAATTTCTCTTTGAGAAAATTGACATGATCTCGCTTCAGTGTAAACGAAGCGAGATAAAGCACCTCATTCTCATCTGCTTCAACAAGTTTGAAATCCTTAGGGCTCATTAAATTCTTAACAATAGCTGTGTATAATGATCCATCACTGTCAGGTATAATCGATCGATCCACTATCGGTGGTGCCAGTGCATGTTCCATCGACACAGAATTGCTACGACAAATAGCGGCCCACGTACGCATGAAATTCACAGAGCCGTTACCGTCGCATACTGAGTGGTTCACTGTAATTCCGATCGCCACGCCATAAGACGAGAAAACGGTGGCCTGAATCGCAAGAACTGACTCATTACTGTTTAGATGAGGCACCAGTGTTTTAAGTTTCGACATCAACCTCGGTTCGTCACCAATAAATTCATGATGATGATCATCCGACTCGGCTACCATAAAAGCAACCGAATCACCGTCTCTATAATGGATCTCATACTTATCTATTGTTCCAGGTACCGCCCGGAAGTTGCCAGCCAAAGGAAAGTAGGATTGGAGAGCCATGGAAAGAGAGGATTTGAGAGCAGGAAGATAAGAGGAGGTAAACTGTAAGGTGGTACCTTGGTAAGGGTAGAAAAAGAGGCGCTGTACCGGGGTAGAGTTGAGCCATAACACATCAAAGAAGGTTAACGGTATGGATGTCTCTGGTACGGTACCGACCGGTGGAGAGATTTTGGTGGTTTCAATGATTCTTAGAGAAGAAGGTGCAGCAGCTGCCATTTTTTTTTTTTTTGGAAGGCTTAATTAATTAGTCTCAATTAATTGTGTGTGAAATAAGGAGAGAGAGAATGACTGAATGAGGCTTCTAGATGTTTGTTATGTAGGAAAAAAAAATTCATCTACTATTAATTATTTCTTTTAGATTAAAAAAATATTACGCATAGAAAGAAGATACAAGGAAAAAAAAAACAAAAGAAAGTCAAAATGAGACGAAATTATTGAATGGTGTTTAAATGTGAACGAGTCGTGTACAAATGCTCTACGACTTGTGGCACAAAAAGTTAAAATGAAATAAATAACATGCAAGTATTAATTTATAATTTATGAAAATAATTCATTATTTTTTTTGGAATGATTATGAAAATATTCTAATTAAATATTTTATCAAAATAAGTGAAAATATAATATTTTTAGTTTTTAGTTCAAGTAATAAAAATATAAACACTTTATCATTAAGCATATTTATATTTTTTTTTTAAATATCATACATCTAAAATGCAATTAAAACTTGATTCCAGCATGTCCACAAATTAAATTAATTTTGATATATACGAGTCGTAAACAAATTAAATTAGATGATGACTAAAATCATTTTTCTTTAAAAGATAGATAGTAAGAGAAAAGTACTGTTTACATCTGATTTCACCACACAGAAAATTAATTGGTTTCTTGTGCTACAAGCCATCTATGACATTTTGTATTTTGTCTCTTTGAGAAAAAAGGTTGATGTGTCAACTCATGAAATGTACAATTATAATTTATTAACCAAAATTAAGGAACAGATACTGATCTGATCTGATTAATCAATCAGTGATGTACAACTGCAGTACCACACAAATCAAATTATATAAATATAATGAGGAGGGCTCAAATATCCCATTGCTTTATGCTCTAATTATACTCTAACATTTTAACTTTCGATTTTAAAGTTCAAACAAAAGATCTGAATCGCTCAACATGATATCTACGTTAAAATATCCTTAGAGATCAAGTTTTATATTTTTTGAAATTTTTTTACTATTTTTTAAGATAGATACAAAATAACTGTTTTTAGATGGTCCACAATTTTCTGAAAAACATTAATTTTGTACCTATCTTAAAAAATAGTAAATAAATTTCAAAAAATATAATATTTGGTCTCCAACTATATTTTATTTGAATTTTAAAATTGAAGATAAAAATGTTGAGATACGATTGAGGCATGAAGAAATAAAACATTTGAGCCCTCCTCAACTATAACATAGAATATTAGATAAATTGCGGTAAAATTTTGATACAATTGAAGAAACGGAACCAGTAGTTTGATACATACAGCTAGCCTTCTTTCTTCTTCTCTGTTTAGGAATTTCTCAAAAAATCAAAACAGTCTTACCAGTGGTATATGGTGTGGTTCTGAATTTTGATGTGGCAGCTAAAGGAACCAGTGGTTCAGTTCCTTTGGTTATTTCTAAAGATATATACATGTAGGACAAAATTTGATAGCTAAGGTAGCTAGCCTCCAAAAGCAAAATCTGATAAGAAGAGATATGAACTGTTTAAAAACAAATATTTTGAGAATGGTTTAATTAGATCAAATTTTTTAATTTTTTTTTTAAATCTTTTACTATACACACATATGCTTCTAGAAGATACATAATACTAATATGTGATCAGTTTGTTAATTTGTGGTCAGAGATTACTGATGTTAGTCATTCAAATTATGCTCGGTCAAATGCCATCTCTATCCGCCAAAGCTGACTAGTCTCCTTTCTCCGAAATTCACCTACACCATTGATTGGCCAACAAGCCTATTATAAGAATTGTTGGTCATTCAAATTATACTGCATCACAATTCACAATTGATATCCATAGATAAAAAAATAAAAATAAAAAAAGCATGGCATCAACTCATCTTCCTCTAACAACCATAGAGTCATGCCGTGTGGCGCCACCTCCGGGTACTACACCGGACCGAGCAATTCTCCCATTCACTTATTTCGACGTCTTCTGGATAGTTCTACCTCCGGTTGAACGGCTCTTCTTCTACTCTTATCCGCACCCCACGGAACATTTCCTCACCTCACTTCTTCCATCTCTCAAATCTTCACTCTCACTAGCACTCAAGACATACTATCCTTTAGCTGGTGGTTATCGTCGAACTCCCGGGACTGACAACAAGCTCGAACATTACTACATCGAGGGTGATGCCGTGTCGTTCACTGTGGCAGAGTGCAACAGCCAGTTTGAGTTTGAACATCTCACAAGCGACCATGAACGTGATGTTTTACAACTTCGTTGCTTAGTACCGGAGTTACCTAAATCGGAGGAGTTGCAACCGCTTTTAGCCGTGCAGGTGACGGTGTTCCCTGACCAGGGTATAGTTATCGGGACATCAGTGCATCATACGGCGTGCGATGGAACATCCTCCATGCAATTTATGCACAGCTGGGCTGAAACATGTTTGTCGGGAGCCTCGGTGACTTCTCGAGTCCCCGTTTTCGATCGAACGTCAATTTCTGATCCTTCTAATAATTATTCTTTTTTCTACAATCATATCCAAAACATGATTAAATCTGCTCCGAAAGATGCTTTGCCGACCAGCAAACCTTCTGAGCTCGTTCTAGCGACATTCACGCTAAAGCAAGAGCAAATCCAAAGGCTCAAGCAATTAGTTTCGGCTAAGGCAGAGCAAAGAAACACCTCTCTCCGTTGCTCGACAATAGTCGTCACGTTTGCTTATGTTTGGACTTGTTTTGTTCGTGCAAAGCGCATAAACAGCACCAAAAGAGTTTGCTTTGGAATACCGGCTGATTATAGAGCGCGTATCCAACCACCTTTACCGATGGAGTACTTCGGGAATTGTGTCTTATCATGCATGGCCACGGCCAATGCCGCTGATTTAATTGAGGATGATGGCGTGATTGTGGCGGCTGAAGCTGTGGGCAATGCCATTGATCAGTTAAGTGAAGGATTGAATATGTTAAGGAATTTGTTTGATGAATATGCAAAATTTAAGGGAGTGCCGATGTTCAGCGTAGCCGGGTCACCAAAGTTTAAAGTCTATGACGTTGATTTCGGACTAGGGAGGCCGACGAAGGTTGAAATTGTGTCGGTGGTGAAGACAGGCGCTATGTCGGTGGCGGAGAGCAGAAACGAGGAAGGAGGGGTGGAGATTGGCATTGCATTTCCAAAGGATGAAATGGATTGCTTCAACAAGTATTTCTTTGACGGTTTAAAACTCCTATTGGAGTAATTGTGCAATTTAATTAGCTTAAGTTTGTTAATTTGATTGTATTAACTATTAGTTTGTGTTGTTTTGTGGGTAATATATAGGAAGAGGTTTGATTTGGGAAAAGAAATAGGCAAAAAAAAAACTTCAACTTATTTTGGACATTTAATGCACTTCTCCAAAACCTATCGAATTATATTCAAATGACAAATTCAAATAGTTGAAACCGATCTACTTCGATGCGTTTACATATCAAATTTATAAATTTTTGAATTAATTTAGAATAAAGTTAAGTGGAAAAAAATGATGAAAAATACAAAGACACTTCAAGGTTTGATCAAAGCTGCACTTGAATTCCTGATGAAACCATACCAGTATCAGTATATCATGCTGCTGCTGCTGGCGACCTGGTACCAGGGACATTCAAGTTCAGCCAAATGCACATACAATGGCTAAAGCAAACTAGTCCTAGCCAAGCCCACAGAAAGAAATACCTCTTTATTGGAGGGATATATATTCACAACTCAAAATTTGACAGTAAATTGAGAGGCAAGGTAAAAGGAGAAAAACAAAATATATAAAATTTACAAGGACCAAAGAAACTGTTAATCATTATTCACCAGTGGGGGTGTTCATCGGTTCGGTTATTTCGGTTTTCAAAATTTTCAAACCGAACCGAACCGAAATTATAATTCGGTTTTAAAAAGCAAACCGAACCGAACTATTAAACCGAAAAAACCGAACCGTTTAGTCCAAACTCATTCGGTTCGGTTCAAAACCGACTAAACCGGACCCAATGAACACCCCTATTCGCCACAATAAGAGGGTTAAAGTTTCTTACATTGAAAATCTAAGCAGAACAGATATATACAACTGATTAATAAAAACAGATTAAAACACGCTAATCCACTAATTTAACTGAGAAGGCAAGCACTGTGCACACGATGTGTATTAAACTTCCTACGCTCTTCAGCAGTTCATCTTATATCTTATCAGCACACTTTATTCAACTTTATGTCTCTGAGTGCTGCAACAAAAACCTAATAATTTTGAAATATTAGATTGAGACTAGAAAACCAGTAACTTAAGGCAAGAATTTGCTGAATATTAATTTGCCGAAACTTGCCTGGCATAAACAAGGCAAATATCCACAAAATTGTAAAATCGGACGGTAGATAGGTATGAAACAATAACAAAAACAAAAGGCAAAAGCTTGCTTTATCCTAATTGGTACAGAAGAGGCTCAACCCAGGCAACAGGGGCAATGGTACCAGCATGTTAATTAAAGAATCCTAAAACCAATCCAATCCTCAGGGTTGATACACAAATGAAAAAACAAACAAGAAGAAATATATACCTTATTGGTACCTCCTAATGGAGTATTTGAGGCCCTTTACACAAGTATTCCTATAAGAACGTGTGGCAACAGCTTGTGAACCCTCTGTACTGGCACTAACCTCAACTTTAGTAGTGTTCACGCTCTTATTATTCCTCAAAGAAAGTTGTGTCTCAGCATGTTCACTAACTGTAACGGTACCAGATCCACCTCTAGAAGGGTCCACAGCAGGACTCTCTTCACTGACAATATATGCGGTGGATGCGATGCCCTGATTATTCCTTGAAAACTGAGTGGCTGCAGCTCTGGCACCTGCTATAGCAGTATTGACTCTTTCTGATCTCACTACAGCGCCACTTGATAAAGGTCCTTAAGAGAGACGGCCTGGTCTTAGAGAGAAACGGTCACTCGGGTCTGGCAACGGAAATTTGACCAGAAGTGGGCCCTGCATTGTGGTTAGACCCCTTACTGCTGCCTCATATATCTGTACAAACAAATAAAATATAATTAGCAATTAAGTTGTAATATATGGAAATATCTAGAAAGGTAGTACAAGGAATGCAGTGCTGAGAATTTGGTACTCAATAAGATGATTGATTTTTTTCCTCATGCTTTCCATGTAAATACTAAATACGGTGTTCATTTGCCTAATTCTGATTATAGAACATTGCGGAAATATTTGTGCATGCTTTCCATGTACAAATGATTATTGATCTGCCTAATTCTGATTTCAGAACATTGCAATCTTATTTCTAACTTTTCCCATTTATCTGCAGCCCCCTTTGCCCCCAACCCCCCCCACCCCCCAACACACACAATAAAACAAAAAAACAGATAGAGTGTAGAAGACAACATAAAATTGATTGCTAAAATTTAAGACATGGGCAATATAGAAAAGCATAAAAGCGATACCCTTTTGTCCAAATTGTAGACACCCTGATTGCCTCTCATCTCAAAAGGGAATTAGCAATCTCTGGAAAATAAGAACAATCAAAGGTTATCTTTCTATACTGGTTGAAACATTTTGAGTTATACAAGTCAAATATGAGGAATTCATGCTAGTTCTCTAAAAGTGAAGTACAATAAATGTACATAATCTCTTAAGATGGATTATTTTATTCACTATGTAGCCGTACCTTTGGATTTTCACACAACCAGCAGAAATTGGTCACCCTTCGAGCCTAACCTGCAACCAACAAGCAATAAATGTCAACATAAAACAGCATTATAATGCCTAGTATTCATCATCAAACATAGTTCCTTAAATGTGACTAATAAATGATACAAAAAGAGTAAATTAAAAAGAATCCTAACTGATTCAGGTACATCATCCCAGGAAACCAGCTCTTCGCTTTTCAGACAACCACCACTTCAACACAGCCTGAAACAAAGCAAAAATATCTTTAATTCCCTTACTTTCTTTTATGTTTGTTTCTGTGTGAGATTTTGGAGTACATGGTTTAAAGGTTATACCAGTTGCACAGGTTGTTTGTTGCACCATACCCTTATAAATCTGGTAAAAAGGAGAAAAAAGAGACCAAATTGAGAACAAACCCAGTGTCTAGTTTACTGGTACAGAACCCAAAAAAGTTATCCAACTTGATCCTGATTCTGGTAAGTTAAAGCTTGCAGAAACATACCTAATAAGCGGGAGACAGGATAATGCTCAGGAAATTTGATTTCTTTAATTCCATTAACTGCATAAATTTCCCTGTAAAAATCCTCCATTGCTCTAATTGTTTCTTCTTCTGGCACTTTAGATCCCGCGTGTATCCATAACCGGCCTTTGAAGTTGAATAAAAAAGAAAGAAAGATAATTAGATAACCAAAGAACAAGGTTTTCTTTCTATTAATCCACCGTTTGCATATGGAATTGAAAGAGAGAAGAAAGAGAGAAAGAGATACCAGTAATGGGAGAAGGTCAAGATCGTCCCTCGATGCGTTTGATTCCATGGACGAGGAGAGAAGCCCAAGGCTGGTGCATCGTCAAGCAAGGGTTACTATATCTCCCCGCGCCTCTTCCTCGACCATCACCTCCATATCCGTTTCTTGCCATCGAACCACCACCAACTCGACCTCTTCCGTTCATCTCTCTCTCTCTCTCTCTCTCGCTAGATTACGAGAGTGTTATTCTCGCAATGGAATAGAGCAATTGAACAAGAGAGGAAATATGTAACTGGGTTTATGGGTTATTTTATGAGCCTAAATATTAATAGAAATTAACGGGCCTCGTTTTCGCCAACAATGAGAACAGCTCGGGTCCGATGGGTTTAGCGACCGTCCGATTTATTTTAAAATTCGTGCGCACAAATTTTAAAGCAAATGCCAAAGTTACTGGCGCGAATCTACGGTCATCGAACCCATCAAACTCACCTTGAGCCCGATGGACATCAGACCCAAATTGGGTTCACAAATAAATTCAAAATTTAAATTATCCTATCTGATTTCAACAAATCCACCGGGTTTAAATACTAACAGAGCATTTTCGACTGTATGCAGCGCACGGACTATTAAAATTACAATGTATATGACTCGTGCGCTGCATGAAGTAAAAAATAATATGTTAATATCTTTACCCAAATCCACCTGCCGCTCGGGAGCTTAGGCTCTGATCGGAAAGGGGAAGGGAGCAACAAACGCGAAATAGAATTAGAATTCGCTGTCGCGTTTGTGATCGGAAGCGAAGGAGAAGCTAGAGAAGAGTTCACTTCACGCGACTTTCCGACCCTCAAATCGCGTCAGCAAATCTCCGCCAAAACATAGGTATTTGGCGAGAATTGATTGTTCGCTCGTGAGAAGACCTATCTACCCTCTTCGTTCTTCTCTTCCTTCGTCAACTGCACGGTGAAATCGATCTCTTTTCTTCACATCTGGAGGTCCGACAAGGTATTGAGTTGCTTTCTTCAAACTTCTATTGTTCTCCAGTAACTTTCTTTTTTCAATTTAACATCCATTTTCTGAGTTCTGTGAAACCCTAACAATGGCAATTTCTGTAAATTCATTAAATATGATGGATGGTTTTTTAACTCTTGAAAATGAATTCTACTCACTTGTAAATAGTTTCCAATCAGAAAATTATTCTCTGCGGAAAAGTATAAAACTCCGCAGCTGCGGAGCAAAACGAACGGACCAGATTAACTCTCAGCCGCTTTGATATTCGGGCTAACAGAGGGGCTGTATTATTGGGCTTTGAGATTCGTGCAAAGTCAAAACCAACGGACCAGATTAAAAGCTCCGCACAGCCTCCGCAGAGAACGACTCCGCAGAGGATACGCTTCCCCTGCGGCTCCGCCCAATCCAAAAGAAACTTTTTGGTAAAACTTCTAGTATAACCCTCCTAAATTTTAAAAATTAGAGAGAATTTCACATATATTCTTTGAAAATCTTTAAATTACGTTGTTTACCCTTCTAAAATTCATAATATCATATTTACCCTTCTGAATTACTAAAACTCACATTTACCTGATTTATATTTTTTTTTTTATTAAAACTCATTTTAAATATATAAAGAGTAGGGTTACAAACTTAAAATGCCCCATAATTTTCGTGCTTCAATTATATGTCACATCTTTATATTCGCTCTCAAAGTTTACGGATAATTGATATGCTTCACAATTCTTACCCACGAGAACTATATTTAATTCTTATATGGTGCAAATTTAGAATTATTTATGTCTATTTTTTTTATTATGAGAGCAATAATGATCGATTTTTCTTGAAAACATAGAAAAAAGCACTTGAGATATGTAGGAAACAAAAAGAAATTGAGGTTTCATTGCTTTTTATATTTTTTAAATTATTTAATATAAAATTGTATAAATTTTAAATAAAAATAAAAATCGTCGGAATTCATAATAACAGGAACTTTTGGGTTTAAATTCGAATCATCCATGCTATTCTACGTCGGACCGGATTAGTTCGACTCCGTATCTTTGAAATAACAAAAATATTTATGTTAGATTCTTACTGTCTGATTAAAATCTAGACCAATTCAGTTCGAATTAGAATGCACAAACTCTTTTAATAATTGTGTCAATTCTGATCGAATGGTTCGGATGTAAACATATATTTTTTATTTTTCTAATTTGTAGTATTGGCCTATAGTTTGTCTATAGTATATGTCATGGCATATAGGAATCTCGAGACGCTTAATATTTCATTTCACGAAAAATTTCATGATATATTCTACTTTTTTTTAACATTAAACAAAATTCTCCTCCAATTTATATTAATAAATTATCATTGTGATAGTCACATATACATCCCATCGTAATTTCTTTTTGCATCCCTCCTTTTGAGTCACATCCTTTTCCATTATTGACCCATATTTGCATACTTCATAAAGAAGAGGGTTCAAATGCCTCCATTTTTCATGCCTCCACCATGCCTCTACTTTTAAAAACTTTAATAACTCAAAATTTAAAACTTAAAAGTCAAAATAAAACCGTTGGATATGATCTACATCATTTTATCAATGTGCTCATAAAAATTTATCACATTTTGATTTTGTTTTTATATGAATCAATAAGTTGAAAAATCAACGTCTAGAAATTATCCACATTAGTGCGTTTTTACAAGCTCTTGATGACAACCAAAACAAAATTGAAATGTCATAATTTTTACACGTGCATAGATAAAATGATTTAGATCATATCCAACGATTTTATTTTGATTTTTAAGTTTTAAATTTTGAGTTATTAAAGTTTTCAAAAATGGAGGCACGGTGGAGGCATGAAAAATGGCGGCATTTGAACCCTCCTCCTTCATAAATATGCCACAAAAAATATTTTTAATAAAGGATACAATAGGTATTTTGAATATATTAGAAATGAGTTTTAATAAAAAAGACAATAAATTAGGTAAATGTCAGTTTTTGTAATTTAGAAAGGGAAATATGTAATTTCAAGATTTTTGAGGGATATATGTGAAATTATCCCTAGTCTTTAAAAATTAGGAGCAAAAAAATTCATCTGGATTGAGCGGAGCGGCAGTTGAATCAGATAAGAGTAATTTAAATTTGGAATTAATCTGTAGACAAGTATCCTCTCCATTACTGTAAAAGATTCCCTTCACTTTACGGTTTGAGATTAACTGTCAGACGCTTTGAGATTCGGACTGACGGAGAGGGCAGTATTATTGAGCTTTGAGATGCGTGCTAAGTTAAAAAAACGGTTCAGATCAAGTAATTGTAAAAGATTCCCTATTACGGTACCGGGGAGGATCTGAATTCCTATTGTAGGCCCGTTTACTCTTTTAGTCTTTTCCTTATTAAAGAAGGAAACCCTATTCGATTATTTCCTCTTGTTACTCTATTGCGAGAATAACGCTCTCGTAATCATCGATCGATCGAGAGCGAGAGAGATGAACGGTAGAGGTCGATTTGGTGGTGGTTCCATGGCGAGAGGCGGGTACGGAGGTGGTGGCCAGGGAAGAGGCGCGGGAAGGTATAGTAACCCTTGCTTGACGATGCACCAGCCTTGGGCTTCTCTCCTTGTCCATGGAATCAAGCGCATCGAGGGACGATCTTGGCCTTCTCCCATTACTGGTATCTCTTTCTCTCTTTCTTCTCTCTTTCTTCTCTCTTTCTCAATTCCATTTGCAAATGGTGCATTAACACAGAGAAAACCTTGTTCTTTGGTCAAGATAACATTACTACTTTAATCGGATTTGTTCACCTTGATTAGGGTTATTGCTTATCTAATTATCTTTTTTTTTATTCAACTATAAAGGCCGGTTATGGATCCATGCGGCATCTAAAGTGCCAGACGAAGAAACAATTAGAGCAATGGAGGATTTTTACAGAGAAATTTATGCAGTTGATGGAATTACAGATATCAAATTTCCTGAGCATTATCCTGTCTCCCGCTTATTAGGTATGTTTCTGCAAGCTTTAACTTACCAGAATCAGGATCAAGTTGGTTAACTTTTCTGGGTTCTGTACCAGTAAACTAGACACTGGATTTGTTCTCAATTTGGTCTCTTTTTTATCCTTTTTACCAGATTTATAAGGGTATGGTGCAACAAACAACCTGTGCAACTGGTATAACCATTTAACTGTGTACTCCAAAATCTCACACAGAAACAAACATAAAAGAAGGTAAGGGAACTAAAGATATTATTGCTTTGTTTCAGGCTGTGTTGAAGTGGTCGGTTGTCTGAAAAGTGAAGAGCTGGTTTCCTGGGAAGATGTACCTGAATCAGTTAGGGTTCTTTTTACTTTACTCTTTTTGTATCATTTATTAGTCACATTTAAGGAACTATGTTTGAAGATTAATACTAGGCATTATAATGCTGTGCTATGTTGACATTTATTGCTTGTTGGTTGCAGGTTAGGCTCGAAGGTTTGACCAATTTCTGCTGGTTGTGTGAAAATCCAAAGGTACAGGCTACACGAGGAATAAAATAATCCATCTTAAGATTATGTTCATTTATTGTACTCCGTTATCAGAAAACTAGCATGAAATTCTCGTATTTGGCTTGTATTAACTTAAATGTTTCAACTAGTATAGAAAGCTTACCTTTGATTGTTCTTATTTTCCAGAGATTGCTAATTCCCTTTGAGATGAGAGGCAACCAGGGTGTCTACAACTTGGAGAAAAGGGTATCACTTTTAGGCTTTTTCTATATTTCCCATGTTTTCAATTTTATGTTGTCTTCTATACTCTATCTGTTTGTTTCATTGTGTGTGCTAGTTGGGGTGTGTGTGTGTGTGTGTGTGGGGGGGGGGGGGGGGGGGGGGGGGGGGGTGCAAGGGGGTTGCAGATAATGGGAAAGATAGAAATAAGATGGCAATGTTCTGAAATCAGAATTAGCCAGATAAATAATCATTTTTACATGGAAAGCATGGACAAATATTTTCGCAATGTTCTATAATCAGAATTAGGCAGATGAACACCGTATTTACATGGAAAGCATGGGGAAAAAGATCAATCATCTTATTGAGTACCAAATTCTCAGCACTGTACTCCTTGTACTACCTTTATAGATATTTCCATATATTACATCTTAATTGCTAATTATTTTTTATTTCTTTGTCAGATATATGAGGCAGCAGTAAGGGGTCTAACCACAATGCAGGGCCCGCTTCCGGTCAAATTTCCGTTGCCAGACCCAAGTGACCGTTTCTCTCTAAGACCAGGCCATCTCTCTATAAAACCTTTATCAAGTGGCACTGTAGTGAGATCAGAAAGAGTCAATACTGCTATATCAGGTGCCAGAGCTGCAGCCACTCAGTTTTCAAGGAGTAATCAGGGCATCGCATCCACCGCATATAATGTTAGTGAAGAGAGTCATGCTGTGGCCCCTCCTAGAGGTGGGTCTGGTGCTGCTACAGTTAGTGAACATGCTGAGACACAACTTTCTTGGAAGAATGATAAGAGCGTGAACACTACTAAAGTTGAGGTTAGTGCCAGTACAGAGGGTTCACAAGCTGTTGCCTCATGTTCTAATAGGAATACTAATGTTATGGGCCCTACTGGAGGAGTTGGCGCTGATGGAGATCGTAAAAGGGGCTCAAATACTCCGTTAGGAGGTACCAATAAGGTATATATTTATTCTTCTTTGTTTTTCAGTTACATTAGTTTTAGGCTTTTATAACATGCTGGTACCATTGCCCTTCTTGCCTGGGTTGTGCCT
Organism: Carex parvula; assembly: GCA_025461045.1. Taxonomy (NCBI): domain Eukaryota; kingdom Viridiplantae; phylum Streptophyta; class Magnoliopsida; order Poales; family Cyperaceae; genus Carex; species Carex parvula. Next base: position 1,075,091 of record JAJGRW010000832.1, read on the forward strand.
CTCCGGTACCAATCAAGATAAAGCAAGTTTTTGCTTTTTTCCTTTTCTTTTTGTTATTGTTTCATACCTATCTGCTGTCCAAGTTACAATTTTCTGTGGAGTCGCCTTGTGCTTGCCAATTCTGTTTTTTTGTTTTTAAAAAAAAAACAGAGAGAGAGGCTAACAGTCCTGTTGTATTGAATTACTGAAACAATCTTACATAACAACCTTCTGCATCTATCCCTTAAACTAACAAACCCGCATCCCTAACTAGTTACTGGGCACACCCACTATGGGGCATGCAGTAACAAGTAAAATCCTACCCCGTGCTTAAAAAGATAACTTTACCAGTAAAGAGATACCACAGCGGGTACTTACACTAGGATCTGCATATTAAACAACATATCATAAACCCCACAGCCATATTTAAATCCATCATCCGGCAGTTATGGTACCAGTTGGTACCAGCACTTGATCATACCCACCATTTGTCAGCTTTAGTACAGCTGGCACTGTAAATAGGAATGTAATCCATGTTCTATAAGGTCACAGTTTTGTTAGAGCACAACTGATATAGTTGTGGATATTAATTGTGCTTGCCAATCATATGTTTGAACAAATTAATATTCAGCAAACTCTACCCTGAGTTACTGATTTACTAGTCTAAATCTAATATTTCGAAATTTTTAGCTTTTGGTTGCAGCACTCAGAGACATAAAGTTGAACAAAGTGTGCTGATAAGCCGAACTGCTGAAGAGCGTAGGAAGTTTAATACATCATGTGCACAGCGCTCGCTTTCTCAATAAAGCTGGAGCATTCTGTAAAATGTATTTTAAATTAGTGGATTAGCATGTTTTAATCGATATTTTTATTGTTCATTTGTATATATCTGTTCTGCTTAGATTTTCAATGTGAGAAACATTTATTAGTGGATTAACAGTTTCTTGGGTCCTTGTAAATTTTTTATTTTTTATTTTGTTTTCCTTTTACTTTGCCTCTCAAATTCCTGTCAAATTTTGAATTGTGAATATATATATCCGTCCAGACTCTTTAAAATTTTATCTGTGATGCTTAGAACCTTCCAATTTATAACGATGACTTCCAGTTGTGAATATATATATACACTCATGGTATCGTCACTTGGGTTCAAAGAAAATACCTTAGCATAGCAATAACTGAAGTAACAATCATCTAAATGGACAAAAAAAACATTATCATAATTTGGAACATTTCAAATAGCTTCTGGATAGGACATGGACATGGAAGAAAAAGGAAATATATTAAGAGTAGGGTTAAAATGTACCATTGGTTTTGTGCTCTAATCATGCTCCACGTCTTTTTCTCCGTTTTCAAAGTTCGAACAATCGATCCGAACCGCTCAATATGATCTTCATATTAAAATGTGCTTGGAGACAAAATTTTATATTTTTTGAAACTTTTTTACTATTTTTTTAGATAGGTACAAAATCACTGTTTTGGATGGTCCAGAATTTTCTGAAAATAGTGATTTTGTACCTATCTAAAAAATTATAAAAAAATTTCAAAAAATATAAAATTTGGTCTCCAAGCACATTTTAATACAAAGATCATGGTGAACGGTTCGGATCGACTATTTGCACTTTGAAAATGAAAATAAGGATGTGGAGCATGATTGGAGCACAAAACCAATGGTGTATTTTAACCCTACTCATATATTAATATGGTAAAATTTAATTATCTATTTCACTTTGCTAGTATGAGGAACTGCACACGTATAAACCCTAAACCCTAAAACTTTTTTTTTTTTTATAACTTTTCAAAGAAGTTATTTGTGGCAATATTCTAGATGTTACAATGCAAACTATTAATATCCAATTTTTCATGTCCAAACTAACTTCATTTGTCAAGTGAGTTTTTATCATAATGGTTTCTGAGTCAAAAGAATATTCTAGTTTGACTAATGATTCACATTCTTAATTAATTAATTAATTATTCCTAATTAATTAATAATATGGTTAGGAACACTTCTATCTCCATAGAGAAAGGAAACTCATGCCCCTGCACTAAGTTCTCAATTTGTAATGTAATATAGTTTTTTTCTTTTTATGTAATAGCTTTTTAGTGCATTTCTTTACCGTGACATTTGCATAACACATCAGAAAGATTTAAAAAATACAGCAATGATTAAATTATGTCATAAAAGTAAACTGATAAAAATAATATATATCAAAATTGCAAGAGTTGCATAATTGTGAACACAACAAAATAGAACATCACAAAAAACAACATTCTTTACAATATAGAGCCTAATTTATACATAATAAGCCATGTTCAAGAGCTAAATCTAAAAATATATCCCAAAGGTTTAAATAGCGTTTATCGCGTCATAGCGGGACGGCTGAAAAAACGGCGCTATGGCCATATAGCGCCGCTATAGCGGCGCTATATGGCCATAGCGTCATAGTTTTTTTGGTCCGAAAACGCTATAGCGCGCTATTTAGAACATTGATATATCCTATAAGACCTTTCTTCAAGGGTTGGAGCTGGTATCAAGTCTGAGTTCACCTTCCTGTAAGAAAGCTTAATTATTCAAAATTCAAAGCAGAACAAATTTATCTGCCAAGAACTAAATGATATACAAAACAAGTTATACCATACCATGCAATTTTAGATGACATTGATTCATAGTTCATATTTCTTTTTTGGGGGTCAATCTCAATACTAGCTAACTCATCCCTTTTTTCTTTACTACTAATTAAGGTATATCAATGATATTGTGTTAGTACCTGTTGCGCCTGTTAAAGTTTACACACGTAGGCCACGTCAGGAGTATCAAGATGCTACAGCTTAGAAGTGCCACAACATATCTCCTCTATAATTAGAAATATATAATAACAAAGGATCTGCATATCCTTGACAATCTTTATTATTATGCTACTTTATTTAATTTCCTTAGATAGAGATTATCATATCTTCAATATTCTGTTTGTTACCTATTTATACGTAAGAAATTACAGGAGAAAGGAATATAGAAAATTACCAATTTCTCTCTCTTCTTCTCTGTCTCTTTTCCTCTTCTTCTTTTCTGTCTCTACTGCAGCTATCATCCTTACATTTGGTGCTCTCGTTCTGGCCTCAACCCCCACGATGCCGCAAACTCGTTCCCAAACCCCCCTTGAGGAGCCTCCTCATCCCCAGCTCTCCTCTCTCCAGCAACAAATTACAGACCTTCATTCTAAGTTGGCAGATGTGTTAACACCTACCTCCCTGTCTACCTTCCTGACCCAACTACGTGAGCAATTGCGTACAGACACACAACAACAAATTCAGGCCTCTCTGGCAGCCCGGCCCCAAGCCAGTGTGCTAGGTCCCCACCAACCGCCACCACCGCCAACCCACAACACTGACCACAAGCTTCGCCTCCACTTTCCCCGCTTTGCATCAGGCGATCCCACGGATTGGATTTTCGCCGTGCACCAATATTTCACATATTACGCAACACCAACATCAGATTGGCTCCTCATTGCATCCATGCACCTCGATGCCCCTGCTGCCCGCTGGTATCAAGGTTTAGTGGAGGACACACGGATCTCTTCATGGCAGGAGTTCACAGCCGCATTACATCGCCGTTTTGGTCCATCGGAATATGAGGATCCAATTGGGCAACTCTCACGTCTTACACAGACCGGCTCCGTGCTCGATTATCAATCCTCCTTTGAAGAACTCGCAAGTCGTGTTCGTTCCTTCTCTCAAGAACAATTACAGAGTATTTTCATCGCGGGGTTACAACCTCGCATCCGTCGGGCCGTTCAATGCCAACGGCCTAGTGATCTCCACGACGCTTTTGCACTAGCCCGTCTACATGAAGCACAACTTGCTGATCTTTATACTCCATCAAACCGGCCTTGGAACCCACGAGCTCCCACACCACACCCGGCCCGGCAGCCCAAGACGCTGCCTGCACCTGCTACAGTATCGCCGGCACCTCCGCGCCTCCCGGTCAAGAGGTTAACAGCTGAAGAAATGCAACTGCGCAGCCACCAAGGTTTATGTTTCAACTGTGATGAAAAGTTTACACCGGGTCATCGCTGCAAAGGCCGCCCGACATTACTTTACTTGGAAGGTATTGAAGAAGACCCGGGTGACTTCGACAACCACAACCCTAAGCCCACTGAACACGAGCCCACCGAGCCTGAAATTAGCCTCAATGCCCTTCTCGGCCACTATGGCGCTAAATCAATGCGCATGCTCGGCCACATCCAATCCCAAACCGTTCAAGTGCTAGTTGACAGTGGAAGCACCAACAACTTCATTTCCAGTCGTGCCGCTCAATTCCTTAAACTCACATCTGCTCCTACACAACTATTCCAGGTCCGTGTGGGAAATGGTGAGGCGCTTCAATGCACAGCTTGTTGTAAGGCCGTTCCCCTCTACATTCAATCCCACTTATTTACTACAGATCTTTTTATTCTGGATTTAAAAGGCTCAGATGTGGTTTTAGGGGTCCAATGGTTGGAAACACTTGGGCCAACTTTGACAGATTGGTCTCGGCTTACTATGGAATTCACTTATAATGGCAATAATATTCATCTACAAGGCAATGCTTCCCTTCATGCACAGGCCATCTCCCCCGCTGCCTTGCATAAACTCATCACTACTGAGGGCATTGGATCCTCTTATATGTGTCTTACAACCGAACCTACTGAACAGAACTCACAGATCCCTAACTTCACTACCTTACCATCACAAGTGCAAACTACCCTCACAGCCTTCTCTAACCTCTTTGCCGATCCCCAAGGCTTACCGCCATCTCGACCCATAGACCACCGCATTCCATTGAAGACAGGCACCGATGCGGTCAATGTTAAACCATATCGCTATCCCCATTTTCAAAAGAGCGAAATTGAACGCTTGGTGGCTGACCTCTTACAATCTGGCGCAATTCGCCCAAGTTGCTCTGCTTTTAGTTCCCCGGTCTTGCTCGTCAAAAAGAAAGATGGCACGTGGCGCTTCTGTGTTGATTATCGAGCCTTGAATGCGGTTACTATCCGTGATCGCTTTCCTATTCCGACGGTCGATGAATTACTGGATGAATTACATGGTGCCACTATTTTTTCTAAATTGGATTTGCGTTCCGGATACCATCAGATCCGGGTACTTGAGGCAGACATCCACAAAACGGCTTTTCGCACTCATCACGGTCACTTTGAATTCCGGGTTATGCCATTCGGGCTCTCCAATGCACCCTCGACATTTCAGGCTTTAATGAATGAGGTTTTTCGCCCTCTGTTACGAAAATTTGTGGTTATTTTTTTTGACGATATTCTTGTTTATAGTTGTAGCCTGGAGGCCCATACCGAGCATCTTACACAGGTGTTTCATATCTTGCGCTCCAACCAGCTCGTCGTCAAACCTTCGAAGTGCACGTTTGCTGTTTCCCAAGTTGCATTTTTGGGCCATATCATTTCGGCCTCAAGGGTGGCTGCTGACCCTGACAAATTAAAGGCAATTTCTGATTGGCCACCACCAACAAATCAGCGGCAGCTTCGCGGGTTTCTCGGCTTGGCCGGGTATTACCGACGTTTTGTTCATCGCTTTGCTACCATTGCTGGACCGCTCACAGATTTGCTATCCAAGGACAATTTCCTTTGGTCTGATACAGCCCAGGAGGCTTTCCTTGCTCTCAAAACTGCGCTCATGACAGCCCCTGTGTTAGCTTTACCGGACTTCTTGGTTCCTTTTCTCTTAGAAACTGATGCCAGTGGAGTAGGTATTGGTGCTGTACTCATACAAGACAAGCATCCTATTGCTTTTTATAGCAAGAAACTCTCTCCATTAATGCAGGGCAAGTCAACCTATATACGAGAAATGTACGCCATCCAATCGGCGGTTCTGAAGTGGCGACAATATTTATTGGGTCGGCCTTTTGTGATCCGCACTGACCACCGAAGTTTGCATCATCTGCTCACTCAAACAATTCAAACACCCGAGCAACAACAATTCGTATCAAAATTGGTGGGATACGATTTCTCCATCGAATATAAATCAGGTTCCTCCAACAAGGCTGCGGATGCGCTTTCACGAGTGTATGAAACGGACGACAATTCTCCAACAGGAGCGCTTATGGCACTGTCTAGACCATTGTGTTTGGACCTTGGCTGTCTTCCATCCGAACTCTTACAGGATGATCACACCAAACAAATTATTAATGGCTTGGGTAATTTGCCCATCAATTGGCCGAACTGGACCTACACGGATGGTTTACTCCGGCACAAAGGTCGGTTGTATTTACCGGCTACCTCTTCCATAATTCCGACCCTGCTGGCCGATTACCACTCCTCCCCTTTGGGCGGTCACTCGGGATTTCTACGGACTTTTAAGCGCCTAGCGACGCATTTTATGTGGAAAGGAATGCGTAAAGCCGTGGAGCAGTTTGTCAGCACGTGCGATGTATGCCAAAAATGCAAGCCTACCAATCATTTTCCCTATGGTTTCCTCCAGCCGCTGCCCATTCCTACTGCCATATGGACCGATCTCTCTATGGACTTCATCACGCACTTGCCTCCATCTGCGGGCTATACTGCCATCTTGGTGGTTGTCGATCGCCTATCAAAGGGAGTTCATTTGGCACCACTGCCTTTGCATTATACAGCTACTCGGATTGCGCAAATATTTTGGGACACGGTGGGCAAGTTACATGGCATGCCAAAGAGTATCGTTTCAGACCGTTGACCCTATTTTTCAGAGCGCATTTTGGAAAGAGCTTTTCAAGCTACAGGGCACTAAATTACACTTCTCTTCCGCATATCATCCTGAGACAGATGGTCAAACAGAGCGTGTCAATCGTTGCATCGAACAATTCTTACGTGCTTTTGTCCATGAACAGCCTTCTAAATGGTCTAAGCTTTTGAGTTGGGCCGAATTTCATCACAATACCACCTTCTCCGCAGCAACAGGTATGACCCCGTTTGAAGCAACATATGGACGCAAACCTCCGTCTCTTCTTGCTTACTGCGCAGGTACAAGTGCTCTTGAGGCTGTGGATCAGGATCTCACGATGCGGGATGCAATTGTGAGGCAACTTAGGGCCAATCTCTCCAAGTCACAGGATGCCATGAAGTACTTTGCTGACAAAAAACGCAAGGAGCACGAATTTCAGGAAGGCGAGTTGGTTCTGTTGAAGCTTCAGCCTTTCCGCCAACTATCCTTGCGCCACCACTCTTCACATAAACTCAGTTTACGATTCTATGGACCGTACAAAGTTCTTGAGCGCCTTGGACCGGTTGCTTATCGCCTAGAATTGCCTCCCACAAGCCGCATTCATCCAGTCTTTCACTGCTCGCTGCTCAAACCGTACAAAGGATCGACCGCACCAGCAATTCACTCCTTACCGGCCTCCAGTTCTGCTAACAAACCTGTGCATGTTCCAATTGCCATATTACAGCACAGGACCATTCTTCGTGGCAACCAACAGGTCCCTCAGGTGTTGGTACAATGGTCCGATCTAGCACTCGAAGATGCGAGTTGGGAGGATACCGATGCACTGGACTCTTCTCGCCTTGCGGACAAGTCGCTTTTTCAAGGGGGAGGGGATGTTGCGCCTGTTAAAGTTTACACACGTAGGCCACGTCAGGAGTATCAAGATGCTACAGCTTAGAAGTGCCACAACATATCTCCTCTATAATTAGAAATATATAATAACAAAGGATCTGCATATCCTTGACAATCTTTATTATTATGCTACTTTATTTAATTTCCTTAGATAGAGATAATCATATCTTCAATATTCTGTTTGTTACCTATTTATACGTAAGAAATTACAGGAGAAAGGAATATAGAAAATTACCAATTTCTCTCTCTTCTTCTCTGTCTCTTTTCCTCTTCTTCTTTTCTGTCTCTACTGCAGCTATCATCCTTACAGTACCTATTTGTAGCTGATATCATGACATGGTTTTGGTTTCATGGGTGCAATGGCTTTGCACAATTCCTTCAGCAATATCATCTACCAGGGGAACCAATTTCTCAGCTTGAAACTGTTAACAAAAGGAAAAACAAAAATATGTCTATTAGAGCATCTGCATCCCTGAAACTATTAGAGTTTCTAATCTGATGTGGCAATTGCTAAACCAGTTTCAAGGATGTAGATGGATTTCTTATTTAGCAACTTTGCTCAATAATTTCTTATTAAGAAATCGTTTATAAACTCTGACGTGGCAAAATAATTGGCCTGTATTCTCTAAAATTAGTTTAATTTACTACTGATGTGGCTTATCAATTTATAATTTACTGATGATGTGGCTTATTAGAAACTCTAAAATTAGTTTTAGGAATGTGAACATTTAGAAACAGTCTATAATTTCTTAAAAGCAGTTATCAGTTATTTAGAAACTTTAAGAGTTCCAGGAATGTAGATGCTCTTATGATCTTGCTTCTCAGATATCTCTTTTTATGAAAACAAAAGAGCACGGAAGCTGTACACAATTTAAAAAGAAGGCAATATTGTCTGAAAGATGATACAAGTTAAAAGCAAAATTCATGAAATATTTGAAGTAGAAATGTACAATGCACCTTGTATGTAGCAGTGTGAGAGATACTTGTTCAGAACCAAATCCATTTTTCCCTCTCAATTAATTAGCCAAGGCTTAGGGTTAAATAATCATGTTTGACATAGTTTGTGCACAATCAGGAATTGACAATATACAACAATATGAAATGATAATTAAAATTATTTATAATGTTCAACAAGGAGATAAAAGATACTAAACAACAAACTTTTGAAAGTTACCTTCATGAAAAATATTGTTGGGCTTATTAATTTCACTTGATTCACATAATTTATTTATTATTCATGTGCTTATTAATTTCAGTATCAACTACAAAGTCTGGCTGTATGGAAAATATTGTTGGGCTCCAGTCGTCTCGTCTCCAGTTCTGGGAAACTAGAGAAGACCCAAGAAGGGAGCCACAAGGTATGGACAGGCCCATAATTATCCAGTCCAGTCTTGGACTTTGGCGTCAAGCCCATAATTTCCCATTCCAAGGCCCATTTGTTATTCTTTCTTTCTAAATGCGAAAACCCTCAAAACCGCTGCTCGCCTCTCTTCCTCGCTCTATCGCCCTCCAGCCCTCTCTTCGTCGACCGTCTCAAAACCTCTCTCTACAAGGCAGGTGACAGATCTCTCTCTCTCTCTCTCTCTCTCTCTCTCTCTCTCTCTCTCTGGTACACTACACACTGTGGCGATCTACCTTTATGGTTTCAGACCCTAGATTTTCAACTATAACCTGTACTGTAGCAACCCCCACTTGCAATTTGCAACATTCATTAACAAATTGAGAGAAATTTGAAAACTGATAGAACGAGACAGTAATGGCGAATTCCAAGGAGAAGACTGAAACTCAACTAAATCATATTGCTTTTCATATTCCAAGACGGTACAAATGTTTGCCTTTTATAGGCGATTAGTTTCCAACAAGAACTATTCAATTTTATCGTTAACGACTTCCAAATGAATTCCAAGTCTTTCTCTCCAGTTTCTGTCGTTGCTGCTGTGTCCAATGCCAAGTCTTCTTCTCCAGTTTGAGGTTGTGACATAATTGGTATAAAACTGTACCAGTCCGTAAATTTGACTTTAATTTGGTACAGTTTCTGTACCATTATGGTGATGGTTTAACTGTTATCTCATTGTTTAGCTTTAATTTTGACTTTATGGTAAAATCTTGCTTTTACTTTTCTTTTCCAGGGTAATCAGAAGAGCAACAGTTTCCCTTAATTCAATTCCAACAAGTATTCACAAATTCACAAGCAAGTGTCAGGTCTCTCTCTCTCTCTCTCTCTCTATGCTCCCCCGAAAAAACCCCACAAGAGAACAGCGGTCACCACATTTCTTTTCTTAATGCTTTTCCTCCGACGGAATTTTATCCGACCAATATCCTCCTCTCTCTCATTCTCCTTCCTCTCCACCTTTGCTATCTCTTCAGATTCATCCATGGGGGAGAGCTCCAACTCAAATCCAGGCGTTGGGGCCAATGCTAAGCCGTTCAAGGATCAGGCCTATCTCGATGCTGTGGTTGATAAACGGATTAAGATGTTCCAGGTGATTCAGGCAGAGCAGATCGCTGAAAGAGCGAAAATTGGTGGTGAACCAATCAAGTAAATGTTGCTTCTTCTTTTTTGTTTTGCCAATCCCAAATTGTTTTGAACAGTTATGTCGATTGACCTGGACATCCAGATGGAACCTTGAGCCTTGATTTTGAGTAGTTTCAACTCAGAATAAGTGATAACTGCTAAAGGTTTTACCAGAAAACCTGTATTTAAAGCTTCTCAGCCAGAATTACCATCTTTATCTGGGTAAAACAATTTTTATTTGGTCTTAATCTAGGCTTGATATGAAGTTTGGTTTGACACTTGCTTTGCAGCCAAGTCAATACAAGTATCTAGTGTCTGTTACTGAGATGTATAATCTGGTATTGTACTTGTATGTGCTCCTTAACCAGAAGTTACCATCTTTCATTGGGTAAATGATTTGTTATCTGGTCTGTTTCAGAAATTGATCTTATTTTAGGCTCAAGTATGAAATTTTGTACAACATTTGCTAACTAATCAAGCCTGTACCATTATCTACAATCATGCACAGAGAAATCTGGTAGAGAAAACCTTGGTGATAATTTACCACAAGCTGTAAGAACCACTAGCTGTAACTAAACTTGATGTAGCCGTTTACCAATGCTTCTTTTTAAGAATCTTTATAATATCAAATATGCACAGAGATCCTACAGATACAAATTTTATTTGATATTATTTAATTGGTATTTACAGGATTACATTGCCTAATGGTTCAGTAAAGGAGGGTAAAAAGTTGATTACCTCTCCAATGGACATTGCCAAGGAGATTTCCACTGGCTTGGCTGCGAGTGCACTCATAGCTCAAGTGAGCAGCTTATATATTTTAAATCTACAAGTATCAAATTAGCTGTTTTACATTTCTTATTATAGTACATTGTTTTATTTTCTGTGTTCAAAGGTAAATGGAACTTTGTGGGACATGACAAGGCCACTTGAAGAAGATTGCGAGCTAAAATTGTTCAAATTTGAAGATGATGAAGGCCGGGACACCTTTTGGCACTCTAGTGCTCACATCCTTGGGGAGGTACTCCCTTCTAACACACGTATTTATTTGTATAATTGTATTTAAAAAGTGTCTTTTATTTTAGTTAGATTTTGTAGGAGTATTTTCATACATAAAACTGCTAAATGGCAAAATGGCAACGTTCCCTGCATTATACCATTTTTACTGCTGTTCACTGCACATATTGGCAATATCATTTTCAGCTCCAGATCTTTATCTTATACCAAAGTTGGAAAAGCTTTGCTTCAGTGTTTTTGATTTTCAGTATCCAAAGGCAATGAAAGCAAGGGTGATCTATCCATTTTTCCAAAATTAGTAAAGCTTTTTACAGGCATATGTGATATTTGGGTTATGCAGTGCTTCGACATTTTTGATATGTTGTAGGTGATCATAAATCGAACAGCTTCTATTATTAAATTTTGTATTACTTTTGGTTCTGTTATGCACATGCCAATAGGAGCAATAGCATATGAACTTTTGTGGAATGGACATTGTTAAAATTCATTTGTATTAGTTGATTGTCACTTTCCAATTTGTGAATCTAATGCAGTCTTTGGAAAGAGAGTATGGATGCAAGCTGTGCATTGGGCCATGCACTACAAGAGGAGAGGTAACATGGAAGCTTTATCTCTGTTTTTAACATTGAGTTGTTAGAAATTATTTTTATATTTTTGGTCCTTATTTGCTTGTATGCCATGCTCGTTCCAGGGTTTCTACTATGATGCCTACTACAATGATTTGACGTTGAATGAAGAGCATTTCAAGAATATAAAATCTCAGGCAGAGAAAGCTGTTGCGGTATGTCATGTTATCGACATTTTTATGCAATAGTACCTGTTTTTTTTTGTGCCCTTTTCAACAAAGTGACATAAAAGCCGCCAGCTGTCAATTTCTTGAAAGATTACAACAAGAGATATTCTATGTAAGTTTAAAATAAGACCACCGACTAAAACTTAAAAGATCTAATAAATATAAAAATAGAACATTCAGATCTAGGCACCAAATCAGTATTGTAGGAACTAGGAATAACAAAGAGTGGGTGTGGTAACCCTCGGATGTATCAACTAAAAAACAACACATCGTAAACATAAAAAAAGTTTTGCAAATCTTGAAAACTTTGTGAATTGATTGGTATTAATCTATACAACTTCATTCTCAATGCAGGAGAGACAACCTTTTGAGCGAATTGAAGTTTCTAGAAATCAGGCACTTGAAATTTTTGCGGAAAACCAGTTCAAGGTTCCTTTTCCTTTCAAGTTCTGTTATACATGTTTTGCAAAGTTACAATACAATATCTGTAGTTTTTTGTACCCGATGTGTCTGCTTTTTTCTTAGAAAAAGGGAAGTCACATTGTACATAATCCAACCTTTTCTCTTTTTAATACCACAAAAATCAGGATTCCTATTTGAACATGATAAATACACTGAGTTTTTATTTTCTTAATTATTTAGTTTAATTCTAAAATTTGTGTCATATGCAGGTGGAAATCATCAATGACTTGCCAGAAGACAAGACAATTACTGTTTATAGATGTGGTCCTTTAGTTGATCTGTGCCGTGGGCCACACATCCCAAACACATCCTTTGTTAAAGCTTTTGCATGCTTGAAGGTGACTCAATATTTTTAATTTATTTACACAGTTTAATTTTGTTTTTTGGATTGTAATGTGATATGTAAAATGCATAGGCATCTTCATCCTATTGGAGGGGAAAAGCAGACCGTGAAAGCTTACAAAGGGTCTATGGGATTTCTTATCCTGATCAAAAGCGTCTCAAGGTAAAACTTCTATCAGATTTTGGAAAAAATAATGTCCGCCACTTTTGTATTATACCTGTAAAAACACCATAGAATCGTTGGATTTCCAAAATATCCACGAGTATTAGGAGACATAAGTGATTGTTGGAGTCTTCAACTCCATTACATCCGCTAGGTTTACATGCCTATTTGGATCCAAGATTTGGATAGGAAGGATAGCTCCGATCCTACTCGAAAAATTAAGATTTTCTTTCTGATTATTTGGTTTTTGTCGCTTCTGTAATTCTTCATCAGCATCTTTCTAAATTATTGAAAACTTTAATTTTGGAAATGGTTATCAATAGGGTAGGTACGCAGGCATAAGTTGTGCCACAAAAATGGAGTCATATTTTATATGTTACCGTTATTTGTTTAAGAACCGATGCTATTGATAATACCAGTAGTCTTGGCCCTTTTTTGTTAACCGGATGCAGATATACCTTATCTACCAGTGTAGCTTCCTGGGGGTAAATATACATCACACGGGGACAGAAGATATATGGAGTAAATCCGGATGTGGTTTGGGAAATTCTAGCTACGTTCAGGATTTAATCATATATATAGGTCAAATTATACTGGGTCAGGGTAAAACTGCGGAACCAAAACTAAAAAAAATAAACCCAGGGTAGCTACCAGGGGTAAATATGCATTCCATAATATGTCAAATAGAGGTCAATATGCATGCTGTGTAATATGATAGGTATGCTTAGTGTCTCTAGCTGCAGTTGCACTGCTAGCAATGTTCTTAGGACCCAAACATATTTCTTGTTAGATACAGTCACACAGATATAGTTATGTAGAGTCCGTGCTGTCTGCAAGTAGACTTTCTAACTTTGGGAATTATCATGTATACCCTTCAATAACCGCAAAATTACGTATTCCCCCTTCTAAAACCCATAATATCATATTTATCCTTCTAAATTTAAAAAAATTCACAAATTTACCCAATTTATTGTCTATTCTATTAATACTCATTTTAAATTTATAAACTTCCTATTTTACCCTTATTAAAAAAATAAAAAATATGTAGCATGTGTAAGAGAAATGTTCAGTCTTCTAATTGGTCGGTTTGTGAGGGCAAATGGTTCATTTCTTTACTTGTGACGCATACACTGTTACATTTAGGCTTACACTTTTGTGTGCGTCACAAGTAGGGAAATAAACCATTTGCCCTCACAAATTGTCCAATTAGAAGAATGAACATTTCTCTTACACATACAAATTTTTTGAGTTTTTGAAATTGAAGGGTATATATGATATGATGAATTTTACAAGGAAAAATATGTAATTTCGAGGTTTTTGAAAGATATACATGAAATTTGCCCTTGTAACTTGGCAGGGAGTTATTTCATACCTGTGACTGTGATCTAATATTTTCTTCATGTGTTTCATAGGAATATCTGCACTTCTTGGAGGAAGCCAAGAAGCGTGACCACAGGGTTCTTGGGCAGGCTCAAGAACTTTTTTTTTTCCATCCTCTTAGGTACATTTACACATTTCTATGTTATTCTGTTGTGTTCGTTTGTGACTTTTTACTGGACTTCTTCTTTTTGACATTAATATGTTTTGTAACAACTTAGTCCCGGGAGCTGTTTCTTCCTGCCCAATGGCGCTAGAATATATAATAAGTTGATGGACTTTCTTAAAGTCCAATATAAGGACAGAGGCTACCATGAGGTAAATCTTCTCTTTTCCAAAATCTATTAGCAACCAACCCTGGGACGCGCAGGGATAACAAAAAGTCAAATCTAATATGGTTTGGATGTGTAAAGTAAAATATGTAGCTTGAGAAGTACAGAAATTTCTATGTACTATGCATTTTCTCTTCAAATATACAAGTAAAATGCAATGCAAGATGAATATCAGTGAAAGCCCTTAGAACTGTCATATATAAAACATGAAAACCATACTAAAACTAGTGTAAATTCCAAAATATACATTATGAATAATAGCGCATAAAGAAGAGTTCTTTAAACATTCAAAACAAAAGCCGAAAAGTGAATTATGTGGGATATAATGAGTTAATGTTTTCTTTTGGTGAATAAATGAATGTAGCATTGAAGGTTTTTATAGAAGATGCCATCTTTTAACTTCAAATTGATTAACTTCTGTTTTTGAACATCATTTAGGTCTTGACGCCAAACATGTACAACATGCAACTCTGGGAGACATCTGGTCATGCTGCAAACTACAAAGAAAATATGTTTGTTTTTGAGGTAATTTTGTTTTTCAAAGTATTGTTATTTGAAAGCATTGATTTGGTTTTGGGAAGTTGGTTGATATATAAACTAGTTCGGTGATGTTTGATTGCTGTTTATCAGTTTCCCAAGTTTAATGTCCTTGAGGGATTGTGGTGATCGAAAGGGAGAATAAAAAATAATCAATTTTGGTAATGTGTGGTTTATTTTGCGTATTAATTGGAGTCGGTATTTGTTTTTTTTATATTAAGTTGACCATATCTCTGCTGTTTTACTCTGTTATCATTTGTTTTACATTTATGCTGCTCATGAGATGATGCTTAAATGTTTCCTATTATGATGGATGTATTGTTGTGTATAATAATTTTGTTTTTCCAGATAGAGAAGCAGGAGTTTGGTCTTAAACCAATGAATTGCCCGGGGCACTGTTTAATGTTTGAGCACAGGGTTCGCTCTTACAGAGGTGAGATAATTGAATCTTTAAATTTAATTTTAGAAGCTGTTAAGAGGACGTATTGTATCTTATTCATTATAATTAGTACCCTATTTTAGTCATCTTTGATAGGTATGGGCATGCTTTTATTGAATACAATAGGCTTATTGTCTTTAGATTGAGAAAACTCCTAGTTGTCCTCTTTTTTGCAGAATTGCCCCTCAGATTTGCTGATTTTGGAGTGTTGCACAGAAATGAGCTAAGTGGCGCACTTACGGGTTTAACGCGTGTTAGGAGGTTTCAACAGGTAATATATTTTGTTAAGATGAAGGATATTACATGTTTACTTAAGGGCTGCACTAGTCAAGTTTTAGAGACTTCTGTTTGCTAGATTATTTTGTCCTGTTTCTTTACATAGTTCTTATTAGACAAAATATGTACCTTCGTTTGAATTCTCTGTTGGATTCATGTACAATAATTATCACATGTTCTGCATTTGTGCTACTTAGTTGAATTTACTTGCAGACCACCTAAATTTTTTCATGTTACTGTGAATACTGACATGAACTTTCTGTTTCTTGCAGGATGATGCTCATATATTTTGTAGGGAGAGCCAGGTTAATTAAATCATTCTAAAAAAAAAAAGATAATTATACTATTTACCCCCTTTATTCAATCACACCTTTTATTCTACAGATAAAGGATGAGGTCAAGTCTGTTCTGGAGTTCATTGATTATGTGTACAAGATATTCGGGTTCACTTATGAGTTGGAGTTATCTACGGTATTGATGAAACATTTTTTATTATGATCTGTTTATTGATGTGTCGGCTCCGATTATGTATCTGAAAATATGTGATTTTTTTTGTTATTTAAGAGGCCGGAGAAATATTTGGGGGAAGTAGAGACGTGGAACAAAGCTGAGGCTGCTCTGTCAGATGCTTTGAATGAATTTGGGAAGCCATGGCAGGTAATCTTCTCCAATACTTAACAAGAACTAGCATGTCTACTCATAATATCTTAACAGTCCGGCTGCATAATAGTACAGTCTTGGTACTCATCGTCTTGTGTAAATTCGGGCTGCTATGCTGTTTGATTACACTCATATTTTCATGTTTTCTGTTTCTTCTGAAAATAGTTCTCTTAGGATCCCTTGCACTGAAATCACATAAGATAGGTTTAAAATTATGAACACCAGCTCACAAATCAAGCTAAAGAGAAAGAAAGCTTTAATTCCCTATTTATCCCTCCTCTCAGCAGCATCATAAGTAGCTGGTTCCTTTACCCTCTGATAATTGTGGCTTTTGTTCAACTTCTTTGATTTTTTTAATTGAGCTTAGCTGCACCATAGTAGTCAGGTGTGTTGGGTATGCATCAATACCTTGTTATATTATCAAAATAATTTATGAACGAAGGAAACTTTGTCAGCATTATAGTTCTATTATATGTCATGACTTGAATTCTCATCTTTTGCCAAGCTTTTATCTTTACCGCAGTTTCATGTCAAAAACATAACAATAATTTTTTTTTGTTTTGCAGAAAAATGAAGGAGATGGTGCGTTTTATGGACCAAAGATTGACATAGGTGTTTTTGATGCATTGAAAAGAAAATTCCAATGCGCCACTTTGCAGGTTTTGCATTTGAAAGCCGTGATTACTATATTTGAGCAAGTTGGTGATAGTACAAAGAAACCATAAAACAACTAAGAATAAAAAAGAGAAGCAAATGGAAAGCAAGTAGTTTTTATATGTGCTTAAGAATAATTCTTTGTTATGTTAAATAACTTGCCTCTCCTGATGCTTTCAAAATACTGTTGATGTGATTTTAACCCATTCTCTTGCTCATGTATTGGCAAGTTAGTGGGATTGGCGTTTTGAGTGCCGGGAACGGGAGGATTTCAGAAGATAATTTTACTTCTCTAGGGTATCCGTGCTACTTTGAGTCTATTAAGGGTGTATGTGGTGCTTTGACAATAGTATGGGTAAAAACGGGATACTCCTAAATATGACTCGGAACATTTTTTTTTTATCTGCAGTTGGATTTTCAGCTGCCATTACGGTTCAAGTTATCTTATTCAGCAGAAGACGAGGCTAAACTGGAGAGGCCAGTTATGATACACAGAGCCATACTCGGCTCTGTTGAGAGAATGTTTGCCATTCTTCTAGAACATTACAAGGGAAAGTGGCCTCTTTGGCTCAGCCCTCGCCAGGCCATTGTCTGTTCAGTGTCTTCCAACACTCTTGATTATGCCAAACGGGTACTTGAACGTTTTTAACTTTGATTTGAGTGTACAGTTGATTTTTTAAGTAGACTGACTATTTAATATTAGGTACAGTTGTTGGTGCACCTGTACTGAGCCTAACAGTTCAGTATTCAAATATATATATTTTTTTTGTCTTTTCTAGAAGGAAATTAATATTTGAAGTTAATAGGAGACCCATTACTACCTGCCTGAGTTGCTCGTTTTCTTTCCACTTTTTTCAGGTGCATGAGCAGATACATAAAGCTGGGTATTATGTCGACATTGATTCCTCAGACCGTACAATACAAAAGAAGGTCTGCTTCTCTTTCTTACAATAGCCTGAATTTTGTACCAATTTTTGTTAAGTTGATGGATTGAGTTCTAAAACATATGGATCTTCCTTTTGATTTCAGGTACGGGAAGCACAAATAGCGCAATATAATTACATACTGGTGGTTGGCGCAAAGGAAGCTGATAATGGAAAGGTTTGTTCTCTCCAAATGATTTCCAATAGTTTGCTTAATACCAGGAATTTGGTTTTTCTTAATGCAGTCATCTGTTGAAGTGTACATCTAACTATGGGAAATGCATTTTTATTTAGGTAAGTGTCAGAGTTCGAGATGCTGCCAAAGATGCAAAGCTTGAGGAGTTGTCTATTGAAGATCTCCTCTTAAAATTCAAGAGTGAAGTAGAATCTTTCCAAATATAACTCAGAATGATATTTTATTTAAGGGAATGTTGTTTTATTATTCTAATGTAGTATGTTTCTAAAGTTGTTTCACTGGTAATGTTTTTGCCTATATTTGAATCCTTCATCGAGTTGGTTATTATGAATTCATAATTGAAATAGTTTTGACATTTTTTTATCTTTTACTGTTAAATGGGCTTTTAGGGTCTAAACCCTAAATTGTCGTTCCTATTAAAGTATCTACAACGGTGATTTCTTTAAAATTACTAATTTGATGTGTTAATTGTTAATACACACACACACACACACACTCATGGTATCATCACTTAGGTTCAAAGAAAATACCTTAGTATAGCAATAACTGAAGTAATGAATCATAATTTGTATTAACGAATAACAGAAGTAACAATCATCATCCAAAAGGAAAAAAAAATAAAAAAAAAACATTATCATAATTTGGAATATTTCAAATAGCTTCTGGATAGAACATGGACATGGAAGAAAAAGGAAATATATTAATATGGTAAAATTTAATTATCTATTTCATTTTGCTAGTATGAGGAATGGCATACGCATAATTTTTTTTTTTTTCAAATTGATGCGCTAGGTCGTTGTTAGGTCTCATAAGACCTATTTTTTTTTTTCTCTTTTTTCTTTTTCCAAATGATAAAAAAGGTGATTTTATACTGGACGCAAAAATATTAGTCTATATATTAGTGCTTTCAGTTTTAAAATTGTAAACTTTATAATTTTGGGAAAAATAAATATGCAATTTAAAAAAAGAGATTGTTCCAGAGAATGTGGTTGTGCATCTTTGTAGATTAGGGGAGAAAATGCTACAAAAGGGTGACAAGGGAAAGAACAAGTTCAAACAAAGAGATCTTTGATTATAAACCTTTTTTTTCTTTTTTTTGCACTGTTCAAAGAATTTATTTGTGGCAATATTCTAGATGTTATAATGCAAACTATTACTATCCAATTTTGCATGTTCAAACTATGAATTGAAATCTGCTGAAATCCATTATTCGTGAACAGTGTTTCTGAAATTTCTGAAATTCCAAATCCAGCCGTCCAACCTTTTCTATGCATGTATCTCGAAACAGTTGATTTTTCTGTGCACGCATCTAAAAACAGCTTAACGGCTGGATTTAGAAAAGCAGAGATTTCAAGAACACTATTCACCAGTGAGAATTTCAGCAAATTCGTTTCCCCAAACTATTTATTTGTGAGTTTGTATCATAATGGTTTCTGAGTCAAATAATATTCTAGTTTGACTTATGATTCACATTCTTAATTAATTAATTAATAATATGGTTAGGAACACTTATTGTATGGAAGTATCTGCATCAAAAATATTTAGAAACCTATCTATATATCTAGGGCATAGAAGTGTCTACACTAAATTTGTAAGTTTTAATAAACATACAACAGAATCATATTCTTGTTTTTCATACACTAGAGCACCACTATAAAGATGCAGAGCTAATTTGGTTTCATGCAGTGCACTAGTTATATATCTTTTCATTCGGTTTCTATTGATGGAGCTCTGCATGAAGCCAAATTAGCTCTGTATATATATTTACCTGACAAGACTGGGGAATATATGTTTTCATTTTCTAAAGCACCAATCATTACTGAAATAATAGAGCCCAATTTACAACTGTCCACTACCAAATGCTCTCAAAAAAAAAAAAAAAAAAAAAATACACATGGTCGACCGTAAGTGCACTTACGACCACTAGTTGCATGCAACCTTTTTTTTTCTTCCATTTCAGGCTCATTCTACAAAGCAAATTCCATTGAATTTGAATCAAAGAAAGTAAAAAGAGAAAGAGTGGGAATAAATACCAACAAAAGTATTTCATGTTATCATGATAACAACGAATATATGACATGGATCTATTCCAAGAAAAATTCTTTATGTCACTTGCCATTATATTCTTTCTTTCTCAGCAACTCCTCTATAAATTGGGGAGGTGGGTGCATTAATTGTCTTCTAATTTCTCTATTTCTATAGATGGATAGAGGGGTGCTGGATGGTGTCATAAGGAGGCTTTTGGAGGTCAAGGGTGCAAGGCCTGCCAAATTACAGCAATTGCAGTTGCAGGAGTTTGAGATACAGCAGTTGTGTGTGTCATCCAGGCAAATTTTCTTGCGCCAACCTAACTTGCTAGAACTAGATGCACCTATTAAGATCTGTGGTATATATTGAAAATTAAACTTTAATTTTATTTACCTCTTTTCAAAATTTCTATACAGCTATTGAATAATTTAAATTTCCTGGTACCAGTATCTGTACTCAACCTCTCTGGTAGTCTGGTACCATGCATCAACTGTTGAAGCTTTAAACAATATATATGACTCATTAGAGTCTGTTTTCAGTTTCGTACAATATATCAAATTGTTGCATCAGTTGAAATAGAGATATCATAGGCCAACAAATTAACAACATAAAACCTATACTGGTCAAGGTCTAGCTATAATAGTTTGATCGATTGTTGTTTTGATAACTAATTACATCTACTATACATTCTATCTTTTAGGTGACATTCACGGCCAATACTCTGATCTCTTAAAGCTTTTTGAATTCGGCGGTTTACCCCCACAATCCAACTACCTTTTCTTGGGCGACTACGTAGACCGGGGCAAACAAGGCCTAGAAACTATTTGCCTCCTCTTAGCCTACAAAATCAAATACCCCAACAACGTCTTTCTCTTGCGTGGCAACCACGAGTGTGCGTCAATAAACCGTATATATGGCTTTTATGACGAATGCAAGCGCCGGTACTATTACATAATATTTTATTACATATATATATACCTCATGGAGTGAGGCTATGGTGATATGCATATTACGGATTGACCCGTGCTATGGATCCGTATCTCTATTTTTAAAATTCAAACAGTCAATCTGAACCGTTAAACATGATCTCCATATGAAAATGTACTTGGAGAGCAAATTTTACATTTTTTAGAATTTGTTTACTGTGTTTTTTTAGATAGGTAGAAAATCACTTCTTTTGAATGATCCAAAATTTTCAACTCAAGTGATTTTCACCTATATAAAAGAATAGTAAAAATTCTAAAAAATGTAAATTTTAGTTCACAAGTACATTTTCATATGAAGATCGTGTTGAATGCTTCGGATCGACTGTTTGCACTTTAAGAACAAAAATATAAGTCCATAGCACGGGCCGCTATGTAATATGCATATTACCATAGCCTCACTCTACCTCATGATAACAAACCAATTTATCTACTCTTGTTGCTCTCCTCACATGTGACACTTAAAAAAGATAGTTTCTTTATGGTACTGTTATAATTGCTTGAGGAAAAAATCTCAATAGTAATTATTTTTCCTTTTGAAGTATGAGTTATCAATTTATCATCACTATAAATCATATACTTATGGATATTTAATAAATCGTATCATTGATTTTTTAAGGAGAAAATTGTCTCATGCCATGTTTTTTTGACTTGGTTTGCTATCTAATTATCTAACAGGTACAGTGTTAAACTCTGGAAAATTTTCACCGACTGTTTCAACTGTTTACCAGTTGCAGCACTTGTAGATGAGAGGATTCTATGTATGCATGGCGGTTTATCGCCAGATTTGTGCGATTTAAACCAGATAAGGGGATTGGTTAGGCCGAGCGATGTGCCTGATAAAGGGTTGCTCTGTGATCTTTTATGGTCAGATCCTTGCAGTGGTCTGCGTGGCTGGGGGCCGAATGATCGAGGAGTTTCATACACTTTCGGGTCTGATGTTGTCACCAACTTTTTGAAAAAGCTCGATTTGGATCTCATTTGCCGTGCCCACCAGGTACTTATATATGTTTCTGTTATATTAGCCATGGTTTAATTGAAATTGTTTTCTTGGACTGGTAAAATTTAACAATTTGAGCATTAATTTAGGTTGTGGAGGATGGGTATGAGTTTTTTGCAAATCGGCAACTAGTTACGGTCTTTTCTGCACCAAATTATTGCGGTGAATTCGACAATGCCGGTGCCATGATGAGTGTAGATGAGGATTTAACATGTTCATTCCTAATCTTGAAAGCTGCAGAGAAGAAAAAAATCGGATATGGTAGTTTCAAGGGATATGGTAGTTTCAAGTCTACTTCTCCACTTACCGGAACTATGGTAAATTTCAAATTTCAAATTTCAACACTTTAAAGCATCTACATCAGTAAAATTAAAAACATTTGTCAAGCACTAAATAGAAATTTAAGTTAATATTAATTTTTTATATTGGCTACTTCAGCAATTATTACTATGAAGAGAGAACGAGAACCGATAGAAGCAATTAGAATAGAAATGCCATGTGTGCTCTTACTGAGAAACAGTGCACTGAACATAAATGATCTCAAAATTGATTTAACTTATGATTCATGATTTGTGATTTTCTTTTTCTTTTTTGTGTCAAGCAGTCTTCTCCGGTGCAGAGGCGCGATTGGAATTGGTGAGACAAATAACTACTGATGATGATTTGTGAAGTTCATACTGGAACTGGTATTCTTACTGATACTTAAACAGTTGACACATTGTATCTCATTATACTTTCTCAATTTTGCTTTGAATGGGTTTGAATATAATAAATTGTTACAACAATTATTTGTTAATCTGATACCAGTATGTTAGAATTTGGAAAGAGAGACTGAAATTATAGAGAGAGAAAAGTATACTTGATGAAGTCTTGAGATTGCATTCCATTTGACTTTCAATTATTTGTTTCAACTCGTTAATGTGATTTTAATTTTATGTGGGGGTGGATTTGAAATATACCCCTTCCTTGTCGAATCTGGTGCTAGCAAAATTATAATTCATGCTATAATTATTCCACAACTTGTTGAAATTCAATTATAAGTCCCTTTCCTTGATTAATGCCTTTGTTGAAAAATGAAACCAAAATCTATTTCAACGGTTTCAATTCGTTCTTTGAAATATATATATAATAAGCTTTCGAGACAATAAACACTTGCCAAAGATGTTTTAGGAAAAAACACAAATTTGATTTTGCAAAAAAGTGTTTAAAAAAATAAATGTCAGATTAAACGGATAAAATAAAAGAAGAAAGAAGAAGAAAAAGAATAAGTGATAGCTCATAGCTTGTAATATTGAAAACTGCACTTAAAAACAGTTACGTCTTCCATAAGCCGAAATTTTTATATTTGACATAAAAAAAGAAAATTGTTTAATTACAATTTTTTGAAAATTTTAAGATTTGACGCGGCCGCAACAATAAATGACGGACAAAAATGAGTATTCGCTACATTAAATCTAAAATTTCTTGGTTAAAGCATCGTAAAAAAATCAAACTTTTGAGAAAAAAAAAGTTGTGTCCGCAACGTGAAGTGGCGGACATTAAATTTCTGTCTGTTATTTATTCGTTGCACTCGTATTAAATTTAAAATTTACAAAAAATTGTAGTTAAATAGTTTATCTTTTTTTTTTAATTTACAGAAAATTGACACCGAAATAAAATCATGGTCTAAATTAATTACCCAGAAATAAGAAATAAGAAATTGGGTTGATGGAGAGGGAGATAACAAAAGAATCAACGAATGAATATATTAATTAGCTGCCTGCAATTATAAGCTCTACTGAAAGCGATTTTGAAAAAGGACACAAAAATTGGTTGACTCCAAAACAAGAAAATAAATCAACTGAAATTCCGAAATCGGGTACCATTCATTCTGAAATTTCTATAATCTGAAATCCAGTCATCAAATTTTTTTCGAGAACGCATCTCCGAACAGTTCAACGGCTGGATTCGGATTGTAAAGATTTCAAGATAAACGGAAATTTTTTATTGGTGGTAATTAATAGAAAAGAATATAGACAAACAGTAAGAGTACAGTAATATTTATATTGGTAGTAAGATCGGTAGGAATTGTACCGATCTTAAAAATAAAAAAGTTTGGATCGGTAAGATTTTTACCGATCTAAACCAGGTTTTTTCTTTTTTTTCCTTTTTATTTTTTTAGTAAAATATATTATTTTTTTACAAAAATAGATAAAGTATCTTAAATTTAGATATATCAAAACATTCTATCTATTTTTTGAAAAAAATTTCATATTTTACTAGAAATCAAATATAAAAATTCTCTCTATCTATACATCAAATTAAAAAAAAAAAGTTAAAATCGGTAGAATTCCTACCGATCTTACCACCAATATAAATATTAATATAATCTTGCCATTTGTCTTTCTTTTTTTCTATTAATTACTACCAATAAAATATTTCCAAAATAAACAGTACCGACCTCGAATTTCGGCAGCTTAAAATCTCCAAAACAAACACATCCAAACAAAAATATAGTCGACATCAAAAGTTAGCAGCCGGGACCACAATTCCTTCCGGGATATCATTAATTGTCATTTTGGATATTGTTTGGTGGCTGGTGGCTTGTATTAAAGCTTAAGATCAATTTAAAATTATTTTATTTACAAATTGTAACATTTATTTTAACTAAAATTTAAATCCAAAATCCTTATTGTACTTCTGGCCGAAATTTTTATTTTTACCATTAAAAAAAATCATAAAATTTGAGAAATTTCATTTTTAACACGGCCGCAACGTGAAACTATGGATAGAAATTGAGTGTCCGCAACTGCGGCCAACTACTTTGTTTTTTTCTACCAACTTTGACCATTAAAATATTCTGATTGGTTCTGATTGGCCAAAAAAATATGGGGCCCACAATTTCATGTTACTTTCGGTGAGTAGGAGAAAAAAAATGGTGGCCGCAACTTGAAGTTGCGGATACATTTTATGTCTGCAATTTCATGTTGCGATCATGTCAAAAATAAAATTCTGATTAAATTGTGGTTTTTGAGTTTATATTTTTTAATGGTAAAATTAAAAATATTCGATACTTCTGGACTATGTTCTAACCTCTATTATTTTGATTTAATGAATTCTAATTAGGCCATTTGCCTACTCAAAACAATAATTCAAAATCTAATATTTAAATATGATAGATCTTTTATGATGAAATTTGACCCATACTTTATTTTTTATTGAATAATTTGAGCTTATTTGTTGTTCGAATCTTACAAACTTTGATGTATTATCTAAAGTGGATAAAATAAATTTGATAAATAGACAATATACATGTTCAACAAAATAATACAGCGACAAACTTAATTATGATATTAAGATATTTTAAATTGATTTGAGAAATATTATTTTAAAAGTACTCCACACATAATCTGTCAAATAAAAGGTAACAAAAAAAATGTGATGGGTAAGAGGTGATTTAATTTGAAATAAGTTATTTGATTTCTTCAAATAGATTAACTTACTTCACATGTGAAGTCCATTGTCATAATAAAAATTCAATTACTAGTAACTTATTTCTCTAAGGGTCTGTTCGACAAATCATTGGAATAGAGGAAAAGTGGAATTTGAAATATGTTTCAATTTCTCACTATTCCGATCATGTTCAGTTGATGGTGGAATAGTGAACGAGTATTGGTAAATGAGTCAAATTCATATCTTGAGAAATGTCAATTTCTCTATTGCAATTTCCTATGGAATAGAAAATTGACTCACATACAGAGAAACAAAGGAGGGACCAAAATGTTAAATACAGGAGGAGTTTGACTGCAAAAGTTTTAATTCAATTTCACTTTTCTCAATTGTACTCAATTCTTCTTTTGTTCGACGAGAATAGAACTTCTTTTCCACTCTATTCCTCTATTCAGCTCTTGTCAAACGAGCCTGGATAAATAAATTTAAGTCATGACTTCAACTACCAAATGAAATGTAAAATAACCAAACATAACACAAGAGATGAGGAAGAACTAGTCTTTGGTCTAGTGGCAAAGGTACATGGCCTCTATGTGAGAGGTCATGAGTTCAAAATTCAGATAGGAAAAATCCTTTGTTGTAATAACAAGAAAATTAAATAGTTAGGTGGCTTGACTTCCGATCTTTACTCAAAAAACACAAGAGATGAAGAGTCTGTGTAATTGAAACAAAGATAATTAGTTACACAATTTAAGTCCACAGGAGATCCATTCGGAGTCGGAGTCAGTCAACTATACAAGTCAACTACGACAATCAAGTTTTGTTTCAACTGTCCCCATCACATTTCTTTTGTTATCAATTGCTTTTCAGTCAAATTTGGGGTACAGATTTTACCAGAGCAGTTTTGGCTACATTCAGCACACGAATCATATGTAGGGCTATTAGTCCGTGTGCTGTATAAAGTCAAAACTGCTTTGTTAAAAATGTTTATCCAAAATATATGGGACAGCAATTGTTTTTTTCCTTTATGTGAGTAAAATTTGTTACTTGGTTTTCCCTTAAAACAATTGCTGGACAATGTCTGGACAGCACATATACATTGCACTAAATATTTATTATTAAAGATATATATATATACACACACACACACACACACACACACACACACACACACTGGCATATCAACACATTCTATATTTTCCCATCCAACAATTCAATGTTTTATTAACACAGGAAGGAGATCTTGTCAAACACTTAGATTCAAAATAGCAAATATTCAACCAAATTCACATTCACCTTTGTCAAAGATAGAAAAAGATACTTCAACAATTCTAATTTACTTGCCAGTTGAACAAATGAAAACAAAATTCTTAAGACAGACTCATTGGCTACCTCTTTATCCCGACTTCTAATTTAGAAACCACATATACATAATTAAAACATGGAAAAATATAAACTAAACTGACATCTGAGCATTAAACTGTTCAAAGTAGACGGTACTAACTAGGTCTCTCCGGCATTACTCATACTGGTACGGTTCGGATGTGACCGGAACCAGTTTCTATATTTTCCTCCTCGTTCTCACCCGAACACTCCTCTAGCGACTTCCCCTTCGATTCAGGCACCAAGTAAGTAAACAGTAGACCAAGGAAGTTGCATGCGGCAAGCACAAAAAGCGAATTTCTCACCCCGATACCGGGCGGGTACCCGTGATCGGTTTTCGTCTTATCCTTATTCTGTGCCGCGTACAGGAAACCAAATGAACCGATAATGGCACCGGCCTTGCCAGCTGCAGCAGAGATACCGTGACATGTCGATCTCAGCCGTGCCGGGAATATCTCAGCTGGTACTATAAAAGTCGTGCTGTTCGGCCCGAAATTAGCAAAGAAGAAAGTAAAAGCATACATGACCACAAAACCGATATGGTTCCCTGGAGTCGTCCAGTGGTGGTACGGCAATGCAAGACCAAGCATGAAAACCGTCATCATGAGAAACCCAAGAGATTGGATCTTACGACGGCCAACAATATCAATGAATGCAACAGTGAACCAGTAGCCCGGTACAGTGCCGCACAGAGCGATTAGGGTTTGTGCACGTGAGATCCGAAAGAGTTCTTCGAGAGCACTCATGGTACGTGCTTTTGGAATCCAGTTGATGGCGGTGAAGATGTCTTTCTGGAAAAGGTTTTGACTGTAAAAAGCGATATCAAGAAGGAACCAACACGTAGCGGAGCCCAGCAGGTGCATCCCGTGGCGGTGCAAAAACTCGCGTGAGAAGAGCCCGAAATCCTTGTCACGTGTTAACTCCTCAACCTTCATTAATTACCAATTGAAATTACCATTAGTTTTCATTCAGCAGGCTCTTTTCTTATTTAATTTTATGAGAATAATAGAAAAGTTTCTTCCCGCTTGTCTTTCTTGGCAGTAGACAATTTTCCAGTGATTTCAAGGTCCAAACAGTCGATCCAAACCGTTTAACATGATCTCCATATGATAATGTACCGACATACCCAATTTTACATTTTAGTTATAATTTTTTTACTATTTTTTTAAACAGGTAGAAAATCACTACTTTCGGATGGTTCAAAATCTTTAGATCAGGAGATTTCCTATCATTCTAAAATAATAGTAATTCTTTTTTACAAATAATTGAAAAGTTGGTTATAAGGAGATCAAGTTGAACGGTTCGGATCGATTGTTTGAACTTTGTAATCGGAAATATTGATCCATAGCACGGACCGTTCCGTGCTTTGCAAAGTACACATATAGTCTCACTCTTTATTCTCCACTATAAATATAATATATCAGTAGCAGAGTAATGTCTCGCATGTATAGTTACGCAAAATCAGTTCAATTACTGGTTCGCAAAACTATTAAGCAATAATTAACAAAAGAACTAAAGGAGTACCTTTTCAGGTTCTTCAACGATTTCGACTTGGAGGACCTTTGACATGTCAGAGGCAGCCTGTTTTGCATTTTTTGCAACAAGAGCAGTGTAGCGGGCCGTCTCGGGCATTTTCATGCGCCAGTAATAGATCATCAGTGCAGGAATGGCACCGAACATTAAAATAATGCGCCAGACATAGTCGGCATGCTCTGGGGTCGATGCCATCGGGTTGTCCTGATACCACAAACAAAATAGAGTAAATGTAATAAATAAAGAAATTATACAAATATAAAAATACCAAACATAAATCTGACAGTAAACTGTTGTTATTCATACCTGGTAGGTGGGAGTGTCAAAGCGGGCCCGGAAGGCTGCGGAGATTATGAGGGTAACAATACCACCAGTGAGAATGCCGAAACCCTGCATGGCGAAAACTGCAGCAATGAATGCTCCTCTCGTCCTCTTGTTTGCATATTCTGACATGATTGTCGCTGACAAAGGGTAGTCTCCACCTATGCCGAATCCGAGCCAGAATCTAAAGAAACACAGCGTCGTCATAACTCCAGTTGGTGAGTGGCCGAATGACAACCCAGACGCCACCGAGCATAACACCTTTAATAAAATAAGATTTGTTACGGTATCATGAGTAAATATATCAGATATTTTCATGTCATTATGTCATATATAGCATGATTCTTCCTTTTTTTTTTTTCTTCCAAACTGCAAATATTCTACAATCTACATTATGACAAAAGATATAATAGAATCATATGTCAGGTTCTACGTCTTTCAAGTAATTGGGGCTGTGAATTGCTTTTCATTATTTCAAATGTGTATCAGTACTACAAGGAAAAAATTTCAGTAAAATTTAATCACCCTTAAGTTATCAAATTACGCCTATTATCAACCTAATTTGACTCTTCATAATTTTTCCTTCTTTTGAGAAAGAGCTAAAAACTTCAATCTATTTTAATAGTAACTTTAATTAAAACAAATAAAAGATATCTTGGGTCATGAATTTACTTACCATCATCATAAGAGTCATGCCGTAAACGCGCTTCCTCCCCATTTTGTCTCCTAACCAGCCAAAGAAAAGCTGGCCAGAGAGCGTCCCGCAGAAGGCCACACCGTTCACTGCCGCAGCAATATTGGGAGGTAATGAACCCGGGTCTAAAGACCCGGGTCGGTAGTAGTAAATCCGACCCAACAGTTTGGTTACCAGAGATATGCAAAACAGGTCATATGCATCAGTGAAAAATCCCATACCAGCAATCAAAATTGCTGTGAAGTGGTACAACTGGGTTTTTGCAACATCCAGTGCATTCAAAACCTGAAGCTGCTCCTTCCCCATTGCTGGTACAAATTAAGGTACCTGTTGGTACAAACAAGATAAATAGTTAGTGTACCAGTGTAGAAGCTTCTCTCTGTTTTTTTTTTTATTAAGACCAAGTGTAGGAGCTTCTCTAGTGTTCTGTACTGGTACAAGGGATGTGACAGTGTGAGAAATGGGGACAAAAAGAAAATTGGAAGCAAGTGGAGCAGTTTGAAAAGAACTTTGTTGTTTGGATCTTCTGTGGTACAAAATAGTATAGTACTTCCAAAAATCATTGGTGTAGAAGCCTGTTTCCCGTTTCTTTCTAAAATTTTAATGTCTGTTTCTAGGGAATTTACTAGGATTTTGTAGTACTACTGAAATCTACATTTTTTGGTCCCAACTCCCAACCATATTGCACAAATATATAACTTGTCAAGGACTACACCATTGCATGCCACAGAAAATCCGAATGCATGAGAAATAGAATTGAAGTCAACAATGAATTCCTAGTTTAATACTTCCACGCTCTGTTGAATCCCAAAAATATTTTTTAATAAAAAAATGGAACCAAAAATCTCTCTATTTTTAATGCATTAGTACCACCAATTTAGCTGAGAAAAACACAAACTTTAGAAGCATGAATGAATGAATGTAAAAGAAAAGGGTACTTTTGGCGTTTTGCTTTTTATCGGAGGCAAAATTGTTAGAAATTACAAAAATAGCAAAAGAAAAAGGTACGAAATTGTTTGAAACATGAGACAAAAAGAAAAAGGAAAAAAGGAAAAAGCAAAAGAAAAAATATTATTTTATAATGTGCACGAGCAAAAAATGATTCTCATAAAGTATAGATATCGACCTATCAGAAAATCTCAGATAAAAAGAAACAAAAAAAGGTTAGCTAGGTCAATATTTTAATGGAAATTTACACATGAATACGAAAGAATCATGAAATATTTTTCTCATAAACCTTCGAAAAAAACGAAAAAGATTTGAGCTTTTTTGTTACCCATCAAATCTCATTACCCTTTCTTCTCCGAAAAATGCGACTCTAAATTCAATTCAATTACCTGCTTAGATCTTGCAAGAACTTGAATTCTTCTTCCTTGTTAAGAATTAAGGCGATTTGAGAAAGAGAGAGAGAGAGAGAGAGAGAGAGATAGGAGGAGAAGAAGATTGGGATGAGGAGCGTTGGAGCGTAGATTGGTTGATATTTATTTAGGAGGAATTTTAACCAAGACCCTATATTTATAGAATATTCCATTTTTACTGGAGTCTAAAAATTTTGAAAAGTTTTGGACCGACTTTTACGGTTCCTGATTAATAGGTTATAATAATAATAATAATAGTAAATAGTAAATAAAACCCGTTACGTGTAAAAGCAGCTGAAAGGATAAAATAGAGATTCTAAGAAATATTCTCCTTAGAATTTAGTCAAAGAGACACGCGTTGGGCCCCTGTTGTTGGGCCCCACCAGCCGTAACTTTTTAGCCGTTTTCATGCGAAACTTCTTATGGGGTCTCAGTACCACCAGTTACCAAATACAGTTAAATGGGCCCAAATAAAGCACCTAACTTGGTGCTTCTATAATTTATTGGAATTGGTACACTAGCAATTAATTAATAAATAATCCCCATGAGGAGGGGACATGTATCTCTCCATTACTGTAAAAGATTCTCTTCACTTTGCGGTTTGAGATTAACTCTCAGCCGCTTTGAGATTCGGACTGACGGAGGGGCAGTATTATTGGGCTTTGAGATTCGTGCCAAGTTAAAAAGAACGGTCCAGATCAAGTAAATGTAAAAGATTATCTATTGCGGTACCGGGGAAGATCTGAATTCATGAGGAGGCGTTGATTCCTCTTACCTGCTACCTAAGAGCATCTGCATTCCAACAACTCAAATGAGTTTCTAAATAACTGTTAATCTCTTTTTAGAAATTAAGATCTCTAAAATTTTTAACTCTCACATTTCTAAAATTAATTTTAGACTTTCTATTAATCCACGTCAGCAACAAATTAAAAAGTAAAAATAATTTGAGCTGTTTTCATGTGAAACTTCTTAGCCGTAACTTTTTAGTTGTTTTCATGCGAAACTTCTTATGGGTACCACCGTACCAGCACCACCAGTTGAATTTAAATCTGCTGAAATTCAAGATCCATGAACAGTACTCCTGAAATTTCTGAAATCTCGAATTCAGCCGTTCAATTTTTTCTGTGCATGCATTTCGAAATAGCTGATTTTTCTGTACACACATCTCAAAACAGTTTGACAGCTGGATTCCAAACTTTAAGAATTTCAAAGTTACTGTTCACAATCTCGAATTTCAGTAGATTTGGATCCCACCAGTTACCAAATACAGTTAAATAGGCCCAAATAAAGTACTTAAATTGGTGCTTCTATAATTTATTGGAATTGGTACCACCAGTTACCAAATACAGTTAAATAGGCCCAAATAAAGTACTAAATTGGTGCTTCTATCTCTTATTGGAATTGGTACACTAGTAATTAATTAATAAATAATCCCCATGAGGAGGCGTTGATTCCTCTTACCTGCTACCTAATATAACTTTGTAAGCACTGAACTCGAAAAAGAGAACAATAAAAGAGAGAAGCATTGTAATCCGATTTAATTGAAGAGATAAAAGAAAATATTTATTTAAAATTTATCATGGTGTTACCTTTCTTTGTTGTTGAACACGCAAACAAGAGATGTCCAATTATACTTGACGAGTTTACATCTACAGTAAAGATAGTACCTTTGCAATGATACTTCTCATTATATCAGCGTTCTAAATAACACATTATAGCGGTGTAATAGTAGCGCTAAGTATTTTCGGATCTTAAAAGCTAAGCTATATGATAAAAGTGAGCTAATTCAGCTACGACTGCTATAACAATAATGCGGTCCGCAATAGCGTATAACATGTAGCGTATATAGCGCACGCTATGCTACATAGGTTTTTATTTAAAGGTTCAAACTGAAAATTTCTTCTAAGGACCAAATTATTTTTCAAGGCTCATATTGTTTTGTTTTTAAATAGAAAAATATAAATAATTTATGTCATGATACTTAGGTTATTTTGAATAGAAAAAGAGAGATATTTTATATCATGATGCTTAGGTTATTTGAATAGAAAAAAAATAGTTTATGATATTTCTATGGATATTTAGAATAGTAATTTGAACTTTGTACTAGTTCAATATGAATATTGTAGTTCCTTAATCAATTTGGTGTTACTTATTGGTAAATGAGACTTCTGATAATGTTGATAATTAGTATAAATATAGAATATATATATTTTTAAAACTATGTACAATAATTTCCGTTATAACTATATTATTCACGGTAACATTTATAGTCTTTTTTGTGATAATGCGATAATCGCTAAGTCTTTTTCTTTTAGCTTTTTTTTTACGTTAATCACTATTTAGAACTTTGCATTATACAAAAGAGGGCTTTCTCTTATAAAGGAAATAGCTAATTTTATCCTATTAAAGTGATATTATAAGAATCATAATTTAATTAGAGAAACTTGAATATATACCAATCGTTTAAAAGTACGAACATGACACTACAAAATTATGATATAACTAAATTACTATAATTTAATATCTCACTTTCTAAATTCATATGTCATCTAAATTAGCATTTATGATTTCAAATAATAACAAGCTTCACATTTTCGAATATTAATTAATATATGCTATTTAGGTAATGCTACTAAAAACTAGTAATATAATATTATTTTAGTTAGTTTTATTATTTTTTACAAATAGGATATCAAAACTTTTTTATTTAACACATATACAATCACATTACTAATTTATAAATCACAATACAAATATAAGATTAATTCTAATTAAATTTTTTTTAATCAAAACAAACGAATTCAAAACATGAATATTTTTTTCATATCTTTAACTGAAAAACAAGACATGCAGATAAAAATAATTAAATAAAAATAGACACGCAATTAAATAGAAGTAAAGTCATGATTGGGCCAATCAAACATTTATTATTCTTTGTTTATTGCACGTTCGATGTTGTATATGATCAAGGCGGAACTAGAAAATTTGAATAGGGGGGATAATCTATATAATCCATAATACGTGAAAAAGGTAACAAAATTGTGGTTAGTGGGAATTGAACTCATGACCTTACAAAGACCAAACATAACTCTTACCACTAGACTACAAGCACACATTTGTCATTTTATGAGAAAGGTTAGACTCTATAAAAGCTTAAAAAAATAAAAATTAAATTAAATTTTAATGTACATAATAAAAAAAAATTATTGGGTGGCTTAGCACCCCTGACATACATGTAGATCCGCCCCGGTATGTGATCCATAAATAAATATACATCTATACATAATTTTAGTTTTTAATAATTATCATATATGGTAATGGGTACAAAATAGCATTCACCCATACTCTTACTCGTTTAGCTAACGAAAAAATTCTTATCTATGCTAATATCTAATAAATTAATGTAAAAAAACCCTTACGTAAACCCACCTACAGTTTGCACACAATTAGAGCCTGTTCGGCCGTCTAAAGAGAACGGAAATGAAAATTTTTGAATGGCCGAAACACTGTGCGTGTGGACTGAAATTCGTAAAATCTGAGTTAAATTTTTTTTCCCACGCGCACAGTTTTTGGCCGAAAAGGCCCTTAGGGGATCTAGTCAACTCCGAGTCAACCTAATAGAATAGTTTATCTTTAATTTATGCAGTTAGATCCCTATAAATTGACTATGCCTAACGCTTCCAAACAGAGTAGTTGACAATTTTGTCCTGCCACCCTGTCTATACTTAGATTCCAGTTCCGAGTCACTTCGAGAGACATTATTGAAAATTTGAAATATGCAAAATCACCCTATAATTATGAAAATTTAGTTGACCACCTTACTATCATTTTTACAATATCACCCTTAGAAAATTATATTCCCCTTAGAGATAGGCGAGCCTTTGCCATACATTTGTCTCCTTTTTTATTCCGTTGAATGAATGGTTAGAAAGATTGTGTTTTAGTGGTGCTTGGCGCATGGGGGTGAATGGTTAGAAAAGTGTAAAAAAAAAATTAAAGTTGTTGGCAATATTAAGTTTGAAACCTAAAATTTTATTAAGAAAAATAAACGAATCATATACAAATTATAAATTATAGTACCGCGATTTTAGCATAGTGAACGAGATTCATTACTCTACGGAAAGATACAGGTTCAATTCTCATAAAAAAAATACAGAAAAATACATCTCTAATTAAAAAAGGGAGGTTCGAATGTTTCATTGTGCCTCACATTTTATATATCCGTTTTTGAAGTCCAAACTGTTAATCTGAACCGCTCAACATAATAAGTATATTAAAAGTACTACTTTACATGATATTATTTGACTATTTGTCAAAGTATCGTTCAAATTGCGTTAGTGTGGGTACGTCATAGCAAAATCTACCAATGCGCTAGAGATTTTACGATATTTGCACGGATTAAAAGGAGTTGATTAAACAAAGTGCGAATCTCAAAGCAAATGAACATAGTAGATCAAAGAACTGTTCTAATTTTTTTTTTTTTAAATGTCAATATTCAATTGCATGTCCTTCCAGATGAAATATTGTCAAGATTTTGCATATTGCATAGTAACAAGGATGCATGGATCCATTCCCAACTTCTTTGATGTCAAATAATGATAAAATTTATTGTTGTATCAATAATTTAATTTTACAATTAAAAATGACAAAACCAATCATTGTCTCTGTTCAATGTCACAACCAACTTAAAGTTTGTGTGGTCCATTTATCAACTCATGTTTTTATTCAAAATTAAGTTGTTAATTTTGTGATGAATAGCTAGTGTTTTTGTAAATAAAAAAATGAAGTCCAGACAATGAATTTTTTTTTTTTAGAGTTGGCATTGAAATACCGCCAACAATTGAATTGAATTGATATATATATATAGGAAATTGCTAATATGCTATGCATAGCATAGAGGGCCTCTATGCTACGGCTCAATATTTGAGTTTTCAAAATCCTAACGGTCGATCCAAACCGTTCAACATGATCTCCATATGAATATGTACTTGCAAACCAAATTTTATATTTTTTAGAATTTTTTACTATTTTGTTAGATAGGTAGAAAATCACTTGATCTACTCAAATATTGAGCCGTAGCACGGAGACCATCTATACTATACATAGCACCGTAGCCAACTCCTATATATATATATATATATATAAAGTTATTTACAAAATTTTGTAGCCAAAATGGCCATATAAAAAAAATCTAGCTAGTTCAAATTGGCCTATGATGCCCCTTTTTTATATCTATCATCTCTAGAACTAATATATAATATCGAGTATTGTATCATTAATTAATAAAACCACTGATTGCGCTTATTGGAGAAGAACCTATTGCGCTCAATTTCCAGAAGCAACCTCAAAATTCCAGACAGTGAATCTTGACAACCAACTGAAGCCGGGTCCATATCCTCGACGGTACCGTAAAAGATTCCCTATTACAATTAGCTATTTACGGTTTGAGATTAACTCTCTGGGATTCGAGCTGACTGAGGGGGCAGTATTATTGGGCTTTGAGATTCGTGCCAAGTTAAAAGAACGGTCCAGATCAAGTAATTGTAAAAGATTCCCTATTACGGTACTGCACTGGATGTGAATTCACTGAAGCCATATATATTGGATTAGGTCATTTCGCAATACACACCTTAATGGCTTGCTACAACTCTTCAGAACTAACGATCGAGACATGCATGATATTAGACAACACATGCATGAATGCATGATGAATGGTGATGACAAATTACATAGTCAACTTCTATTGAAAACAAGTTCATATATAATATAGAGTAGAACTAGGGTGCTCCTAAGCTCACCAAGCCCTTTGTGAGCGCGACTCTAAAACCTATCGAATTGACTTCAAACGACATTTCCAAACCGTTAGATGTTCAATCTATATTAAATGTGCTTGGAGACCAAATTTTACATTTTTTGGAATTTTTTTACTATTTATTAAGATGGTTTGAAAATCGCTGTTTTTATTAAAATTCTGCACCATTGGAAAACAACGATTTTCAAACCATCTTAATAAATAGTAAAAAAATTCCAAAAAATGTAAAATTTGGTCTCCAAGCACATTTTAATATAGATTGAACATCTAACGGTTTGAAAATGTCGTTTGAAGTCAATTTGATAGGTTTTAGAGTCGCGCTCACGGAAGGGCTTGGTGAGCTTAGGAGCACCCTAGTTCTACTCTATAATATATATATATATATATATATATATATATATATATATATATATATATAGCACATCCATATCCATACATATAAAATCTTGATTCACATGGCGTTACTTGACCCGAAATTTTTATTTTACCATTTAAAGAAAATGAAAAACTACAAAAACCACAAAATTAAAAAAAAATATATATTTTTGACACGGACGCAGCGTGAAATTGTAACCAGAAGTTGAATGGCCGCAACTTCACGTTGCGTCCACAACCTTCATTTTTTTTAAATTTTTTGACCAAAATCACTACTTATTAAGTGTTTTTAATTATTGGTTTGGTGAGATTGCAACGTGAAGTTGCAGCCACTCAATTTCTTTCTGCAAATTTCACATTGCGTCTGTGTTAAAAATAGAATTCTACCTAAATCGTGGTTTATTGGTTTATCTTTTTTTAATGAATGGTAAATTTAAAAGTGTTGGTTACTTGACATATGGATGCCAATTTGCACAAAAGTAAGGGATCCCACAGCCACGCGATTTTTCCTCCAAAATCTGTGAAATTACGTCAGGCCGAAATGACAATTCAGTACGTAAAAAAAAAAAACCTTCGAATCGAAATGCCATTTCGGTTCTTATAATTTTTGTAAAAACGAAACCAATCAAATTGGCTTGGTAAATTCTTTTTTTTTTATTTATGGTTCCTTAAAAAAATTCAGCATAGACGTTTATCTTTAATTTACGCAGTTAGATCCCTACAAATTCATTATTATGGCTATGGTAAGTGGTAACGCTTCCAAAAGTGACTAGTTGACTAGTGAGGAGACTTCCAGAGTTGTGAGTCAATTTATTAATTATTGAAATGTACAAAATCACCCTATAATTAGGAAAATTTAGTTTACCTCCTTACTATCATTTTTACAAAATAGCACAATTGAGAATGTTTTTTTTTTTATTTACTAAAAGACAGGCGAACCTTGGCCATACATTTGTTTCCTTTTTTATTCAGTTGATGTAATATGTGGCCATCAATTGGATCATGCTTCTAAATAGCGCTATAGCTACGCTATAGCTGTTTTGGACCCTAAAAGCTATGGCGCTATGGGCGATATATAGCTAGCTATCGGCGCTATAGCTAGCTTTAGCTAGCTACTTAGTGCAATGGCTTATTTTTTTTAACCGTCCCGCTATACCGCTATAATCGCTATTTAAACCATTGATTGGAATAGAAAGATTGCATTTTAGTGGTGCTTGGCGCATGGGGGTGAATGGTTAGAAAAATGTAAAAAGGGGCGGTAAAATGGAATAAATTTGTTGGAAATATTAATCTTGAAACCTAAAATTTAATAAAGAAAATAAACGAGTAATATACAAATTATAGAACTGTGAGTTTAGTGCAATGGAGCGAGCTTCGTCTCTTTACTGAAAGACGCAAGTAGGGGTGTTCAAACGGTTCGGTTTGTTCGGTTTTTAACCGAGCCGGATAATTTCGGTTTAAATTAATGGATTGGTTTTCGGTTGAAATTTTGAATTATTTTGGTTTAAATGGATTGGTTCGGTTTAGACTTTTCAAAACCGACTAAACCGAACCGACCGGTTTATATTGGTTTGACTCTAATTTTATTAGTATTATAATGATTTCATTAAACTAAACCGAACCCAACCCAACCGAATTTCAATTATTGTGTATGACAATGTGCTCTTTTCAATGGTAACAATATATTTACTTCGGTTTGACCCGAACAAACTGAAATTTACTTCGGTTTGTTCGGTTCGGTTCTTAATCGGTTGATAGGTTTAATCGGTTCGGTTCGGTTCTATATTTGAAAACAAAAAAAAAAGTTTGGTTTAATCATTTTACTTCAGTTTCAACCGAACCAACCGTTTGAACACCTCTAGACGCAGGTCCAATTCTCACAAAAAAAAAAATCTAAGAGATATGAGGGGTGTATCAAGGACCCAAGACCCTCTAACTAAAAAAAATATACAACAAATTTATTTAAAGTGCGTGAGCGAATTTTAAAATTATTTTCCGTCCTTACGCACATAAATTGTAAGATGAAACATGCAAGCTAATATATTTGATAAGAGGAGGGTTCACATGCATTATAGTTTTGTGCTCCAATTATGTTCCACATTCTTATCTTCGTTTTTTAATGTCCAAACAGTTAATTCGAACCGCTCAACATGATCTTCATAATAAAATATACTTGGAGACCAAATTTTATATTTTTTTTGAATAGATACAATATCATTTTAAAAATCACTATATTTTACTATCTTCATAATAAAAAACACTTTTTGAAATTTTTTTACTATAATTTTCAAAACTTTTTTGCTATTTTTCGGTGTATACTTTTCTTATATCCGTAATATAACGAAAATGAACAATATATTATAAGCTCTATACACGTCTTCATTAATTGAACCCAATTTCCCACTTTAAAAGTGATTTTTACCGCTCTGACTTTCGCGTGAAAGAAAGAAAAAAGCCCAGCCCAGCCCAGCCCATCCCCCAACCCCGATTCTCCTCTCTCTTAGAAACAAAAAGGCCCACCGCCACCGCCCGGCCCACCCCCAGCCCTCCTCTTTTGCTCCTCCTGAGCTCCTCTACGAACCACGGCTCTCTTCCTCCGCGGCTGCTTGTAGAGCAGTTTGGGTCTGATGAGTTTCGGGACCGTCCGGTCTGCTTTAAGATTCATGTGCACAAATTTTAAAGCATGCGTGAAAGTTGCGAGCGAATCTTACAGCATATCGACGGTCATCGAACCCATCGAATTGATTTTGAGTCCGACGGGCATCAGACCCAAATTGACCTCGGCTGCTTGACGCTTCCCCGCTGGCTGTCTTTTAAAATTTGGCTTTGGATGGAAGGGAAATGAGCAAAGAGATGTATCTCTCGTCTTTGGGAAAAATTATGTGAACTGAGCGAATGAGCTACAGTAATTGGGTATTATGCGGAAATAATTATAGTTCATTTTCACATTTTATTTTCAAGATATATCAAATTGCCAAGGGAATCAAAACTAAAGAGAGGGATATTGTTGTGCTTTAGTTTAATTGATTTCATTGATTGATGCAAAATTATTAGTTTTTTTTCTTTCTGTATAATCTCACATCTTGTTTATTTCTTAATAAATATGCAGATGATTTGACAAGGGATAGCAGAATGACAGAACTCAACCAACTTACAAGTTCAAATTCTCCAAGGTAAACTCAAAATTTAATCATAGACATGAATTGTTCATTATTTTAGTCTCAATCAACCCTTCTTCACTCAACTTAGATCCATGTTTCTTACTAACAATCTGATTTATTTTGTTGTTTTTTTTTATATGTAAAAGAATACTATTTATAAGAACATTTAATATTTTGAATGAAATTTGTACTCTTTGTCATTATTTTGTGCTTATCATAAATGCTGATATGAGGTTATCTATTCGTATCAACAGATCAGAAATTCAGAATCCAAAGACCTTGCTAAGATTAAGAATTTCTTAATTAATGGCTTGCAATCCGCCATCACCTCCAAGCGGTGATGGCGGTCCCGAGCATTCAGATCTGGCTTGCAATCCGCCATCACCTCCAAGCGGTGATGGCTTGCAATCCGCCATCACCTCCAAGCGGTGATGGCATGCAATCCGCCATCACCTCCAAGCGGTAATGGCTTGCAATCCGCCATCACCTCCAAGCGGTGATGGCATGCAATCCGCCATCACCTCCAAGCGGTGATGGCTTGCAATCCGCCATCACCGCCATTCAGATATGGATTCTCTGTTTTTCGAGATCGGTCGTGCCACCGCCTTCCCGAGCAAGCGGTGCCTAATTCTAGCGGTATGCCTTCCACTCGTGCTCATTCTTCTCTTCTTCTCGCTAGAATTCAGGCACGCCTTCTCCTCTGTTGTCCCTCCTGGTCCTGTTGCTTCTCCACCATGCTTCCTAGATGAGGAGCATGTGAAGAGGATGAAGAATGCTGGGGTTTCAATAGGGAGTAAAATAGAGGCAGTGTGGCCAGAAGATGCAAAATTGAAGGAACCAAAGAAGAGATTTGTTGGTGACATAATGCCGAAATTCTCGAACAATGAAGAGGTAATTGCAGTTGGGGACCTGTTTTATGCTGACGTGGAAGAGGAGTGGGTCATGCAGCCGGGGGGCCCACTCAAGCTTCAGACCTTCTTGGGGGGTAATTTTGTCGCTCTGCATTTTAGGCGCCACGGTTTTCTCAAATTCTGTAATGTGAAGAAAGAAAGTTGCTTCTTCGCAATTCCTCAAGTTGCTGAGTGTGTGAAAAGAGTGGTGGAGGAAGCCGGTTCTCCTGTCATATACCTCTCTACAGATGCTGCTGACAGCGAGACCACACTTCTTCGAAAGTTAGTGAAGTTGAATGGTGAGGAGGTCCCACTGATCAGATGGCCAGAGCATAACAGTGCGGAGAAATGGGATGCGATGGTGTACAGGAATCACATGGGCAGTGATGCTCAGGCGGAGGCGATGCTGGACAAGACAATATGTGCATTGGCTAAGGTGTTTGTGGGGTCGGTGGGGTCCACATTTACTGACGATATCTTGCGGCTGCGCAAAGGGTGGGGCTCTGCTTCCACCTGCGATCAATACATCTGCCAAGGTCATCTCCCTGATTTTATTGCTGAAAACTGATTAATTGGTCGTGTATTTGTTATCTTTTAGGTTTAAAACAGAAATCTCAGTTTTGATTAGTATATTGTTAAGAGAATTTTACAGTAACGGAACATAAGTCCTAACTTTTTTGAAGTTTTTCTGGCAATAATATGACTAACTGTTGCTGATGCAAATCTAATTAACAGTGATGATGCTCCAAAGCTCACACTGACACAGAGTAATGGTACATACTACAGAAACAAGAGGATTCTAAACATTAGTGAACTGCCAATGTTGCTATTATTGTTATGGTTGGCTAATTTAAACTTAGCCCAGTTCTTAGTTTCTTACATTCTTTTCTTTATTTTATTTTATTTTATTTTCCATTTTTGTATTCTTAAAGCTTGTTTAGTGGAATTCTGTCTTAAATAATGGCCAATTCAGGCACCAAATGCCAGTGCTTCACTGGTAGCTTATATTCTGGTACAGTATTAAAGTGACTTGTTCTGGAGTAATTTTTTTTTTTATAGAATAAGTGCTTCAACATGATGTCAACAGAGAAACAACCATTCCTCAATGGAAGATATATATTGACAAATGATTGATCTATGCATTATTCTATAAACTATTTAAAAGCTGTGCTAATACTCAGTGGTATATAGAATGTACTTCTTCTAAAAATTATAGAAAAAAAAATATTACTCATTTTAAAAATTATTGACAAAATGTTTTTGTGGGACTTAATTTTGTTACTGTTGTGATCTAGAAGCCAACTAATTAATGATAAAGTCATGGTAACTGTTAAAAACTTTTTCAATTCTTCAGCACCAAAAACAGTCCCTTTCTTTTTTCCACTAAATTTATCATGTGTTGAGAGCAAAATTCCACAGAAATTAAAGTGATTAAGGAGTAAATTGATGAAGTATTTGTAGCAAAAGAAACATCAATTCCCTAATTAATTTGATGGATGCTTGCAAAAGGTCAAGCACTGGGGCGTTGATTTTTGATAGGGGCATGCATGATATTTTGAGGTTTAGAGGGGCATGCATGAAATTTTTCACTACAAGGTAGCTTCTCTGGCTACCTTAATTACATGTTAAGATTGCCACGTCATATATAAATTAAGGTGCACCCTTCTTATTCAATTTATTTTAAAGTAATTTATATTAATTGGGCTTTGGTAGGCACAAGGTATAGAAAGGCCCAGGATTTGAAAGCCTGTTCTTGCAAATTTATCCAGTCCAGTCTTGGACTTTGGTGTCAAGCCCAAAATTTCCCATTCCCAGGCCCATTTGATATTCTTTCTATTTCTATCTAAATGCGACTGAAAACCCTTAATCTCAAACCGGTGCTCGCCTCTCTTCCTCGCTCTATCACCCTCAATCCCTCTCTCTCTCTCTCTCTCTCTCTACAAGGCAAGCCAGGCAGGTGACAGGTCTCTCTCTCTCGCTCTGTCTGGTTTCACACCCTATATTTTCAACTCAAATAACCTGTACTTTAATTTAATTGGGAATCTTGCAATTTCCAAGATTCTTTAACATTACAAATTAAGAGAAATCTGAGAAACTGATAGAATGAGACAGTAATGGCGAAATCCAAGGAGAATACTTAATTTGTTGGGTCTAAATCGCCAGTAATAATTGTCAAATTAGGTTGAGGTTGGGACATAACTGGTATAAAACTGTACCAGTCCGTAAATTTGACTTTTATTTGGTACAGTTTCTGTACCATTATGGTGATGGTTTAACTGTTATCTCATTGTTTAGCTTTAATTTCGACTTTATGGTAAAATATTCCTTTTAACTGTTCTTTTCCAGGGTAGCCAGAAGTGCAACAGTTTCCCTTAATTCAATTCCAACAAGTATTCACAAATTCACAAGCAAGTGACAGGTTTCTCTCTCTCTCTGCTAAAAAAAGATTATGTTAATCTAGATTATAAATCTAAAACTTTATAGTTGATGGTTAGGCACAATTCTTTAAACTTAAAAACTCCCTTCTTTTGTAATTTAAAATCTGAAATTTTTTATCTGAATCCTATTCGTCTATGCCTTAAATATGAAACTTTAATCCGAAACTCTTCTGTTCTTCCTTGCTGTAAAATCTGAAATTTTAATTCTAAACTCTAGTTGTTCTATGCTTTAAAACTTAAAAACTCTTAAATCTTTTCAGGGGGATAGATTTCGACCTGCTAACCAATAACCCTAG
Source organism: Carex parvula (assembly GCA_025461045.1). NCBI lineage: Eukaryota > Viridiplantae > Streptophyta > Magnoliopsida > Poales > Cyperaceae > Carex > Carex parvula. Next base: position 1,119,047 of record JAJGRW010000832.1, read on the forward strand.
TAGAGAAATCATCAAATAACATGGCGAAAATGGACATCCTTGAAGCATCTGACGACGGCTCAGGTTCCGGTTCTGACTCTGATTTGTGCAAAATTGAAATAAACAAGGAGTTTGCGCGCCGATTAGAGCACAACAAGAAACGTGAGGCATTGCAGCGTTACGAAGAGTACAAGAAACAAGGCCGGATAACCGATCCGGATTCCGGTTCGGATTCTGATTCAGATTCTAGCTCGGACTCTGCTGAGACCTATCTGACCCGTGACGACAGAAAGTTTTTTAACATATTGACCCGTTTGAAGAATAATGACCCAGAGGTTTTGAAAACCGATGTGAAGTTTTTTGAATCCGAAGAAGAAGGAGATGAAAAGGAAGGTGATGAGAAACAGAAAAAGGAGGAAAAAAAGGGCAAAAAGAAAAAGGAGAAGCCTATGTATTTGAAAGATGTAGTTGCAAGGGATTTGTTAGAAAATGGTCCAGAATTTGCTGGTGAAGAAGAAATTACTGAAAAGTACAGTAAAAAATTGTACAACAAAGAACAAAAGGCGGGTCTTGAAGCATTTCTAAGTGCAGAGAAAGAGGCATTTGGGTCTGACAATGAAGAGAGTGATGATCTTTTCAAAAAGAAGGAGAGAAAAGGGGAAGAAGTTGAAGATGACGAAAATGCCCTTGATGTGGAGAAGCATCTAGATGCCTATTTCGACAAAGATGAGAACTTGGATGCAAATGAGAGGTTTTTGAAGGAGTTCTTTAGAAAGAAGTCTTGGATTGACAAAGAAAAGGGTAAAAGTGGAAAACAGGATGAAATGTCTGATATTTCTGAAGATGAGGATGAGATAGAAAGACAAGAAAAATACGAAGCCGAGTATAATTACAGACACGAAGAACAAGGCATGGGGGATCGTGTTTTAGGTCACTCACGGGTTATAGAAGGATCCGTTAGAAAAAAGGACAGCAGCAGGAAGCAACAGAGAAAGAGTAAGAAGGAGAGAATGGAACAAGCCGAGAAAGAGAGAAGAGAGGAGTTGAAGCACTTGAAGAATTTAAAGAAGAAAGAGATACAAGAGAAGCTTGAGAGGATAAAAAAGGTTGCCGGTTTAGGAGATGCGGCTGGGTGCAACTTGGGTGCACTTGATTTGGAAGAGGAGTTTGACCCTGATGATTATGACAAGAAGATGCAAGAAGTCTTCGGGTCGAATTATTACGAGGCAACCGATGCAGATCCGGGTTTTGGATCCGATAAGGAGGATGAGTTGGAAAAACCTGATTTTAGCAAAGAAGATGAATTGCTCGGTCTTGAAGAAGGTTGGGATTCGGTTAACGGGTCTACCAAGTCAAACGATGATGGGTTTGAGAAGGCAAGAGAGAGATATTTTCAAAAGAAAGAGGGAGAGGGTATAACAAGTCAAGGAAAAATGTCTTACAAGGAGAAGGTGGATCTTGATAAGGAGCTTGAGGAGTATTACAAGTTGGATTACGAGGATACAATTGGGGATTTAAAAACCCGCTTCAAGTACCGGTCGGTACCAGCGAACCGGTACGGGCTGAAATCTTGGGAGATTTTAGATGCATCCGACAAGGATTTGAACCAGTATGTCTCTCTTAAGAAAATAGCGCCTTATCAAGAGAAGGAATGGAAGGTGACGTACCACCAAAAGTTAAAGAAAGATTTGATACTTGGTAAAGATGAAAAAACCGGTAAGAAACATAGCGATAAGAAAAATAGAGAGGAAACGAAGGAAGAAAAGAATATTGAGAAATTGGAGGGTGAGGATGAAAAAGGCGAAGAGCAGTCAAGGAAGAGTAGGAGAAGAAAGAGACAAGCCGAATTGAAGTTGCCTCAGTCAAGGCTTGAAGCTTATGGCAAGATCCCCCCCAAAAAACAAAAGAAAAATTAAGATGGTTTAATTTAAAATTAGATTGTTCGAAGAATTTTGTTGTGTTTGTTGTGTGTTTTGGATTCGATAAACTTTTCACCTTTGTTTTGTCTTCCTTATCATTTCAGTTTAGTAGTCAATTATTCTCTCTTTTCAGAGGCTTGTGCTGTCAAGTGAGATCATTAATTGTGTTGTGTGAAAATTTAGAAATAATTATTGAAGGTTAGTTGCCTAGATAACCAAGGTATAATAGCACCTGAGAGTATGGGTTGTGTTTTGATCCTTTTTTTTTTAAAATTAAGGGTGGCTTCTTTTTATAGTTGTTACAGACATTTAAAATGCAAAAGGAATCCTGAGGGTAGCCCCTTCTGATATAGTGATATTCTGTATTTTGATTTGCTATCCTTGAGCTGGAACTTCTTTATTGTTCTAGATTTCGTTTTCAAATAATACAGATTACACTTTTGGGCTTCATTTCATTTTGCAAATAAACAAAAACAAATCCGATCTTAAGGCTTAAATTTTAAACGGGAGTGAGGAGCACTTGTTTGTTTGGTAGAACCGGATTAAGAAAAAAGTAATAAGGAGGTAAGAAAAAGTGTCAAGGAGTTTAATCCAATATAATTAGTGTCTTAACAATCCAGACAAAAAGTCTAAAGGAGACTTAATCTGGATAAAAGAAATAAATCTTAATCCGGACTAAAAGAGATGTTGTTCAATAGGATTAAGACACTAAGGAATCCAAAAACACTGTCCTAAGAGTATCTACATTCTTGAAATTCTTAGAGTTTCTAAATAACTGTTAACTGCTTTTAAGAAATTACAGACTCTGGAGTTTCTAAATATTCACATCCCTGAAATTAATTTTAGAGTTTCTAATAAGTCACATCATCAGTAAATTAAAATTGATAAGCCACATCAACAGTAAATTAAACTAATTTTAGCGAATACAGGCTAATCGTTTTGTCACGTCAGAGTTTATAAATGATTTATTAATAAGAAATTATTAAGCAAGTTGCTAAATAATAAATCCATCTACATTTCAGATACTGGTTTAGCAACTGCCATGTTATATTAGAAACTCTGTAGTTTCAGGAATGCAGATAGGAGTTGCCAAACAAATTTGGTTTCGTTGTCTAAATCTAATTGAGTTTCCCGGGCAAGCAAGGCATCCAATATCGAAATGCAAAAGATACATCAGCTTAGTCGCATCCTCTCTCGTTCTCAGTTTCGTTTTCCCATCTCTCCCTTCTCTTCAGCGCCGATCGAACCACCGCCACCTCTTCTTTCAATCGGCCATGTGCTGCGTGCCTCGAGGATTTTTACGGGCCAGGATGTGGCCCACTATGCAGAGGTCACTGGTGACTACAACCCGGTCCATCTAGACTCGGAGTTTGCGACAAGTGTAGCTGGGTTTGATAGAGGGAGGGTTGTTCATGGGATGCTTGTTGCTTCCCTCTTTCCTTCTATCATCGCTTCTAACTTTGTATGTTCTTCTTCACATGTCCATTCCTCTTTTTCTCATTTAGGCATTGTGTCAAACACCTGTCGTGCATACGCCCTTTATGTCTTTCCACTTCAATTACTCGTATTTCTGTAATTTTTTCTGTGATTCATAATCAACTGTAAGATAACTTATGTGTTCAAACTAAAATGTAGCCTGGAGCAGTATATGTTTCCCAAGACCTCAAGTTCAAGCTGCCCGTGTATGTACAAGATGAGGTAGCAGCTCAAGTTCAGGCTATAAACATCAAACAAATAAAGAATAGATACATGTATGTATGTGATGCTATCTAATCTTTTATGACTTGATAATGTTCGTTACCTGTAGATGTAAATTCGTGCCGTGCCGTTGTAGTCATGTTGTGACCACACGTCTCATGTCCAAACCTTTTTTTTTTTTTTGTAGTTTAAGTTAGTTTATTTAAAATTCATCATTCGATTAAGATCTAACAGTCCCACACATGACCACATGCCGTGCTGTGGTCACATCCTGTAGACAGTGCAAGCCAGGCTGCATGGTGTCAAACATAGGAGTTTTGCCTAGTTTCAGTCTGGTACAGAGAACGTACCAGTAGGGAGTGTACCGCTTATAGTATCTCCATGTCAGTACTACTACTGCTACAGTTTCTTTATCTTTATCGTTTTCTTTTTTTTTCTATTTTTCTGCTTGACAGTGTTAAATTTACAACAAGATGCTTTACAAATGAAGTTTCTCTTGCGGTTGATGGAGAGGCCGTGGCAGTCCTGCCAACATTATATTTGAACGAGTAATTGTAATTTTGATAGAGGGAATCAAGATTGCAAGTCAAGTCGACCGATGATCAACATAATTTCAGAGAAGATTTGCAGTGCCAGTTTTGTTTATTCCAAGGGTAGAACATGGTTTTTTATTTTGGTTTAATTTAAGATCATATGAACAGATTGATGATTTATGCCGTCAACTTGTATTATATTCTGCTGTTTGGTTGATATAAGCTTGCAAATATATGCTTCGAAATTAGCAAGAACTATGTGTCTGTATCTTCCATTAGGATTAGCAACGAGCTGAGGTAGACGTAGCTATGACTCGTTCAGTTTTCAAAATGAGCCACTATTATAGTTCGAACTAAAAAAGTAACTCGTGCCTTGCTCATTTTCGGACAAGCCAGTAACAAGCCGCAAGATTTTTTATCACCCGGCTGGCAACGAACCAGGCTAGACGTAGCTCGTGGCTCACTCATTTCTAAAACGAGCGAGCCAACATTAAAATTCAAGCTAAAAAAGTGGTTGTGCTTGTTTCATTTTCAGACCAAGCTTGAGCGAGCCGTGAGCTTTTTTTGCCACCCATATCACCTGTATCCTCTGAGATATCTCAATTTCTCAAATTTTCATTTTATCTAAAATTGGACCAATTTTTTTTTTTCCGACACCTATTCAGAATGAAGGGCCAGTGTTATTGTACTTTGAGATTCATGCAAAACGAATTTGAACGGTCCGAATTTTCCACATACCAACCATGATGCTGTGCTAGGGGTGCAAACGGATCGGATAAAATCCGACCGTATCCAGATCCGTATCCAAAAATTAAATGCGGATATCCGATATCCAAATATCCGTGCGGATACGGATACGGATATGGTTTTGAATATTAACTATCCGTATCCGAATAATAGATATATACTATATAGTTTAATATATATTATGAAAAGATTTATGTATATATGTACGGATATCCGATATCCGATCCGTATCCGTACATATCCATTTAATATCCGATCCGTATCCGTATCCGTATCCGAAAAATAAAAACGGATACGGATATGGTTTTACCACTATCCAATCCGTATCCGATCCATTTGCACCCCTATGCTGTGCTCAATGCTACTGCATTTATCAAGACCAATGTTGTAAAAACCATTCGTTTAGGTCAATTAATCAACCGATTAGTCATTGACAGTAATCAAACCATCACAGATTTTCCTAACTAATCGGCCGATTATTTTTTATTATGACCCATTATTTCCATTTTATTTCTGATTAATCGCTTAGCGGTACCCTATCCATCCAACGAGGGCATACCGTTATTTACAACAGATATCAAGATATCAATACTTAAAAAGAGCAATCAAACACAAAAATGTAACTACACACTCATTTCATCAAACACAGAGATATCTGGTTCATTAATCCACTGTCAAACAATTCGAACTACAATCCACCTATCAGAACATTAATCCCATGATACTACAAAATTTTCCCCTTCCACTACACCTAGAATCTCATTATTTCTCACAGAACTAGTAAAACAAACAAAAAATCGACTACACTTAAACAGAAAGAGCACCTTCAGGCACATCAGTAGAGGCAGCAGCAACCCGCTTTTTGGGCTTCTCTACAACAATGGCCTGAGTTGTCAGAACCATTCCTGCAACTGACGCTGCATTCTGAAGTGCACAACGGGTCACCTTCGCTGGATCAATGACACCAGATTCTACTAGATTCTCATATTTGTCAGTCATGGCATTGTAACCGACCTCCCATTCTCTGTCCATTACCTTCTCAACCACCACCTCACCTTCTACTCCTGCATTGTGTGCAATCAGAGCTGCCGGTGATACCAAAGCCTGTCAAGATCCAAGAAAGAATACACACAGGTCACATAAATAAACAGTTCAGCTATATCAATTTGCTTTTGTGGTTGAGTTCCTTCCGAGGTCATGTTGGTGAGTTGGTCTCTCAAATTTGGGTTGGATCAGTGGTGGTAGAGTCAAATTAGATCCGTCAGGTCATTGAGTCTGTATCCTCTGAGATGTCTCAAATTTTCAGTTTATCAAAGCCGGGCCTAATTTTCAGTTTATTGTACTTTGAGATTCCTGTAGAAAGGATTTGAGCGGTCCAGATTTTCCACAGATAAACTCAAAGTTTGAGATATATCAGGGAAAGCGTATTCCAGGTCAGGTGGGTATAAATTACAAAAATAAATCAATTTACTATTTGCTAACGGGTCTAATCTAATGGATCATGCCTATACCTTCTGAATGATGTCAGCACCAAGGCGCTCGTCAGGGTCTTCAAAAGTCTCCTTGATCGCTGGTACCAAGGTTGAGAGGTGCACATATGCAGCCCCGCCACCTGGCACAATACCTTCCTCTATGGCTGCAAAGGTTGCATTCTTTGCATCCTCTATCCGTAGCTTCCTGTCTTCTAGCTCTGTCTCAGTAGCTGCGCCAACTTTAATCACCGCAACTCCACCTGATTGATTGAAAGTACATCAGATGTATCTACTTATCAACTTGGATAATGCTATTAGAGAGGCTATGGTAATATGCATATTACGGATCAACCCGTGCTATGGATCCATATCTTTATTTTGAAAGCTCAAACAGTCGATCCGAACTGTTAAACATGATTTCCACATGAAAATGTACTTGCAGACCAAATTTTACATCTTTAGAACCTTTTTTACTATTTTTTTTTAAAATAGGTAGAAAATCACTGCTTTTGAATGGTCCAGAATTTTCAAATCAAGTATTTTCTACCTATCTAAAAAATTAGTAAAAAAGGTTACAAAAAATGTAAAATTTGGTCTTCAAGTACATTTTCATATGAAGATCATGTTGAACGGGTTCATATTGACTGTTTGAACATTAGAAAGGGAGATACGAGTCCATAGCGCAGGTCGATCCATAATATGCATATTACCATAGCCTCACTCATAATATTATGTACAATTCTATACCATACTAAGTAATAAATAAATAATGCCTCAGTTGTGCTTTTTGAGTAAGATTTGCTCAAACAATAAATTATAAAAAATTGAATAATCTACCTGACAGCTTTGCAATTCTCTCAGCGAGCTTTTCAGTGTCATAGACAGAATCAGTCTCGGCAAGTTCCTTCTTTAGCTGGGCAATACGAGCCTGGATCTCATCCTTAGTCGCTGCATCGGCAATCAAGGTTGTCGACCCGCTCCCAATTGTCACTTTCCGTGCTGTCCCAAGTTGGTCTACTGTTGTGTTCTCAATCAACAGGCCAAGATCTTTCGCCTGGAACTCAGCACCTGAAAGTCAATAGGAGAGCCAAAGCACAGCTTTAACAACTATGAAATCTACTGCTTGAAATAGGGATGTAAAAAAATCACGTCGTGACTTGCGTGTCCCGTGACGTGACCATCCTTCAAAAAATTAGCATGGCATGCGAACTGGTCTGGTCCAGGCATGGCAAATGGTCACACGTGAACAAGACCGTTAGATCTTGATCGAATGGTGAATTTTGAAAAAAATAATAATTAAATGATGAAAAAAATAGTTATGCTTGACCAGTCACGTTGAGACACGACACGTGTGGTCACGGCACAAATTTACATCCCTAGCTTGAAACCTAGGGCTTTACTTGAGCTAAACATCAAATTAACCAAGTGTAAGATAAACCTATACCACGAAAACAATTTAGCAAGATATAATATAACAAAAGCTTACCAGTAACAATGGCAATATCTTGAAGAAGAGCCTTGCGCCTCTCTCCAAAACCCGGGGCCTTAATTGCAGCGACATTGAGAATACCACGAAGTTTGTTCACAACCAGAGTTGCAAGGGCTTCGCCGGTGACGTCCTCGGCAACTATGAGGAGTGGTGCTCTGAGTTGAGTAGTCTTTTCCAAGAGGGGAATGATCTCCTTGATAGTTGAGATCTTTTGGTCGGTCACAAGTACACGTGCATTCTCAAACTCAACCATTAGTTTCTCAGGGTTTGTGACAAATTGTGGCGAGATATATCCTCTGTCAATCTACATAAAAATACAATAAAGAATTCAATGTACATCCTTTCTGCCACTCTACAGCATACAAGAAAGAATATATTGTACATTGGAAAATTTAATTGACAAGATATCATTTTATATTTTGCGGAAGCATGGTGTTAATATATACAAACAAAAGAAATTGTTAGTGCTTTTTTTCTAAGGTAATTATCTTTTGCACATTTGATTGTGCTGATGAAAGGATAGAATGGGTTTATTTTTGTCTCCACAGAAGAAACATTCTATCCTATATTCTTTACTAGTGATAATATAATTAAACAACGATATAGTCCTTCATTTGGTCATTTCTTTAGTTATTTCATCGTCCAATGAGGAGTGATTCATTCTATTTCCCTAACCCTATGAACCAAATCTTATAAAATATCATGTAAAGCTTAGACAAGAGCATTCAGAAGCCAATTTACTCTCCATTTGTATAAATTCACTAATGAAGGTGCAAACTAAGAGTTAAATGACAAACCTCCATCCCCTCTTCGACGTCAACGGTGGTCTCAAAAGAAGATGACGACTCAATGGAAAGAACACCATCGGGACCCACTTTGTCAATGGCATCAGCAATCATGGTCCCAATAAATTCATCATTTCCCGCAGAAATTGAGGCAACAGCTACAAGTACAATAAAAAAAACAAATATAATTTCTTTCTTATATCAAGTCAGTGATAAATGAATTCTTTCTTATACAAAGATTCCAAACTTAAGCAATGCTTATACATCACACTTGAGAACACTTTGATATACGTGTACAATATACAGCACCTCCACGCATAATAACTATACCTTAGATATATCTATGTATAACAGTACTAAATCTATATTGGTCTTTATTTATATACATTTAGGTCAAAATAGTACCTTTGATATCTCCACGCCCCTTGACAGGTCGAGCCTTCCTTTCAAGCTCCTGGATCAGACCTTCTACAGTCTTATCTATTCCCTTCTTAAGAGATACTGGGTTAGCACCAGAGGTGACACTCAACATCCCCAACTTTATGATTTCACGTGCAAGAACAGAGGCAGTCGTGGTACCATCACCAGCCGAATCATTGGTCTTACTGGCAACCTGTCAAAGATATAAGTAATTTTCTTGATCAAATTAGGTTGGCAAGAAAAATTTATAGCAGACCCAGTGCTATATAATAGTAAAACAAATGCAATATCAAAAGACGAAAGAAATGCCGAAAAGGGGAAAAAGTGTACCTCACGGATCAAGGCTGCACCAGCATTTTCCATTGGGTCGGCAAGCTCGATTGCACGTGCAATGGTTACACCATCATTTACCACCTTGGGGTTTCCAAACTCGTCCAAAACCACATTCCTTCCTACAAAGAAAAGAAAAATAATGTAAGCAGGCATCATGAGCTTTACATAAAGGAGAACTGGCAAAAATGAACCTGAATTTGTTAAGCTAAGAAGAACATTATTCTCTTTTTGAAGTGGTCCAAATAGATGATTAAATATGTTAAGCTACAAGGAAACACTGCTTCAAATGTTCAATCAGTATATTTTAAATGAGAAAAATATGATATTCTTTCTTTTCTGAAGGGGTGTTTTTGTCACGTTGATTTTAATTGTTCATTACTGAACATCTTTTTCTGAAAATGTAGAGTTATCACATGCCTTACTAATTACTAAACCAGCAATACAACAGTGTACATAATTTCTTCAAGTGAATATAAATAAAGACTGATTACCTCTCGGGCCAAGGGTTACACCTACAGCATTTGCAAGTTTCTCTACACCAGCTTGGAGACATCTTCTCGAGTGCTGATCAAATGCTATATCTTTGGCAGCAGCTTTGACTACAAAGTTTTTGCGCGCATTGGATCTCCCCCTCAATCGTCCCTGATTTTTTGGCAGAAGTATATAATATAAATAAACATATCAGCTTGAGAATTCAACAGAGGGAAGTGGGCTAAATCAAATCAAAAGGATAATAGCTACAGTGCAGCTAAATTATCCCTGGAAAAGTTCTACCGGAATAGGATGCACTATAAGATGGAATGAATCGGAGCACTATTCTGGCACAATATTGTATATTTGGGAATATTGTTAGAAAAAACAAGCAGGACTGGAACAATTCGCAACTTTCTCCACTTATATCATACAAAGTAATTCCAGATTTACTACAAATCGGGGTTCGATTAGGTGATGTTTGGTTGAGGCCTAAAGTTAAGGAGGCCTAAGTTGGTTATTCTAACTTAGGGCGGCCTAAATTATTGTTTAGTCGAGGTCTGAAGGATATAGAGATAAATTTTGCAAATAGTCTATGACAATAGGTCCAGAACGCAACACAAAAGTAAGGCATCTAGTGAGGCGGTTTAGTTTAGGCCAGCCTAACTTTAGGCTTACGCCTAGTTGGGGGAATAACTAAGGCCTAAAATTCCTTATTCCATGGTTTAGGTCTCAAGCAAACGTGATGTAAGGCCACAAAGTTCGAAATAAGGCACCTAAGGTAAACTATACCAGACTTAAAACCTCCCGAAAAAGCTTTCGAGCTAATTGAAGAAGAAGAAGTGAACCTGAAAAGGGGAGGAGCGCAGGATAGATGCGGAGGAGAGAGCATTAGCCGATGCCATTATTGTAAGAGAGAGAGTGACTGAGGTTTGTGGATTGAGATTTGAGGAAAAGAGCGAGTGTGAGAAAGAAACAGGTCTGATAAAAAGATAAGGTGCGAGGCGGCTTCGAGGGTTTAGTGGGAGGGGATTTTATTATACAGAAAAGAGAGAAGAGAGAAGGAGAGAAAATCTTGTAGGGGCTTCCAGAAGGTTCGGACAAATCATTTTATTTTCACTAATATACCCCTCTGGTTTTATGAAATTATAATCAGACTTTTTACTAGCTTGAGTTCTGACTTCTGAACATAAAATTATTTTAGTTTATTCGTTTGAACTTAATTTAGAATAATCCGATATTTAGAGTATTTACTATTTAATCATCAATGATATATTTGTTTTTGTATGAATATTTTTTTTAATTTAATTATAAAATCAGTAAAAAATAATAATAAGTAAATGAATATAATTTAGAAAATAATTACTATTAGTTCATTATACTTTCATAACTAAGATAATATGAAAATAAATATAAACTAATTTACAACTTTAATAAATAAGTCTTTTGTAACTTTATTTTTAAAACAAAGTTCCAATATAATCTTTGACAAAAAAATTTTTACAAAAGAAATAATTATTAAATATAAATGTCCATGACGGCTTAGTACAAAAAATCAAACTGAAATGTTTCTTTTGTATCCTTCTACTAGTTTTAATCAGGATTTTTAGTTTTTTAATGGGGTCCTTTTTAGCTTAGTTTCTGTTATGTGAGTACTATTAACTCTGTGCTAGAAACTTTAGAGCAAAAATATAAAATTTTACTGAACAGAATAATTGAATGAAAGCATCATATTATCTTCTTAAGATTACTTGGCTTCTAAAGCTTAAATTAAGAATATTTCGAGAATGAGGCTATGGTACTATGCATAGTGCGGATTAATTCGTACTATGGATCAATATTTATGTTTTTAAAGTTCAAACAGTTTATCTATAAACCGTTCAACGTGATTTTTATATAAAAATGTCCTTGTAGATCAAATTTTATATTTTTTTAATTATTTTACTATTATTTTAATTAGGTAGAATCTTAAAAAAATAATAAAAAAATCTAAAAAATGTAAACTTTAGTATGCAAACATATTCATATGATGATCATGTTGAATGTTCAATTTAAATTTTGAAAACGAAGATCAATTTCCCATAAATATTCTCTTTTTAATGTACATAGATAATAATGTTAAAGAATTATAGAAAAAGGTGTTGTTAATTAAATCTAACACTATCATCACAATATCTCCAAAGACATGATTCCTCTTCTATTTCATAACGATGCAATTGAATTTTAACCACACTATTACAAATGAAAGAAATATTTATATTATCTTTATATTTCATGTTATACGAAAAGAATCCTATACATTTTTCCTATATATAAAAGGTTAAAGAAACAGTATGAAATGAACCAAATGGTAACATTTCCTGTTAGTAGCTCAGTTGCATTATTAAACAGGATCTATGGTAAGCAAAAACGAACAAAGAATGGCGAAAACAAATGCCGCAAGAACCGAGCAAATGCTTCTCCGAAAATATTAGATTCCCAAATGATTCCACCATCTCTTCTTCTTCCTATACTCTACTGGGAACATCTCTACAATAACACATCATATAAAAAAAAAAATTTGATTTGAACTTTACAATGCCACATAATATAAAATGCAATGCATATAACTTGTAAAGAAGGCAAATAGTCTATACCTCCTTCTGGATATATGGAATTGTAGTGTACCTCAGCCCAAAAGCTCAAAAAAATTACTACATAACAAAAGAGAAATAATTATAATATAAATAAATTGTTGTCAACAAAACTACTTTGATCCTTTAATGTCTCATTTCTAACATCAAAATAAAACAAGACAAAAAAAAGAGTACATACTTCGGGTGGATTTCTGAACGACAGGCAATATTTCAATGTAACACGTATCCTCGAAAGATGTAAGAACAAATATTTTCACACCATACTGCAAAAAAAAAAAAAAAAAATTATCACTTCATCAGTTTAATTTAAAAGCAAGTACCCCACAAAACATTGCATACGCCCCTAAATAATGCAAAATTGTCACATATACCCTTCCCATATAAATTGTATCCAGGGGATATCAGTAAGATAACATGTAAGTATTTAATCATGTTATATACATGAGATTTTGAGGTTTCTTTTAAGGTAAAAAATACAAATGAAAACATTAGGTTCCAGATTTTTATATAATTGATAGCAAATGAACATACTGAATCAGCAGCAGCTTGAAGAGTGACGTGGTCCCCCCATTCACCACTCCTGCTTACAAGTAGTTAAATATTATAATATTATATTAACCAAAAAAGATTAAAAAAACAAGTAATTATTTAAATAAATTGACTACTCACCTTGACATTCTTTTGATATACTCATCATAGCCCATAGGAACATATCCCTCGTATATTTCAGGATGTGATTTTAGCTGAAATAATACACAGTGAAAGAGGAAGAATATAAGAATAATCATGTACTAATTAAAACATACAAATATGCAGACATCTTCAGTACCAGATTTACCAGTAATTTACCAGGTAGCAATCAGATTTTTTATATTACTTTTTTACCTTGAAGAATTTTTTATACTGTGCTTGTGTTATTTTCTACATATTCATTTCTTTAAAAAAAGTAGACATTAGTTCCTAAAACTGCTATATATCAGGTGGTACATTAGTAATTGAACACAATAAATGCAATGCAATAACATTAATTAACCTGATTGACAACTTGTTCTCTGACAAAATTGTGATGATCTGGCATACGGTAGAATTGGTCTGACAAGGCCCTAAACTGCAAATGAATATCATATATTTAACAACTTATTTATGTGCTCAAAAGTACAAAAACATAAAAATTATCAGAAAAGGTGCTAACATCCCATGGATCAGAAAATCATCATATAAAAAGTAACTTCTAGAAGTTTTTTAAAGAACAAACCTGACAGTTACCGTCTCCCTGAACCTTTAGTTCTTTTAGATCATACAACTTCAATCTAAGTATAGACAATAAATTAAAATTAGTAGTAGTCAAAACAAAGATACTTAAGAAATGATTTCTTGGGTGCCCCTACAAAAATTAAGCATTATATATAGTCATACGTGCCTACAAAACACGAAATGAGCATACTGTACCTCTCCAGTAGTCTTTCGTGATCTGACATAGCCTCATCAAGAGTTGGAATTTGCTGATTTATTCTCGGGACATGCTGCATAGTAGCAAAACAAAACAATATAAGAGTCTAAAATCAATTATTTCTATACTGGTACCCCAATTGTACCGGCAAGCTAGTTGCTTCATAACATACAGTACTGATTCTCTTATCAAATAATGGCCTCAGCATATTATCTACCATAACTATGAATGCCAATACAAGAACAAATTGATTACATTGAAGAAGAAACATAAAAAAATATGAAAAAAAAAAAAAAAAAAACTTACAGGTATAGCAACCATATCATTCAATCTTTTGCCAACTTCACCATCCAATTCACTATCATCTTCCAAATTATCTGGTGGACTTGAACAATCAGTGGCCTCCAATTCCTCTTCCCCGACAGTAGGTCTGTTGTTGCCTGAATAATCAAAGATCAGTATTAGACCTACCTTTGACTGCAGGCTGGTACAGTTCTTTGTTAGCTGTACTGCTCTTTGGTGGCCTAATTGGCGCTTGTTTTTTTCGGTTTTCAGGTCTTTAGACCTGCTCTAGTGGTACAACAGCTTTTCTGGTATTTCCTGATTTTTGTTGCTGGTTTTGCTTGCTGGTACAACAGCTTTGCTTGGTATTTTTTGATGTAGCAATTTTGTTGTCTGCTGGTACTGTACTGGTAAGAACAGATACTCTTGTTTCTTCCTTTTTCTTGTATAATTTGGGGGTTGGCGTAGCCAGGATAATATTATTTTGAATATTAAGTATATTTTTTAATAGAAAAACATAGAAATAGAAGCATATTTTGAAGAAAAATTTCAGGGGTAGGCAAAATTTTATAATTATTTGATGCTTAAATATACTTTTATATAATTTTTTTTTAAAAGGCACAAAAATAGAAGTATAGTCTTGAAATTTTTTTGAGCCAGGGGAAGGCAAGTGTCCAATGTCTCCGCCCCTGTTTGTCTACCAATCAGTAGCTAATCGAAACTGAGTTTCTTGTGGAGCAAGCATCACTAGATTTTATTCTCGTAATTCAGTACAATTTTCAATTCAATCCAGTAGTTGTCTATACCAGCAAAAACCTTAAACCTTACCAGTTGCCGAATGCAAGCAAAACCCTTAGTACTGGCAGGCACATAAAGATACAAAACTGTAGAACTTCCACATATGAATTTCTATATTAATTTTTGCACTGTAACTTACTTCCTGTAGCGTCATTCATCCAAACTTGGTTAAGAACTGGTTCATAATTCTCACATGACATTCCGGAAGCTTCTTCTGTGGCAAGTTGTGCTAGCTCCTGTTGAAGTGTATACGCAATCGCCTCGTCATTTTCTACCATATTTTGATTTTTCACATGTCCATTCTCACTTCTTGTGATATCTTCTTTAATCATACGATTGCTATAGAAATCAGTATTGGAACTGTAATTCGGATCAGAATTCGACTCAGCTGTTGTGGGGTGATCAGTTAGTGCATCTTGGAGTAGGTGTAGGCCCCACCTGACAAGGTCTGGATCATGCTCACACATAATTATAAATTAATTGCTGAGATTTTAAGGAAGGAAGATTCCAAGATGTGCTTGTGTGCTGTAACTTCCCTTGTCTAACGATAACCTGAAACACAAAAACAATCGATGATTTTTTTTTTTGATAAAAGTGGAAATTATCCACCGATTTCATTCATATAAACGAAACCATACAGAGTTCACAGGTATCGGTACCAAACCACAGGTACCGAACCTGACAAAAACCCTACTGTTTGTCTAAAACATAGCATATAAAATCAGAAAATAAAGTGCACCAAAATACATCCAAAACATAGCATATAAAATCAGAAAAATAAAGTGCACCAAAATACCTTCATTTTAACCTAGTCCTAACTGGTATCAGTAAACCCACAAAAACATGACACTAAAAGCTATCAGCTATGTCAGAAACAATCAATGTTTTTAATCACGATTTTGTATATTCCTAAAATGCCCCTTGTTAAGGAATGTTTCATAACGTTTCTCTTTAATTAGAATATCTAACATGATGTGTTATGATCATATTTTTTATTTATCAGAATTTTTCTCAATTAAAGAGCAACTAACTCATCAAGACTAATTCCTTTCTCTCCAAAGCAAAATTAACGCCCCAATTGAGAGCAAGAGATGAGATAAAAAGGGAAGAGAGTACCTTACCTCGAGTAGAAGCAACCTCTTTCGCAAAGAACTAACGAACGAACGAAAGATCAACCCACCGATTTTTTTGAATTGACAAGTTTAGTCTATATATATATATATATATATATATAAAGGAAGAGAAGAGAGGAGAACTATAGAAGAAGGAAATAATAGCAAATGAAAAGGCGCGACAAATAGAAAACTGTAATAAGAAGCTACAGGAGGATAAACAGAGTGTATCAAGTTTTCCAATGGAAGAACGCCACGTGGTAGAAAGAAAGCTTTCCGTTGGGGAAAAGCGAAACGAGGGGATGCGCACATGGAAGCCACCGTCTAGGCTTCTCCGAGAACATTTCTCTGAGGTAACAGAATATTTCATTTTAAATAATAACCGTCCGATCAAATCACGGATCTACAATATTCGTGTGAACTCTTATTGGACGGTCCTGATCTAAAGAGAAATGTTTTGTTACCTTAGGTGATTGAAGTCGGCTTCTACGAGGCTAATCCGGGTAAGGAAACGAGTCAAGGAGGGGCGCCGCGTGCGTCCTGATTTTATTGATTTATGCTCCTCTCCAGTTCGTCCTCACAGAACAAATCCATTCATTTTAATGTAATGACACGTGGCCTCCTAGGACTGGTTAAGTATTTGATAAGTCTCTGCTGGCGGGACCCACGCCGACAAACTATATTATTAACAGTTTTGTAATAAGGGTATTCAAATAAATAAGTCTGCCCCTATTTTTTTTAGAAATATATATATATATAGAGTTGGGTTATGGTGAGTTGCGAAGTAAGATTCTTGTTTTATTTCATGTTTATATCTCCGTTTTTAAAGTCTAAATAGTCGATCTGATAAGCTCAACATGATCTCCAAATTGAAATGTATTTGGAGATCAAATTTTACATTTTTTGAGATTTTTTTACTATTTTTTTATATGGGTAGAAAATCATCGTTTTTGGATGGATTATGGTCTTATGGACCATCAAAAAACAATGATTTAAAAAATTATAAATAAATAGTAATAAATTCTAAAAAAATGTAAAATTTGGTCTCCTAGCACATTTCAATACGTAGTGCAGTTCAGATCGACCTTTTGATATTTCAAAAGTAGAAAATATGAACGTGAAGTAAAACAAGACTTTTACTTCGCAATTCACCATAGCTCAACTTTATATATATATATATATATATATTTATATTCAATCATAGAAAAACTGTTTGATTATGTCAAATGGAAAGCCTACGGCCATGAAACTTTGCAAAAAAAAAAAAAAAAATCATAGAAAACTTAGATCCGAAGACTAATTATAGCATATCATAATTCGCATCCTCTAGGATATCTCAAAGTTTGAGTGGATATGTGCAAAATCCGGACCATTCAAATCTTTTCTGCACGAATCTCAAAGCACAAATTGGTATGGTTTTAATTAATTGATACTGCAAAAAAAAAAAATCCGGATCTAAACTCAAATTAATATTCTGTTATCTTAGAGGATACGGACTCACCAAATTGGTAAGGTTTATTAATAGATTTTTCACAAATTCTCATGCAAATTGGGGAAATTCAAAGATGATTTGTGTAACCTGAATTGTTCTTCTCACATCTTAGAAATTTGATATCTGTGCTTTATAATTTGCACCAACCTTAGCTTTGGTGTTTGCTGCCAATAAAACGCTGTAACTTAAAGACAAATATTGCTTTTGAACAAAGGGTTGCAAATTTGCAATCCAGCCCCTTTGGTTTTACAGTATTGCACCAATAAGGTATCCACGGGCGGATTCAGGATTTTCGTCAGGGGGCAAAAAAATATCGAATCGGATTTAAATATCTAATCGGGTTTAAATCCGTGAACCAATTGGATACTCGACAAAAAATAATACTTTAACTTATACTTTCCAATGCTTTGACTTGTAATTTCTGATGCTCTGACTTATAATTTTAATTACCAATAAAAATTCAACAGATTTATTTCAATTTTAACCCCAAATTTAACTCGAATTACAAATTAAACGTTCAGAGGGGAGCAAAAAAAATTCCAGGAGGGGCAAATCGATCGAACCGATAAATCTCCACTAAAACTCAAAATCCAGAGGGGGCAGCCTGCTCCTGGAATACTCTGGGTCCGCCCCTGAAGGTATCAGTACTTGCATGAATTTTACATACTATGGCAATTTCTAATTTAATTTCAAGGATGTACAGAGTTTCTAAAATTAGAAATATTTCTTATTAAGAAATTGATTTATAACCGTCAGCGTGGTACAATTTT
Organism: Carex parvula; assembly: GCA_025461045.1. Lineage (NCBI taxonomy): Eukaryota > Viridiplantae > Streptophyta > Magnoliopsida > Poales > Cyperaceae > Carex > Carex parvula. Next base: position 1,137,433 of record JAJGRW010000832.1, read on the forward strand.
TAATTCTTATTCACTGAAATCTCTATTGCACTCTCTCAGCAAAATAAAAAAAATAATATTGTTGCTGATGTGTCACTCAGAAAAAATTAAAATTATCTTTTATCTGTACATCAACGCTCTTCACGAAACAAAATAATAACAAAAAAAAATTCAACAACAAAAAAAAAAAGAAGCAAAGAAACCTTTTGAACAGGAACTCATGCAACTTTTACACAGGAAATAAATATTGGAATTCATCATTATATGGCATGATTTCGACGAATCCATTAATCTTGATACCAGTTTGCAGTTTCAAGCATTCGACCATAGATTTCCTCAAAGGCCAAGATGTGGGGAGCTGGTTGAGTATCCATTGCATCAACGGTTCCAAATCTTTCTCAAATTTGTGCATAAAATTTGAATGTATGAGACTTGGTATCAAAAGCCTTTTTGTAGCTGTTACAACTAATGCAGCTTGCAAGTAATCCAATTTAGATTTCTCCAAATCAGCAGAGATACGGTCAGGTGTATATATCCTCAGCTACAAGCAATAAAGTTAAATTTATCCTTAAAAAATGCTATTTTCTTTCCTGTTATAAATTATATATAATCATGCACTCTGTATTGTTTAGGAATTTGCTAAATTAATTACTGGGTATCTGATACTGTTGAAATGGTTTATTAATTGAAATGGGCTGAACTGTTAAATTCAATGATAAAAATGGTATTGGTACTTACAGCTGGAGAAGATTTGGTCCCACAACATAATGCAAATATTATGTTAGGTTCTTCTTTTTCCAATCCATAGCTATTCTTTACCAGTATCTCTTGTTCACTGTTAAGATTTCCGGTTTGTGAATTGTTCACTTTCGACGGATGTTGCATTATCGAGTGCTCTATTTCGATAGGTGTAAGTTTGATTCCTCCGACATTTACCAGTGACTGTTCAAGAAGAACATTTATGTTAGTTCATAAATAATTGATGATGTTAATCTTTTTTTAAGGCAGAGTAGAGGAGCAAAGTACATGCCTTATTTTTAATCATCAGAATTCTTTCTGAATTTGATGGCAAACCATTTTGCAAAAATCCCTACATCAAGTTTGAACAGGTTTGGTTCAGATATGTAAGAAAAAAAAATTAGTTCAATCAATTCAATGTATTAAAAGGTTTAATTCCATGTGTACCCCATGTCAAATAGTTTATATTGCTCCTCATAATGAGAAATATAATATGAGAGTTGGGTTACGGTGTTTTAGGAGTAAAGAGGTTTTATTTCCCGCTCATATCTTCATTTTCAAAGTCCAAAATGTTGATCTAAACCTTTCAATATCTTCATATTAAAATGTGTTTGGAGACCAAATTTTACATTTTTTTAATTTTTTTTAATTATTGTTTTTCGGTTTAAACTTTGAAAATAAAGATGTGAGCGGGAAGTAAAACAACCTGTTTATTTCCCAAAGCATTGTAAACCAACTCTATAATATGATTGGGAATATATATTGCTCCTCATAATGAGAATTTGTTTCTCCTCTTAAAATGTGGAATAAAAGAGATTAAAGTATTTGAAAAGCATATATGATATTTCTCACTTATAGGGCACACATGAAATATTTCCTTTTTGTGCTATCAAATAGAAATGCCAAAGGGGCTAGTTAAGAGTACCATACATTCATTATACATGCATTGTACACATTTATCCAGAATGCTAACTTCTGATTGTGAGTCAAAACATGTAAATCAACTAGTTGCAAAGCATCCATCAATTCCCTAAAATGACAAATGTATTAAAGTTAATGAGCTAAAAATATTGTACCAGTACCACCATAGTAATTTGGTTTATATATTTTGAACAAATGTTGACTGAGAACTCTTTGGTTTTTTATAATGGTATGGTACTGGTACTACCAGAAATGAACCTGACATTACTACATAAGGCAAAAACAATTATTCTGTTTTGTCTGGTACCGATTGGTACATACAGGTTCTTGCCTTACCATTTTGAATTAATATGAATTATACCTGAGCTTGTTAAACAGAGGAAAAGAAGTAGAGAGAAGCTTGGTATCAAGCGAACTTCGACTAAATCTCACAAGATTCTTGTAAGATCCAATATCTCTCCGAATGGATTCCTCTATTTCGAAGATTCCATAAGGATCCTGTTGGCCTTTTCTAAGATTCGTGTTAACAGCATCAAATATAGAACCTGATGTTCTTGAAATGTTGCTTGTTTTTTCTTGCTCGGCTACTCGGGATGTTCTTAGAAGCCTTTGGAAGATGCAAATTAGGCATTTTAAAATCCTTTCAGAAAGCTTGTTTGGTTGGAGGGAAAGTTTCCCAGAATCAATTTTCTTGGAAAGGGGTTCTTGGAAAACTTTTACCAGTTTGTCAGCATGTAGATCTGTTGGCTAAAAAGCCAGAATTAAAAAAAATGAAAAATGAAAATTAGAGTCTGAGCATAAAATGATGAACCGTTCAACATAATCTAAATATGAAAATGTATTTTCAGATCAAATTTTATATTTTTTTTAGAATATTTAATACTATTTTTTAAGATAGGTAAAAAATCATTTGATCTAAAGATTCTAGACCATTCAAAAGTAGTGATTTTCTACCTATCTAAAAAAACAGGATAAAATATTCTAAAAAATATGAAATTTTGATATGCAAATACATTTCATATGAAGATCATGTTGAACGGTTTAGATTGACTGTTTGAACTTTAGTAATGAAAATATTGATCCATAGTACGGACCAATCTGCACTATGCATAATACGTAGTCTCAGTCGAGCTAAAATTAATTCATGAGTGCATCAATAGCATATATAGTGGTTGATCTATGACTAGCACCAAGGATTAGCTATGCATAGCACATATTAATCCATACTATAGATCAATATATTCATTTTCAAAATTTAAACAATCGATTTGAACCGTTTAACATGATCTCTATATGAAAATGCACTTATAGATTAACTTTTACATTTTTCATAATATTGTTGCTATTTCTTTAGATAGATAGACCATTCACAAGTAGTGATTTTCTACCTATCTAAATAATAGCATTTTTTATTAAAAAGTAAAATTTATTCTGCAAGTACATTTTCATACAAAAATTACGTTGAACTATTCAGATAAACTATTTGGACTTTGAAAACAAAAATATTGATTTATAACATTGAATTGCATTTTATAAGCTGATATATAGAATTTGTTACCTTTTCATTTACTTTCTTTGGAGACAAGGCTAGAGAAGGTGGTTTCAAAAGAATCTTGCTATTTCTTGGACTATCAATAACCTCTTTATGTTCCAAAAATCTTGGGCTATCTTTTCTATCATGCATATTGTTTTCTACACTTTTTCTACCTTTTGATTCAACCAAATTATGACTCAAATGTTCTTCTTTGATTGCTCTGTTGATAAAGAACATAGCTTTCATTTCCTTGGGCAAATTATCTTGCATTTCCTGGTTAGTAGTTTTATTGTATCTGATGGAATCTTGAACTGGTACTACTGAGGTGGGTTTTATTTCTCTTAAACCCCCTTGAATTTTGTGTAATTGTTCTTCTAGCCGAGCAACTTCTTCTTCAACCAGCACTAGTTCTGCTAGCAATTCTTTGGTCTAATTAAAAGTCAAAATTTGAAAAAAAAATTAAAAATCAACTTCATGAAAAATCAACTTCCCCAACTCTAAATTTTGAAAAATTTACCTTGTTTGGAAGAAAATTTGGGATGTGGCGCATGAATTGGAAAGAATTTGGGACCAGTACCCGTTCTAAAATTTCATGAACTTTCTTCTCATCTTCTAGTGTTTTCTTCAAATCAGCCACCTGTAGAATTATTTACACTTTGAATTAATGATAGAGTTTCTATGATTTTAGGATAAATGACCAACTAATTCCAAATTAATCAAATTTGATACACATTCTATTTAAAAATTTATAATATATTTATAATTTTAATTTTAAATTTGAACAGTACTTTTTTTAAGATATCAAGTAGATGTACCTATGATTAATCTAATGAAACAAGTACAGTTTTCATCAAAATGAAAAAAAAGGGTGCAAAGGCTGGATATATAATTTAAAAAAAAACAGAGGTTGTAACTGATTATTACCTCCTTCTCTAATTGAAGCCTTCTCTGTTGCATGTTTCCACTTCCTCTTTCTCTACAAAAACACAAACATGGCTCAAGAAATATTTATGCATTTACCATGCATTATATATATATGAACACATGACTATATAAATGTGAAGAAATTAAGAATTAAATTTACCTCACCATAGATGAGAGGCGACATGACGGTGAGAGAGCTGCTGATATAAGCCATTCTGTATTCTAGTTATATATATTCAGAATAGCCAAGAACAAGTTCTTTGTTATATATAAAAAGAGACAAAAATGAAAATTGTGATAAAAGAGTTGGTGGAAGTGACATTAGGTTGAGATGAAAGCTTTATAGCAAAGGAAGGAAGAAAGAAAAGAAAGAAAGAAACCTTAGACAAAGGGTTAAAGAGGAATGAGATGAAACGCCGCTTTCTTACTTGTTGTGTCGGTTAAGGAGTCCAATATATTTTATTATTTAATCTCACTTCAAACTTTGACAATTCTCAAAAAAAAAAAAAAAAAATTGACACAAACACCTACAATTTTTTTTTATTTACCATCTTAAAAACATAAACCATTTAACCCTATTCCCTGAAAATTTTTATATTTACCAGGACTGTAGTTTGAAACTGAAAAATTAATTTGCTGAAATATTTATTTATCAAATATTTACTTTTAACTTACAGTAAAATATCATGAAACTAAAAACGAATTATATTATACCACAACAAAATTCTTGAACAGAAACAATTCTGAAACGAGAACAGCTTGGGTCTGATGTCCATCGGACTCAAATTTAGGTCCGATGGGTTTAGGGCCCGTCCGATTCACTTTAAAATTCGTGCGCACGAATTTTAAAGCAGACGCGAAGTTGCGGACGCGAATCTTAAAGCAGATCGGATGGTCATCAAACCCATCGAACTCACTTTTGAGTCCGATGGGCATCGGACCGAAATTGGTTCCTTCTAAAACACAATATTAAATCAATTTGCTGGGCAGAGCAAGAAAGTATGCGGTGAGAAATAATTTTTTAACTTTTTAAGTACATAGTAACAGAAGCTTATTTTAAAACTTTTTTGGGCCAACGCCTGAGCCCATGTGGTGAAAATTTGGATTCATTTGTACTCGAAACAAATATATGGAAATCATCCGACATTAGCCCTTGTTTAATAGAAGAAATTTTAAAATAATCTGGCTAATTTTATCAATTGGAGGGCCCAAAAAAAAAATTGCATTTTTTTTCGTAAAAAGTTATATCTCTTATTTCATATTAAGTACGTAGATGTTCTGATTTCGTGATTCGCTGGATTTTAAATGGTTAAGATAAAAAATTATGCAATTGTGATTTTATGTAGTGATGTATTAGCATTTATTGTGTTGAAGTCTGTATTTAGTTCTCCAAACACTCTACAATGATTTTCTCTTTACAATTTCTTCATATGAATATTGCCATAAAAACAATTAATTGATAACATTTCTTTCTTTTTTATGTTATTGAATATAACAAAATAAAAAAGTAATTAACATGTTTGCTCATTAAATAGGAGAGATAAAAGACAAAATAGTTCATTCATTGTTGAATAAAGAGAAATTATAAAAAGACAAGTATTGTTAAAGATGAAAATATTTGATCTAATTTTCTTCTATTTTTTTTGTTTGAATTTTTAGTGTTATGAACTTTGTTATTTGATATTTGTTTTTCTACATTGTGTAAGTACGTTAGTTTTTTTAATTTATCATGGATATTAATTAGTACATGAGTAGGGTTAAAATGTCTCATTGTTTTTGTGCCTTGATCATGTCTTAAATTCTTTTCTCTTTTCAACATTCAAACAGTCGATTCAAACTGCTCAACATGATCTCCATATCAAAATGTGTTTGGAGACCAAATTTTATATTTTTGAAAATCGTTCACTATTTTTTAGGAGGAGGGTTCAAATGTATTCATTTTTTGTATCTTCATTGTGCCTTCATTTTTAAAATTTTAATAACTCAAAATTTAAAACTTAAACGTAAAGATAAAATCATTAGATGTGATCAACATCATTTTTTCCTATGCATATGTAAAAGATTATGACATTTTAATTTGTTTTCATTGTTAACAAAAGCTTATAAAAATATACTGATGTGGATAATTTCTGAACGTTGATTTTTCAACTTGTTGATTCACATAAAAATAAAATAAAAAAGTGATAATTTTTTTGTGTGAATATAGAGAATACCATAGATCATATCTAACGGTCTTATTTTAACATATAAATTTTATAATTATTTCTACAGAAAATAAAAAAATAGAGAATGGAGGCACAAAAAATGAAAACATTTAAAATTTCCTCATTTTTTAGATAGATACAAAATCACTGTTTTCAGAATATTCTGGACCATCCAAAAACAGTGATTTTGTACCTATTTAAAAAATATTCAAAAAATTTAAAATTTGGAAATCATATTAAGTAGTTTGGATCGACTGTTTGAACTTTGAAAATAAAAATAAGAATGTAAGACATAACTAGCGCACAAAAAAATGAAATATTTTAACTCTACTCTTATATTGTTAAGAACGCCAAATTGTAAAATAATATTTGATTAGTTAGTTGCTCAATAATTAATCAATTGGTTATAAAACCGTTGCTGTTCTAATTAAAAATAAATTGATAACTTCTACTTAAAGCAATATTCTTGACACCTGAAGAAAGAATCTGATCTGATGTTAGCTTTGTCAAAAAGCATAGAATCTTAAATCTAAAACGGTGTTTACCAGAACAAGTTAAGATTTCAAACATCACCAAATTCCACCACAAATTTCCTATTATAAAACCTTCATTTTGATTAAAATAGCCTGATTGGTTCATAAATATTGATTTTTATTATGAGACATAAATATTGAATTCGTTTAGATAAATTAAGTAATCTATTTTATTTAATTATATATATATAATCTTGGACGGAATTTGTACTGTTCACCGTAATTACCTACATGCCACTTTCTTCGCACTGTCGACAACTGTTCTTCTCACTACAGCAAACTATAATATCAGCGACCGGCAGTAGCGACCAATGAAATCGCCGGTCGCTGATAGTATTTTCTCCCAAAAAAAAAAAAAATGGTTTTGGCGACGAGATTTTCTGCGGCCGGCGCGAATACCTTTCAGCGACCAAATTGGCCCGGTCGCAGAAAATTTTCTGTAAAAAACGCGCGATTTCCTTTTCTCTCTGTCTCGTCTCCCGCGGTTAGGTTAGCTACCAAAAATTTTCGCGTACCCCGCCGCTCGGCGAAGCTCGAAGTCTCTCTGTCTCGGCGACCAAATTGGCCCGCCGCCCGATCGAAGCCCCGCCGCTCGGCCTCGATCATCTCGCATACCCCGCCTGAAGCTCGAAGTCTCTGACCCCGACCCGCTCTCTGACCCGGACCTCTCTCTCTGACCCCGACCCGTTGTCTTGTGGTGAGTTCTAATCATCTGACCCCGACCCGCCTGAAGCTTGAATCAAATCATCTCGCCGGTAAGTTCTAATCATACTTGATTTGTTGCTCCTTCTCTCTCATGCTCATCTCCCTCTTGCGTTATCAGGTGCTACCCTTCCTCCACTCTCATCTCTCTGAAGGATTCGACTTCAACTTCACATATTGGTTTGACAGGTGCTTTTATAAGTTAATTTTTCCAATTTTTGTATGCATGTAATTTCAATTTTAGTTGGGTTGACCATGTGTTAGCTTGAAATAGACACCAAGTTTCATTACCCTGCTGGTTTTTTTTTCTGGTACTGGCATGAACCTGAATGCAACAATAATACAATATCATATGATTTGGCCAAATATTATTCTTTTTTTTTTCTGGTACTGGCATGAACAATGCAACAGTAATAAAAGAAAGAACAGTTGTTACTCAAATGACTTTTATCCATTACACTAGTAAGTTCATGCTAAATTGATTTTAGATTAGGATAATGAAATAATTAAGGTGGAGACCCCATTTAACAGTGATCTTAGATTGATATATGTTTTGTTATTCTGTATAAAATAATATCCTTACCTTGGCTGGCCACCCCATTTAACAGTGACAAGAAACTATGTCAAACTTTGATAACAAAATTATTTTTATTATTATCACTAATTAAAAAATATATGGAAGACTTTGCTCCATGAGAAAAGTTCTTCATTAGGGAAATTCTATGATGTCACATTTGATTTTCTTTCTTTTATTACGTAAACTTTTTAAGTATATTTTGTTTGTGTCACTATCATAGAATAAGATGAGAAATTGTCCATTGCACTCGGCATCCATTTAAATAAAAAATGTGGATTCTGACTAATTGGGTTGATTAATTGATTGGCTAATTGGTTTCAGGAGTTGTAGAAGAATATAGTTTAAGTTTGGGAGGAAAGAAGGAGAGGAGAAAGCTCGATCTTGAAGGGAGTAATTGCTTGTAATCAGGCAAGTTTTCTCTCTTTGTTAATTCGATGAAGGTTAATTATATTATTAATTATGTACTATAGTTTGTTAGTTATTAATTCTATGTTGGTTAATTATATTAGTAAACCGGAACATTTAGTATGCCTTTTAGGTTTATACCCCGTTTTGGGACTGCTCTTTGAATGCTTTGTCTCATCTAGGATGTGAAGAAATATATGTGGGTCTAATATTTAAGAAAAATTTGGTATCATTTTCCTTATTGTTCCTACGAGTACGTATTGAATTACATGTCCAACATGATGTGTTTCTAACGCGTACTCGGGAACTAAGGGGAAATGCTACCGAATTTTCTTAAATACTAGATCCACATACATTTCTTCACTACTGAGACATAGCATTCAAAGAGTGGGATAGGATTGTACACCGGCCCTGTGTAAGCCCCAAAAGAGTAATGAGTTTGGACTTATGAAAATTTAATGTCATTATGTCATTGAAGTGTCAAAATAGTAAGCAAGGCATTACTTTAAGTTTATTTTTGACCTCGTGTGCATTTGATTTTATTTAGAACTAATCAAGGCAAGGAAAGGGAAGCGTCATCTCTCTCTCTCTGGTACGTATGTTTAAATTCATACAATTATGTAGTGTAGATGCCGCCTGTATGGCTGTATACAAGTCCTGTTGCATGGATGATGCAACAATTAATTGTGAATTTCTTCCATGACTTGCTTTAGAGGGTCCGTTATCAATTGATGATATCTGGAGGGTCTAAAGTATAGATCTGGACTTTATGTTTGTTTATTCAAAATTTTCGTTTGAATGCTAAAGTAATAGTATTTGTTGTTCTTTTAAATTGAATGTACTAAGGTGTAGTTAGGATTTGAGTCATGTCACCTAAGTAATCAAGAATGTCATCTATTAATCGTTACATTTAGGTCATGTTTATACAATGTCTTAATTATAAATGTGTATGTCATGATTAGGAGAAATGGAGGGTGATCGTAGTTGGATGTACGGTCCTCATTACGTGAACAAGCGAATGAATCCCATATTTGTTAAGGGTGTTGAGAGTTTTTTTTAATATGCATTCAGTATTCAAGAAAATATAATTAGTGGTGATCGCATTAAGTGTCCATGTGCCAAGTGTGGGTGTACTAGATGGTTGGATAAGGAAACTATCGGAAAACACCTGATGAAATCGGGGTTCCGACTTTTTTACGAGAAGTGGTTCATGCATGGTGAGGAATATAGCCAACCCGAGGTGGAGTCACCAAATGCTATAGTGGACATGCTTCTTGATGCTGCAGGTCCGTCTTTTGAATGGACTGCGGACGAATCCCCTGAATCAACAAGCTCAAGAGTTTTATAACATGATGAAAGCGGCAGATGAGCCGTTATGGGAATGGTTGTGATAAGGAACATACTGTCCTTGCATGTGTTACCGAACTCCTTAGCATTAAAGCCGACTGCGGCATAACCAAGGAGGGATTCAATCGCATCATATCGGCCGTGAAGAAGTGGCTTCCGAAAGAGAACAGGTTGCCTCCAAATCAATATCAATGCAAGAAATTGGTGAAAGGGTTGGGATTAAGTCACGTGAAGATCCATGCTTGTTCGAATGATTGCATGTTATACTACGGTGATGATAATATTTCTAAAGAGAAGTGTGATGCCTGTGGACATAATCGTTTCAAACAAGGCAACCAGGAAAACACCACGAAATGGTTACCGTATAAAGAAGTGCGGTATCTTCCAATCGGTCTGAGGTTGCAGAGGCTCTTTTTGACTTCTACGACCGGTGAACAAATGCGTTGGCATAAAGAGGGAAAGCGGGAAAAGGAAAGGGGTCATGGTTCATCCTGCTGATGGAGAAGCCTGGAAAGAATTTAATCGTTTGCACTCAGATTTGCAGCATACCCTAGAAATGTGTACCTTGGGTTTTGTTCAGATGGTTTCTCTTCTTTCAATATGGGGGTCGGTCTTACAGCAATTGGCCGGTATTTCTAGTCGTTTATAACCTTCCTCCAGCTCTGGTGATGCGCGACAACAACATATTCCTGTCCTTGTTGATACCAGGGCCACATAGTCCTACTAGAAGCATAGACATCTACCTGCAGCCTCTCGGTGGATGAGCTGAATAAATTGTGAAATGATGGATTGCTAGTCTACGATAAATTCAAGAAACAAAATTTCACCATGAAGGCTGCCCTAATGGAGACTATTAGTGATTATCCGGCCCTAA